>JAHREE010000548.1:1649697-1708648 GCA_033628505.1 Tringa tobata | reverse complement strand
CCCCCTTTTTTTTTTTTCTTTTTTTTAACATTTCTGTACCTATCGAGAGCTTGCTCGGGTTTTGGCTTTTCTGTGAATTCGCCTTGTGGCCAGGGGTGACGTGCATTGCGTGAGCGCGGTGACAGGGGTAGCTCTGAAGGTACTCCCCGTCTTCAGGAAAAGTGCAAAGTCATTAGATGCTTTTTGTGTCACACTTCGTAGGTATTGCTGGTTTCCACGTCCAGATTTCCTTTTGCAAATTCTGCTTGCTTTTTCTTTTTTTAAAAATATTTTTATTTGTACTTATTGCTGAGGTTATCGGTTTCTTCAATTTGTAGTTTGGTTTCAGTTGGGAATTGTGAACAGCATCCAAATTGCTTATTTCTGGTAGGCAACAAGTTTAGTTTATTCTGTAATATTATCTGAGCTGATGCAAAATAAGCCTTCAATCTGTTTCCTCCTGTTAATTATAGAGTTTGGGACTAGACATGTTGTCTTCTATTAGGCTGATTATTGCAGCTTGGAAAATACATGGTTTTCCAGGCCGGTTTTCAGTCCTGAAATAGGAGCAGGACAAGTCTTAAAGCTAAGTGTGGGCTGAGGGAGAAATGGCTTAGGGTTTAATTTGATTATGTGTATTTAATTTCTGAAACATCAGAATAGTAGCTGTTCTCTGTTAGGTAGAGGGTATTAGCAAAGGAAGGGAGAAAAACGGCAGAATGGTCTGGAGAGGAGAGACAGATAACCAGCCTCTAAAACCCATTATAAAAGCATCAGGAGAGATAAAAACTGTAGATTTTTGAGTCTGGTGGGGTTTATGTATTCAGTGGAGTTCCACGTTCCGGGTTGGTCTCTGCTTTGAGAAACGTTTTGACCGTTTCGTACGGAGAGCTGGGGGCGATGGCTGGGTGAGAAGCCATTCCCCGCTGAGAGCTTTTCTGCTTTTACCAGTTGTCAGCACCAGCTCCTTCGGGCTTGTAGGGGTTGCCCTGCTTCCCCCGTAGAGTCAACCGCGAGAGCGTTTGATGTGCTTTCCGGAATTTCATATAATTCCCTAAGTATAAATAGAGCATCCGGAGATTTTTTTGGTAGTTCTTGTTGGGAGTAGTGGGAATATCGGGGGACAGGAGCCTGCAGAGTCATTGGAGCATGCAGAGGACAACCCAAAGCTGCTCTCTGCCTTCTACTAGAAATATTGTAGAAGATGGTCACTAATCTGACAATTAAGTGATAGATCTAGTGGATGTAATTACTGGTTAAAGCTGGGGGAAGTCTGGAGTAGCGTTAACAGGAATAATAAATATATAAACAGATTAAAATGAAACAAAACCACATGAACAAACCCTTACAATCCTGAAAGTCTTTTAATGGGGTGGGATTCTTCAGTGGGTTCTCGCAATGTTTGTTTGTGATTCTTCAGCACGATAGCTGCGGTGAAGTTAATTTGTGCTTCCAAAGAACAGATTGATTTTTATCTTGGAAGGAGGGGGCTAAGGAAAAAGGGAGATCATAAATATATGGCTACATCTCACTGTGTGTCTAATACAGCAAAATATAGCCAAAATTGAATTGTGTATTATTTCTTTACAATTGGTAGTTTTTACAGTAGAGATGAGTTATATAGATAATATAATAATATCTTGAAAAATCTGAGTTTTGGACTACAGGGATGTCTTTTTCTGTAAAGTGGAACAGCAGATACCTGCTGCTCTCTTTCTTCTTCAGCCCTTTCCCCCATGCTTGAAAAGTTGGTCTCGTTTGACTGCTCAAATCATTGAAATCTTAATTAGAAGATTGTTATCTATGGATGTAATCTATTTTATTTATGTTGGACAATGAAAGTCTCAACTGTATCTTCCTGTTGCGTAGTTGAGTACTGATATATCTAGTGTTTAATTCATCCAGGTATTTTAGTTTTCCAGCCAGTTTCTAAAGAAAAGCCCGGGAGTCAAAAACCTCATTAGGAAACCTTGCAAAAATATTTTTGTATACAGAACTGTGCATAGTTCTCTCCTAGAACATCGAACTTTTAAAAGGACCACAAGATTTATGAATATAAGATTTTGAAGGTGAAATAAGAAATAAAAACAATTAAAGACCCACAATATGCAGTGTGTTGTAAATCTTCCTTTCTTCCTGTCTTCTGTGCCAGAGTCATAAATTAACACTGTTGTGTCACTGAAGACAGGGTCATTTGATTTATTTATTTTTTTTTTTATCTCAGGAGTCACTTTAAAAGGTCTCATCAAACCAATAAGGAATTCAGAATCTCTGAGCTTGATGTGCAAAGCTTGCTCATGGGATGTGAATACTTAGGGACAATGAGAATGCAGTGATTGTATTTTGTACTTGATACTATCTGAGAATATCGATGCTCAGATTAATTAATGCAATTTCCAAGTGCCTGGAACTTGCTGTTTAGAAACTATGTATAATATTGCTAATAAAAAAAAATAATACATTTTTTAAGTTCCACCAAAATTTTTTCTCCCCTGTAATTGGATGCAGACCTGTCACTGAGTTCATCTTCTGAAGTGAGTAATTAAATTTAGTTGTTATTGTTTTGTTCTCGTATGAAACCTCCGTGTTTTGCAACCGGGTGTTTTGTAATAGAATTTAAGTGAAAGATGCTAAGCAGAACTAAAGCAAACACTCACAAAAAACATGAACATATGCCCTTCTCTTAAGGTTGTGGTTTGGTATCTGATACTGGGGCAGAGAGCTTTCTAGATAGCACAAGGCAGCGCTCTCCAAAGCTGCACCTTTCATTTTAAACAAAATCTGTACCGTTTGGGGTTGTGTGAACGTGTTCAGCCATGTGTGAACCATAAAATGGTCCATCTTTGCAGAGAGCCTGAACCAAAAGACCAAGAGGGTGAAATTCTTCACGTATTGAATGGGTCTCAGCTTGGCTGCCATCAATGATCCTCCATGTTCTGGTTATTATGAATTGCTGCAGGTAGTGTGGGGAAACACCATGGTGAGAAGATGAATGGGAAGGGAGCTGAAGGCTTATAAAAAGCAGAATTAAAACAAATATAGATGGACATGGAGTAGCGAATAGTGATGCTGTGCAGTGAAGGCAGTTTCATTTCCTTTAAGATGTCTCAGCTTCCAAAAGTATGTGAAATGCTGACATACAGTGAACCCAACTCTGTTCACTGTAGCTCTTGCAGTGTGGTGCCTTCTGAAAGGACTTAAACTGGAAAGGAGGGGAAAGATAGAAAGTGCCTGACTGTAACGTAGAGAAAAAGGCACTTTCAATTACATAAAATTAGTTGTTTGGAGGCAAAATAGGTCTGCTGGTTTGCGGCAACTGTAGCTCTCCCCTCCTTAGCTCTCAAACAAATATTAATCATATGGATTTTCAACATAAGCCAAGTGTTTGAGTCATTGTGAATCCTTCTGTTTTGAAACATTAAAAGAGCTGAGTAATGTTAAGATTAAAATTATTTGTAAGATTTTAATTTTCAAATGGAGAGGAGGGGAACAAAACAAAATCATCAAATCAGTCCCAGGACTGAATGTGTTTCTTAAATGAGATTGAAGATCTTGGAACCACTCTTGATGACTGGTTTGGCGTCTTTGATGAGAAGAAATAACCTCCCCAGTCAGCCCAGGGGGCCTCTGGACCAGTTTGGTTTGTTCTCGTGGTGCAGTTACTGGTTCAGGTGGTTAGGAGGTTCTGGTTAGGTTCAGGTTCAGCGTCTGGCAGAGAGCACCCAACCAGTTTCAGGGTAACTTGGTGACTGACTTGACTTTAGTTAGGTTCATTTTTGTGTAAATATTTGCTGCCCTAAACATATATATTTACTGTAGTAACTATTTCTAACAAAAGTTGCACTTGTGTCACTTTATATATGTAAAAATGCAATTTGTGTGGTATTTGTACACATTTACTTGCATTAAAATAAAAGATGCTTATTGAGGCTCTATTACTAAAACATACGTGGTATTTAAAATTGATCTGATTAAAAGAAATATACAAACTAAATATTTTTCTGCTGACCCTTTCTGTCATGACTGATTGCTTTAAGTGATTGTTCGTGTAAATGAATTTTCTCCCTAGTTTGGAAAAGGAAGACACTTTCCTTCAGGGAAGGAATTGAGTTGTTATTGAGCTGAAAAAAATACTCTGATTGCATATATAGATTGTCAAAATCTGATGTAACGTGCTGTAAATTTAGAGCCTCAGTCTGTATCAAAGTGACTTTGATCAGTTTTGGTGATTTGACTTAAAGGTTTTGCCAGTGTGATGTCATGTCTGAGTACTAAAAAATTAATAAATCTGTGGTATATTAGGTTTTTGGTAGGCTTTTTTCCCCCCTGAAATAATAAGTTAGGCTTAAGCAAATGTATTTATCTTGGCGTTGCTATGTGAGAATGCAAACTGGGGCAAGAAACTTCTCCCTTGTGGTTGTGCTTTCTAGTAATTTGGATACAAAGTGTCTAAATAAAAAAAAAATTAAAAAAAAACAAAGTATGGAGAAGGAGGTGGGCAGGAAGTAAAACTGCTGCTTTGGGTGCCACAAACACAACCTTCATCTCCAAGAAACGCAACAGAAGAGGGGAAACTCCTCTTTTTGTCTTAGAAACAGCCCAAAAGAGGGAGGTGGGTTATTTATTTATTTATTTATGCACAGCAGGATAAAAATATAATCCAAGTCCAAAGTGGCAGTGCTATAAATGAGTAAGTAATGATGTCTCGGCTTGGTTGCTGGTCCCCAGTTTAGGAAAAAGCAGCTAATTGGGCAGGTCAGGTAGCTGGAGACAGGAACTCATTAAGGCATTTCTTTTTCCCTCTCATCTATTAGTGTGTTACAAATGCAAATAGATGGGCAGGGAAAGCCAAACACGCGCTTTAGAAAGGAATGAAATGAAGAAAAGAGAATTGACTTTTCCTGGTGGTGTTGCTTCAGAAGCTTGAGCAATTTTCTGTTCTGGGTCCCTGCAGAAACCTGGTGGCCCTGAATGGCAGACCTTCGTAGTAACTGTGCTAAGAGGCCAGCTGCCAGCCAGCATCCTCAGCAAACACTTAAATGGCTTGAGAGTTTCACTGGTGTGGCTAGTGTTTACCTTTTCCTTGGCTTGTGCTTTGCACTTAGCTTCTGGAAGCAGGAGTTAAAGGATATTTAGTCATTTTTATTAATCTTTCGGTCACAGTTGACTCCAAAATGGTAATGTGCATATCCCAAACATAAAACTAAGAGACTTCCAAGAACAGCATCTGCTCTCTGGTGAAGGCTGGGAGCAGAGAGGCTGCTGTTGACCCAGCTCACTCTTCCTGAGGGATGTAGGAAGTATTTCCAGGAAGAGAAGTTGCAGTGGATGGGAGGGGTGACCTCCAGCCAAGCGGGGTGTGGAGCCGCAGGTTCCCTTGTGGCCACAGCCCTGGCACGTACATTCCTGTCTGGAGCCTTAGGCTTTGTCTCCACAGGGAGGTTCTGCTATTTATAACCTCGTGAGTGTCACATTGTCATAGAAAAGTTCTTGTATTAAAAAAAAAAAAAAAAAGTGATGCTTTAGGGAAGGTTACTTCTAGTGGGAATATTGTACTTCTTCCCTTCAGCATTTTATTTCTCTTCCATCCTCTTCTGTTGGAAAATTGATCTGGGGTCATTTTCTGCCCAGTAGCCAGGTGGGTAATTTCTGACTTTTGGCCACTATAATCTGTATGTTTAGGTAATCTGGATACATAGATGTACATTTATATATATATATTAATTTTTTTTGCTATGAACTCTACAAATCCATTTGGATTTTAATGCGTCGTAAAAGCGTGAAAAATAATGAATCACAAGTTTAATTTGCAACTTCCTTTTAAATAACGTCAGCTTTATCTAGATAAGCTTTTATCTTGCCTAAAAGCTTTTTTGCTAGATATAATCAGTATGTTAAAAATACTCTTACTATAAAGACAGCCTTCATTTTGAGAGCCCTGCAAGTGTGAAGATAGTTGGAAGCACAGTGATACATGTTGCTTTAACATAACATCTTTTTTATATACTGGGTGTAGTTTCTTTTTTAATAAGTAACCGTTTGAAAACAGGCAATGAGAAACATCAAAAGCTTAGTTCTATCAGTCTCATCACAAGTGGTACCCAAAGGAGTTACACAGCTCTAATCCCATACTTGCACTAGTAGGGGTGAAAAACAGTCCTATGGGGTTTTTAAAGGTCTATGATGAACGTATCTCAAAAAAAAAAAAATTGAAAAACCTGCTAAAGTAGCCTGATCTGTGGAAGAGGACTTAATTGGTGAGAAACGTATTGTGAACTAAAAGCAAAATTAAAATTAGACCTGAGGGCAGTAGTTTTATCTGATTGTTGGATAATCAGTATGAAAAAAAAAACCCAAACCAACAAATGTTGATATCCCCTTGTTTTCTTCTGAAAGAGTACAGCTGTATGCGAAATGTTACAGCTGCAGAGTTATGTGAAGGGCATAATGCCGCGCTGTAGCTTCGGTACCAAGGGAGTGTGTGTGCGGTGCTGAATGGTGAGGAGGAGGGAAGGATGCTGAAGACTATGTATGGATCAAATGCATTTTCTCCCCCCCTACTCCCCCCCCCAAGCTGGTGATCCGTTTGAAAGGATGCAATGTGTGTGTGTAACTGGTACTGCTGGGCTTTCTCATCCTGAAGTGTGTAAGAATGCTCCACTTTCAGAAGCTGGCAGCCAGAAATTATTTCAGTCGAATGAACAGTCATCGTAGTTGAATCGAGGCACTTTTCCTATGGACAGTATTAGTTTCTCTTGATCCGTAGCTTCTCCACTGACTTTGAACCTAAATTTTTCTATGTACTTAGTGCCTTTTGTGCAGACCATGCAGTCTGCACGCTCTCAGAAAACAGGAGGCTGCTTAAATTATCTTTTGTGTATGTAGGTGCCGGACCAGATTTTATACACATGACGCTGTTGGTCCTACAAGATGCCAGTTCAGTACTTATCAATGTCCCAGCCCCTTAAAAAAAAAAAATCAACAAACTCTTTTGGTGGTGGATTTTAAATACAAATGGTCTTTCAAAATGACTTTGAATTGTCTTTTTACAGTACACTTTTCATCACTAAACTTTTCAGAATAGCTTCTGGGTGTAGCTGAATATTTGAAGAGGCAAATAATGTGGTACATCAGCTCACTCTGTGTGTCCACCTGTCTGTCCCCAAGCAATAAACTGGACTGGAACCAGCTCTGTCTGTCTTGTTACTTTAGGGTTATATCTTTTTGCTTCATTAAGATCTTTCTTGCCACTTCTTACATGTTTTGAATTGCAAAAACCAACAATAATTTATTCAGTGCCCTGTGGTCGGTGAACCAGCTTTTCACTGGAGAATCGTTACTGTAGTCCCAGAAGACAACCTAACTCGGATTTCACATGAAGTTCTCTTTGCAGGGAGTGTGATAAAAATAAATCTGTGCTTACGTACCCAAACGTTTTGACCTGGAAACCAACATAATGAATATAAGATGCAAGAATGTTACTTTTGGAAAAATCACTGGTTTGGCCTGTGAAATATTCACAACTTTTAAAAATTCCTTCCTTCCTGTGCTTTTTTCAGCCTTGCGCTTAGCACTGAATTTCTTGTTGTTTTTTTTTTTCTAGGATGTAGTGTGTGTGGGCAAAGAAGAGTAGGGGCTCTCTGTGTGAGTTTTATGAATGTACTTGGCTTAGACTTCAAGTTGCTTTTTAGAAATAAACTCACTTATCTCTGGTGAGCTGTCAGCTTATTGTATAAAGAAGGGTAAAAGCCTAAAGCCACTGATCACTTTTTAGTAGCAAACTTAACAAGAATTATTTCACTCTTAATTTCTAAACTGTGATTTCCTTGGTCTCTCTTGCGAGCGCTGTGGAGGAGGGCGGTGTTTGTTGCTCTATTTGCCTTCCATGGCAACCGCAGTCAAAGCAGGGATGGAGGCAGAGAGGTGTGGGGATGGGATGCCAGCGCCGCCCGGTACGATACCTACAGCACTCGGGTCTCAAGGTGAACAGGGATTTATGAGACTCGCGATGCTTCTCTGAATTGTAGTTATTGCAGTAAATACAACCATTTTTATGTGGCAGGCTGTATTTCAGCGTTACACCGCGCTCGCGAGCCACCTCGCTGTGTGTGTGTAAAGCNGGCGGTGTTTGTTGCTCTATTTGCCTTCCATGGCAACCGCAGTCAAAGCAGGGATGGAGGCAGAGAGGTGTGGGGATGGGATGCCACCGCCGCCCGGTACCGATACCTACAGCACTCGGGTCTCAAGGTGAACAGGGATTTATGAGACTCGCGATGCTTCTGGTAATTGTAGTTATTGCAGTAAATACAAGCATTTTTATGTGGCAGGCTGTATTTCAGCGTTACACCGCGCTCCCGAGCCACCTCGCCGTGTGTGTATAAAGCGCCCCGTGTTTCTCTTCTTTCTGAGGTGGGGGGGCACGGGGTGTTTTCGGCGGTGGAAGGAAGGAGCGATGTTGTTGGCTTGAAACGGCCTCTGCCCCGGGGTTGGTGGGTGGGGTTGTGTTCATGATGTGGCCGCGTGGGGCTTGTTGGCACACGAAGAGGGAAAACGACCGTCCCGTCCCACTCCTTTGGTTGTTTGCTCACGGCTCTCGTCTGTGACCTCTTCTTTTCCCGCCATACGTGCAATTTTTGAGCGCGTACGTTCATCGCTTCCTTCAAATTTGGGATGGCATCTGTTGGAGAAATGGGTGTTGAACTAAGTTCTGCTCATACCCTTCCTCTCGAGAGGCGTTGGTTGATTGTTTCCTGTTTTTGTACCGAAGCTATACTGGAGACGTATCACTTTAAAACACTTCCAAAATGTGCAGAAGTGCAACAATAGTGCTGACCTCAGCGGCGAGGTCACACCCAGGCTGCTTCCTGTTTTCTTCTTGGGGAGCCCGGGGCCCCCACCATGGGACAACTCTCCTCCAGGCCTGCCCCCGGGGGGCGCGGAAATCACTGGCCATGAATCCCCTCTCACAAAAGGAAAATTTAAAAATCTGGAGGAGAAGATTCAGTTTAGGATTTCCAAGCTTATTTTCTAAATAGTAACCTTTATTTTTTAAATTAACCATTAGTCTGTTTTTTTTACTGAAATATCCAGAGATGTTCTGCAGCCAACACACCCCTCAAAAGCGTATGTTAAAGGTACAGAGGGGAAGGAGACGCGCTGAAGAGATTTGAGAGGAGGGAGAGAGGAAGAAAGCACAATGGCACAATTACAGCCCTTATATACTGTTATTTCCACTTACACCCCTCTCTGCTCGGATTTAAGTATTAGTTGACCAATATAAAAGCCCCTTGCTTTGTTGTCTTTGTATGTTGATGCAGTGCAGCCACAAATCAGAACAAAGAATTCTTGGGAAAATGGGTAGCTGGGAAGGTCTCTTTGAGAAACAGAGGAGAGACAGCATAGGGCCAAGGTACAGTAAAAAAAAAATAAAAGGGGTATTAAATGTTTAATTTTCTTCAGTGGAGAGCTGAGTGTGCGTGTGGTCCTCAAACAGCTCTAGTCTAGTAAATATATTATGTAAAATTCCAACCGAAATACTTTTCTATATGAAGGAATGTAGCTACAGTATAGGGTTAATGTGTTTGTTTTAAGCGGCTGTTGTGCCGGCAGAGATTTCAGCTGGTGTAAGGCTTTGTCCACTCTATCAACCTCAGCAGATTTTGAACCATTCTTGAATATATTGAATCCATTTCCTTCAAGCTGTAAGAAATAAAACCTACGTTCTTCTTCTCTATTTGTGGCTTTGGGGAGACATAAATGAGCGGGCAAAGCTGCCTGAAGTCTTGATTAGTGTCAATAAATGAGGAAATGTTTTATCAAAACCCTCTTCGGCACATCCTGAATATACAAGTGTCAGCCTGAGCCCGCTGCTGCAGGCGCTGGTGGCAGTCACAGAGGACAAGCAGGAGACTTCACACGAGTAAATTCAGTGTATAAAAGTGTTTTGGGCTGAAGCCTGAATGTGTGAGTTACCAATATAGCTCCCTGGAGAGAGCTCTGGAGTATTTCTTGGTGTCTTTTTCCTATAATTAGTAAAGCTCTATAGTTAGCATTCCTTATGTCTGGCCACCTGTGTGCTCACTAGTAGGGATGATCACCCGAAAGCCATGTGAAGCCTCCTCTCTGCTCTGAGATCTTACTGCATATGAGTTGAAAAATGGAGATTGATATATATGGGTAAGCACTTACTAAATTCTAAAGGGCTGAGTTTTTTTGATACAAAATGAAATTATTTCTAAAATAAATCTTTAGTCAGTAACTCCTAAGAATGCAGTCCGACTGTTTTCCTGCAGTCCCTTTAACCTCTGTATATTTGGAACAAAAATGGCAATGTGGTGTTGGGAGGGACCTATCTACACTTCTCTAGTCTTTTTGTCCCCCTCCTGTCTATATTGTGATTTTACACAGGAATAAGCTAAGCTTGCTGAGGGAAGTGAAAATGCCCTTTTCTAATTTTTTTTTTTTTAAAGAAAATAAATTACTTAGCATCTTGGTTTGTAAACTGTAATCTCGGAGGCAGGAGTAGCTCTGCTGTGAAGAACTAAAAGTTCTTATCACTACACACCTTTCGAGTAATCTGCCCTATATCAGTCCAGTTTCAGAGCCCCTGTGCCAGGTGTCTGGACTGGGATGAAGTCCCTGCATCCCGGCTCGTGCGGGACGTGTCCTGCCCTGTCACCCTCCCGTGTGTCACACAGGTCCCAGACTCCCTGAATCTTTAAGCACGTTCTCCAGGGTGTTTGGAGGGAGTTTCTCCAGAGAAAAGGGTATTTTTCCAGCCGCGGTGTTTGAATCCACAGGTTGTAGAGAAAGTACTTTGGAGACAAGAACTTGTGCTAATTAGTCACTGCCTGCCTGTCTAATGAAGAATTAAACTCTTAGCAAATGATGCTGCTCCTGAATCAGGAATGGCGCGAGGCATAATTTATCTGTGGAGCACTCAAGCCTGCCGCTGGCTTTCTTGATGCTTGATACACCGTGGAATTTGACTTAGTTAATTATTTTGCCTCGGGAGGCACTTTATTTTGGTCTCAGTAAATTCACTTGCACGAGTCCTCTGGGGAAGAACTGCACCGAGGTACAGTTCAGCCCACAAATGACATTGCTTTTAGGAGGGCAGAGATGTGCCGCTTTGGTTCCACCAGGGTTCCTGCCCTGCTCTGCTGCTCCTGCTGGGAAGCAGCTCCTCTCCTTGACCCCCTTTCCTCACCGCTTGGGTGTCCCGCCGTGGAACACCCCCTGGCTACCAACGGCATTAAAAACTTCTTCCCCTTCCCGTTGCTCGTCCCCTCGAGGCCTCTGTGCTGTAGCAGGTGATACTATTCATGGTGACATTGCCTTTGAAGGGAAGCATCTGGCTTCATCATCAGGGTTTCTACCTGTGAACGTTGA
Organism: Tringa tobata; assembly: GCA_033628505.1. NCBI lineage: Eukaryota > Metazoa > Chordata > Aves > Charadriiformes > Scolopacidae > Tringa > Tringa tobata. The sequence continues at coordinate 1,697,278 of JAHREE010000548.1, read as the reverse complement.
AAAGCAGATACTGCTGCATCTGAGGGAACTCAGAATATTTTTTTCTCTGACTGAATGTTTACTAAAAATATTAGTAGATCAGGGAGGTAGAGGTTACGTTGTCTCCAGTCTCTGGAGATGGCAGGAGGAATCCCAACTCTCCTTCTACCCATGGAACTGCAGGACCCGATGGCTTCTCTGCGTGTGCAGCTGAGTGTGATGCAGCTGGGCTCCTGCAGAACTTCTCCTTTGGAATAAAGACTCCTCCAGGCTGTGGAGCAGTGCTCCCTCCTGGCTCTGGACTCACTGGTAGGTAGGCTTAAAAACAGAATTACAGCAAGTAAATCGAGTCTGGGTTTGACCGGAGTTCGAGATGCTGCTCTGCTGCAGAGTTAGTGCGAATCTGGGAGAGCATCCGTGAGAGCTTCCCCTCTCCCCGCTCAGTTTCTGTAATTTCCTGTGAGCTCCTGGAAACAGGGCTTAAAAAAAAGAAAGATCCCAAGTGGAAGTATCTTGCTCACGGTTCTCCAAAATACTTTATGGTGGATGATCAGCTGGAGACGGGAGCGGCCGCAATGGGAGCTGCAGCCATTGGAGCCTTGGAGACACTTCAGTTTAATGGTTAAACACTGCACTTAGTTTGTTTACTGGAGTATCCCGGTGTTTATAGATAGCTTAAGAATATCTCAGAGTTTGCTGTTTAGTTCCTTTCCAGTAGGCAGCAGCTGAAATACTTAAAGCTAGAATAGTGCAGTTCTAAAATGAACCCAGATTTTATAGAAACGTCTAGTGGCTGAGGTGTAGCTTGACCTTGAACCCCTGATACATTTCTGCAATAATGCTAATGACCTTGCAAATTAAGAACATACTGATGTTGCTAGGACTTTTTGGCTAAAAAAGAAAAAATAATTTCAGAAAAGTATGAAATGTTGTCCTTTAGTTTAGATTTTTAAGCTAAAGCTTCTGAAGCTGAGTTGTGTCCATGTAGGAACTTGTAGAGGTATAACAGGATTTCAGGCTGTTCAGTTGCGGGTGCAGCCCGGTACAGAAAGGGCATTAATGATGAATGGTACTAATAGGAATGACATTAAAGTTGTTAATACTGACTTTATGGTTGAAGTGCAGCACGGTCATTGATGGGCCTTGAGTGCCGGGGCAATGCTGCAGCTAATTTTCTAACGCTTATAGTTTTACCCATCAATAAAAACACTGCCCCGACTTTAGCTACTCGTGACCAGCCATGCAGGCTTCCCTTTGAATAATAATGTCGTTTTCTTTATCATCGATTATTCTCTATCTTAAAGTTACTGTTTACAGGGCACTGAAGTGTGTGGCAGGGCATGGGGCAGAAGCTGACTTCCCTTCTCCGAAAATTAGAGATACATCAACTTCTCTGTCAGGAATCCTTATCTTCTGTTAAAAATAGCACGTGAGACGGCTGAAACATGGCAGATACCATGGCTGGCTGCTTTAGACATTTGAGTCCATTGTTTTGTTTGTGTTACCTTTGTGTAGGTTCTAGAAAAAAAAAAAAGGGGGGGTAAACATTTTAAAAAGGATAATTTGACAGTTGGAACTGAAAGTGGGGCTAAATTTCATAGAGGTACAGTATTCCAATGAAATATATTAAAATTGTAATTAAACTTCAAAGACTATAAAGATGTGATTATCATGCACGCTGAAGTGATCACAGTTTTTAATGCTTGATTTTTGAAATTGGACATTAGTGTTGATGACTTCTACTTTATGCCTGCTGTGCATTAAGCAGTCTTAAATAGTCTGGGCTGCTGAAACAGAAAGGTGATGGTAAATAAAGTAGTCTCTTAGAATATTCACATGTGGATTATGGTGTCTTTGTAGTTCCCTTTGTAGGAAGGGAAAGGTGTGACCTTCATAGTTTGCTTATGTATAGCTGAAAATATTAGACCTAAGTCACTGCTGTACTCTTACTAATTAGGATGTTTTGATTTGGAGGTGATCCAGTTTGTTTATATTTGTGGGTTTATTCTGAAATGGACTTTGTGGAAAGCTTGGAGGGGCAGTTTGAAAGAAAAAAAGAGCAGATGGATAATTAATGAAGATACACTTCTTGAGCAGTGAGAAGTTTTGTGGCTCTCAAATACTTGTGTAAGCTGCTGGTCCAAGGGTGATTATCTTATTAGTAAGTTACTTTGAACCAAAACCTTTCACTCTTTCCATCTGTGAAGTGTTGCGTTTTATAGATGGAGAAAAGCCTTCCAGAGCCTGTCTCCTAGGGCACGTCCTGCTGAACTACAGAGAGCCTGTACCTGGACCAAATAAAGGGGTTCTCCTGGAGGTCCACAACTTAACAGACACACTGACCTCTCTTCCCCTGTTCCTTAGCCATTTTTCAATGGACTAAACCGGGGGGACACTGCTGTGTTGTCTCTCAGACTTCAATAAAAAGCTTAGAATAATGTTTTGAATAGGTTCTTCTTCCACTTCTTTTCCTTCCTCCCTCAATTTTCATTTTGTGGGCAATAGTCTGACTTTCTGTATTTCTTCTCTATGCTAGAAGTGGTTTGGGTTTTTTAGATATCGTAGTGAGCTGTACCAGCATGAGGATGCTTTTAGGATAGTTTGGTCTTTACTATCCCTGCTCACCGTGTGGGTGCTTTTGAATCGAAAACATCAAAAAAATTCTACAAAAAAAAAAGTTGTAGAAAATCTGCTATTTCAGCTGTAGTCTAGGATTCATAATTTTCATCTTTAATTAGAACAAAACCCGCCTTGGATGTGCAGGTGCAAAGGTGCTTGTATGATATTGATTGATATTAATTGTATGTATTGATGCTGAGCTCCGAAGTAAATGTTTAAGGCACCGCCGCGGTCTTTGCTCTCTGTTGCCATCTTGGGGTGAAGACTGAAGAGGTTTCTGGGTGGGTGAGAAGAGCGGCACAAAAAATGCGTTAATAACAGTATTTTAAAGTACAGTAGGTGCTTCTGTTGACGATTGCTTCTCTATTCAAAATATACTTCATTTAATTCTGCTTTTCGTGATGATTTGGGAATTGAAATAACTTAGGTCTTGCAAAATTTGTTGGGCATTGTACTAAAGCGAGTATCTATTTGGAAGCCTTTCTAAAAGCAGCATAAATATATATAGGTTTGTGGGGTTTATTGGTTTTGTTTTTTAAAGAGGAGAAAGTGATACTGAAACTTATTTTCTTCCCTCATTGGCAGGTTTTCTTCACCAGTGGAGTGTGAGAAGTAGAGAGCGAAGATGAGTGAGCTGGAACAGTTACGGCAGGAGGCAGAGCAGCTGCGAAATCAAATCAGAGTAAGAATTGCTAATTGCTTTTGTTTTTCATGATGAAGTTCCTCCTTTAAAGGAATAAAGTGTAAAGATCACATCTAGTGCTTGCTGCTGTTAAAGTTGTGCAGAGCTGAAAATATTTTCAGGCTGAAAAGTAAGCCATTGGTATAATGAATACATTCATAATATTTCTTGAACAAAATGTTTTGTTTCTCATTGAAGTTTACTGTGTTTTATTACTAGGCATGTATGTGTCTCCACACATTTTTGATTTTGGATTTTAAAAAAAGGGTGCAGCAGAATTCTAGGACCTGGGCACAAGTTGGCTTTGGGTTAAAAGTCAGCACTGTGCTGCCACTCTTGATAAACGTGCAGGTCAAAGCATGAAGTGGGAGGGAAGAACCTTCTGGGGTGGATGTCATGTATTATTATTTTTTTTAATTACTCACTGAAGATAAACTGAGTATGAGCTGTCATGCCCAAAGCCGGTTTACCAGGAATCTGTTGCAACATGCCTGTTGTTTCAGTGCTGCAGTCTTCAGTAGAGAGACAAGTACAAAGTATAATAAGGATCTTCAGAGCCTGTTTATTCTTCATCAAAACTTCCTTTTCCTAAACATAGACCATTCATAAATCTGATTTATATGGGAATGTCTTATTTGCAAAGATTCCTATCAGCTAAGCCTATGGGTTTCTTAGAATACATTGCATGCACAAACACTGGTTTTTATGTGTGGCATCTGCTGGCAGTTCATAGAATCACAGAATGGTTTGAGTTGGAAGGGACCTTAAAGATCATCTCATTCCAACCCCCTGCCCTGGGCAGGGACACCTCCCACCAGACCAGGTTGCTCCCAAGCCCCCTCCAACCTGGCCTTGAACCCCTCCAGGGATGGGGCAGCCACAGCTTCTCTGGACTACCTGTTCCAGTGTCTCACCACCCTCACAGCAAAGAATTTCTTCCCCAGATCTCATCTCCATCTCCCCTCTTTCAGTGTCAAACCCTTCCCCCTCATAACGTAATCAGTGTTTGCCTCTTTGGATCTGAGTGCAGGGCTGGACACCTTTTGCTTCATTTTCATTTCAGTTCCATATGCAATTAAAAATGGTCCCGATGACTTAATGTTCGAGAAACTCTCTGACCAAACAATTCAGTTTCATATTTTTATAGGTGACTTTTATTAAACAATTGCACAGTTTTCTTTCTAAATAGGTGTTTTGTTTGGGAGGGGTAAGAGGAGAGATATAGGATATAAAAAAAATAAGTTGGGGTCTTTTTTTAAAATTTTTTTTAGAATATATAGTGGGCTGGTAATTTTCAGGAATTATTTGGGGGGATAAAATAAGGTTGGGTGAACGTTGAGTGCAGGGAGTTTGAAGGGTCAGTGAGCGATGAAGGATAACGAGACGGGTTATGGTTAAAGCTGATTCCTGGTTCTCTTCCCATGTGATGCGTGTCCTTGCTTGGAGGGTTGAAATTCAGGATGGGATTTTTTGGAAGTGTTGCCTATTTGGCACGGTGCCACTTGAAATTGAGTGACATCTTAAGAAAATACATGCAGTTTAGGGGTAAAACTGGACTCTGTAGGGTGTGTGCTAGGAAATGATGGGGGCTGCACATTGAGCGAGCGGATGGGGTTTTCTCACAAATACTGCATTGTCTTCTGCACCAACTGAGAAAAATCTGCACTTACAGTTACACACAGCAGCTTTTTGATGTTGTGACACTAATGATTCTGTTCCGATGGTGCATACGTAGAAGGGACAGTTAAAATGTGAGAATTAAAATAGTCTGTTGAAACTTTGCTTTTCCTGCACCTTTGCCAATCGTACGGCAAATGTTACCCTCAAGTACAGGTATTGCTAATGGCTATTTCTTGAAGAAAAATGGCTTTGTTTCGTTCGGCCTGCTTTCAGAATTCATTTTCTGTTGAACATCCTCAAGTATTTCAGCTAAACTAAACAATTAAAGTTGTTTAAAATCCAGTGTGTTTCTTCCTGTGGCCGAAACAAGTCCTGAGTGCTAGGGGATTTGCTCCTCTGGTATTTTAAACCCCTCCTGATTCCAGACGTCAACATTTTATAAATATTTCTACAGTTTAGACATTTTAAAAATAAGTTGAGATGACTTAATCCGCTCTCAGGCTCGCGTTCTGGGAGGAAAGCTATAAAGGGTGGTCAAAATAAACACGCACTGAGGAATTGTTCAAGTTGTAATGTCAAGTAACTCTCAAGCAAGAGCTTGAAAAACTTTAGGATCCTGGTTTGAACACGTTGATGCTGTTCCAAAATGTGTGAGTAAATGTTTCCGTTCCTCCTCTCGGAGAGGACATGGCCACTCGTGTAGGGATCGAATGCTTTCCCGGGGTGGGGAGACGTGGGAATTAGCGGTGGAGGGGCAATTGCAGGGAGTTAGAGAGGGGCTGGTGGCCCATCCTTCCGTCCTGCTGCCCATAAGCTTTAACTTGTGCTGTAGAAGCTCCTGTCTCATTTTAAGCCAATTATTTAAACCGTGCTTCTCAGAAGTGGTTGCTCAGGGTGCCTATTTCTGTTTCTCGAAGGCGGGAGCCTGAGCAGGGGGGAGTGTGGTTCAGTCGTAACCGAAACCAGGCCTTGCACAACACCAGTGGTGTAAACTGGGCTGAGTGGGGCTGGGTCAGGTCTCCAGGCTGTTTCTCTGGTCGTACAAACCAGAATAAAGGCTGTTTTCTTGGTAGGGTTGAATAATACGCAGGAAGTCGGCCATATGCCCATAGAATCTGAAATAATGAAAAAAAGATGGAATATCTGTCTGGAGACCTGAGCACCACCCATTCCGTGAAACGAATGAGCGTTACTTGAACTTTTTTTAAATTTTTTCTTCATTTTGGAAGATGTTCAGCAGCAGCTGAAGCTTTGCTAAGGCTGCTGTCTGTCCCGCTCGCCGGATCCTGCCTGTTAATCTTCATCCCTCCTCTCCTAACCACCACCGTCACACCCGCGACGGCAAGAGCCTCCCGTAGCCCCCAGTTTGCTAATCCCATATAACCTGTGGTTGCTTTTCCAGGTGGATCAGTTCTTCGGTCCTTCAGGCCCAGGCGGGGAAGGAGAGCGGGGCAGAGGGTAGGCGCTGGGACGTGGGGACGGCTCCACATGCCTTCGAATCACACAATTCTGTGATTCTGCCCCTTCTGAGGTCCCTCTCCCTCCCCTACCCCCAGTTCCTGTGCCCATTCTTTACATTCCTTGGATAATAAAACACATGAGGGTGACAGAAGGCACTTTGGCATGTGAGATCCTTGTGGGTTTTTTGAGTGTGGTGAAGTTTTTAGCTGTAGAGTTACTTTCCTTGAGACACTTTCTCTCGGCGGATGCTCGGTGTTGCCTTTTAGATTCAAATTGTTCTGTTTTTGTTGCAGGATGCAAGGAAAGCGTGTAGTGACACAACGCTGGCCCAGGTATGTTCTGGATTCCATGTGCAGGCTGTTCATCGATACATAAAAAACATAAAAATCCCTACACTTTATGACTGTAACATGTTCCTGTTTAGTAACTGAAAGAATAAAGTGAAAGAAGCCTTTGTAAATGCACTGTGTATTTACACAGTTACTTAAAAGAAAGCAAAACAATCCCACCAAAAACCCCAAATAAATAAAACAGCAAAAAATCCCCCAACTAGTAAAAAAAAGCCCCCATCATCTTAATGGGTCCTGCTTCCAGTTTTCCTTTTAAATAGACTGTGTTTATTGTGCTTAGTATATTTAGAAAGACTTAAATAAATGTCTTTTAGATGTATTTTGGAAACAAAAGTATTTTGTGTGTTTAAGTTCTGCCATGCTTTAAAAAGTAACAGTGCAATAAATATCGGAGGATTTTCTTCCGTTGGGTTTTAATTGAAAACTTTCAGATTTGATTATCTGAAATAGCCTCAATATTACATAGTATTATTTTACAAAAAGCTTTCTGAAGTTTCAGGCGTCTCCGTTGTGAAATGTGTTAGTTTATATCTGTAAAATCTGTTTTCCTCGGGTTTGCATGGACCTAATCCTGGCTTGTACACTAGTATCCTTTCTTGGTTTTAATGTTGCATGCCAAGATGGATTGTTTTCTATCAAAGTTCAAAAGTCTTCAGTTATCTTGTGTCTTAAAAATAGTTCTCAGTATCTCAGGGGTTTGTTTTGTTTATTTTTAGATCACAACAAGTCTGGACTCAGTGGGGCGAATTCAGATGCGAACAAGGCGTACGCTTAGAGGTCACTTAGCCAAAATCTACGCTATGCACTGGGGATCCGACTCCAGGTTGGTACAGGCCATCCCTCAGCCTGCGGATTAAGGCTTAGAAATCAGATGAATTCACAATTAACACGGGGTTTTGGGAGCCCGTGCGGTGTCGCTGCCCTTGCAGGGGGATCACCACCCACGACTGCGGTGGGTTTTTTGTCTTCAGTTTTAGTTTGCCTTTTGAAAACCATGGTGGGAAAAGGCTCAGCTGAAAGGGGAGGTACTTTGTTTGTTCTTACCGCAGACGTTTTGCCTTTTCCTTCTTTTAATTTTAACTATGTTCTTTACTCTATTTAAGCAGAGGAGGGTGTATGCGGTGAGCCATAAATTTGGAATGATGGATATTATGTTTTCCAAGATGTTGAATAATGGTGTAACTTCTGTGACTACCGGGAATTAAAAACTTTACAGACAAATTCTATTTCATTTAAAAAAAGAGATCCTTTTGTACATAGTGGGAAAATTTACTTAGCTTTCAGGAGGGAGTTCTGTTTTGCAGCTGATGGTCAGATGGTAACAATGCCTCGTGGTCTCTCTCTCATGTAGTCCAGAAAGAAATAGAGCTAGACTCTGCTCTCACACTAAGATTTATTTTGCCCTGATTTTCTTGTTTATTTTTGTGTAGCTGTATAGCTAAAATATTAATGTATGAAAACTGAAAGCAGCTGTGGAGAGAGTTCTTAAAGTGGGTTTTCAGTAAGTTGTTGGGTTTTGTCCATTGTTAATCGTGAATCCCTGTGGGCACATGGTCTGGCAATACATAGATTTTTGCAGAGTTTTTCCAACAGATGCTTCCCCCACCGCCCACACAAAATAAAAAAAAAATAAAAAATCAGAGGCTAATAAAGAAATGATGAAATTTCTGAATGACTTGGAATCGCACATGATGTATGTCTATTTTGAGATTTTTTTTCAGTGTGTTGTATGTTAACATATTTTATTTTGTGTTTGTATTTAGGCTACTAGTCAGTGCTTCTCAAGATGGAAAATTAATTATTTGGGATAGTTATACAACAAATAAGGTAGAGTTCTTTATAATCCCTATTGATAATTTGTGCATAATTTCTTTGTTTGAGGGGGCTTGTGTCTATTTTTTCTATGGTTGCAAGGCAAAAACGAAAAGAAGCTGTCTTTTTTTAATGCAGACATAATCTTTTTGGGTTTTCTTCTTTCCTGAGTGGGTGATTACTAGTGATAGGTTGTGTCTCAGAAGGAATGGTTTTAGGTAGTGTGTAATATTTGCACTCTGATTTGCTGGTGCAGTCGCTTGTAGCTATTGCTCTCTGTCTGTGCGGTGTTGCTTCTGAAACTAATTTGGTTTTAAATTGTAGAAATACACAACCTCAGAATTTACAAGAGCGTTTTGCTTGGGAGGGAAAGCAGAGGAGAAAAAGGCAAAAATGAAAGAAAAAAAGCTGTGAAATGAGAAAAGCTTAGGTAGAGTGTGGAGTTGTGACCTGCTGCTGTAAACTCTCCCGTCTCCGTGGGTACAGCCATCCCTTTTGTAACCTATAGTTTAGAGATGTAGATGAATTGGACAAGGAAACCTAAGTGGAATAAACAACTGTAGTAGATGTTTAAGTTTAGAATGGCTTTGCCATTAGATAATGTTGTACTGAAGTTCTGTGTACCTACCCCGGGGACTACTGGTGTTTTTCCCCCTAGGACGTATGGATGTGTAAATACGAAACGGGTGGTAATATGGTGTAAAATCAAAATAGTGACAGTTATGATACGCAGTCGTCTTGGTGTGTTTGATCCGCTATAATCCATTAATTTGGCTCTGAATGATTAGTGGAGAAGTGGCGGGTAATGCGTGAGGTGATGAGCTGTGTCTCCCCCAGATGCACGCCATTCCTCTGAGATCCTCCTGGGTGATGACCTGCGCCTACGCTCCCTCGGGGAACTACGTGGCCTGCGGTGGCTTGGACAACATCTGCTCCATCTACAACTTAAAAACCAGGGAGGGCAACGTGAGGGTGAGCCGGGAGCTGCCGGGACACACAGGTCAGCCACGCTCCCCTTCGCTTCGGGGCTTTTTATTGCACCAAAGAAAACAAATCCTGCTTTGAAGTGTATTGTGAGCTCTGAAATAGTTCTGTCGGTCACAGACCAGCTGGGGGAGAACTTCAGTCACTGCTCTTGGGTTTTTAAACTTCAATTTCTTACTCCTGGCTCTGAAACTAACATTGTTGTTTTGTTTTTAGGATACTTGTCCTGTTGTCGCTTCCTAGATGACAACCAAATTGTCACTAGCTCAGGAGACACCACTTGGTGAGTTTTTGAGCTCTCTTGCCCTTTCTTTTTCCTATTTTCTTTTTTTTTTCTTTTCCCTCTCCAGTGCCTTAATTTGTATTTAAACCTTAAAGTCTCAAATCACCACATCCATCGCGTTAATGCTGTCGCTTTTCTCTGCAGCGCTCTGTGGGATATCGAAACCGGGCAGCAGACCACCACCTTCACTGGCCATACTGGTGATGTGATGAGTCTCTCCCTGAGTCCGGACATGAGGACTTTTGTGTCGGGCGCCTGCGATGCCTCCTCGAAGCTTTGGGATATTCGAGACGGGATGTGCAGGCAGTCGTTCACCGGGCACGTGTCGGATATTAATGCAGTTTGTGTAAGTGACTATTTGTATTTCCCCAGGGGAATAAAGGGGGAGGATAGAAGCGATGGTTGCTTGGATTTCAGCTTATCCTCTACTGGGTTACTTTGATTTAAAATCAATTACTTTGTTAGGGTAGAGACTGTTAAATTAACAAAGAAGGTTGTCTAATCATTTACAATCTAGTTTATAACTAAATTATTATTACCGTTATCTCTGATACATCGAAGCATTATTAGAATAGTTTCAGCTCTGATTTTGTTCAGTAACTGAAACCTTACTCTTTTTTTTTTAAGAAGCAAAGAACGGAGGAGGAGAAACTTTTTGCAGTGTGGCAATGTGTTAAAAACTGAAAATTGTAGATGAATGTGATTATACTGAGAGGGAGTGACATAGCCCAGCATCCTCCGCTCCAAGGATTTTGTTAAACGAAAGTGTATTTGATATTTTGAAAAGAGCTTTCAGAGAAATATTCTGGAAGGCAAAGTTAAAATCAGTACTGCTGTTGAATATTCATCCCTGGAATCACTCGGTAATATTTATAAACTGGATTATATTTCCTCTCTGTCATAGTAACACTATGTTCTGATCCACAAGATACGAGCCCTGATAAATAGGGAACGAAATCTAAGTCTAAGCTGCATCTGTTTTTGATAAACATGAAAAATTATTAAGGCTGAGAAAATACCAAAAGCATGACCAGCAGAAAAATGCAGTTCCTATACTTAGACCTGGATCCTGAGCTCTTTCCATTCCCCTTTCCATCGATATGGCTGTTGTGAGAATGGCTGGGATTTGGGGTGGGTTTTTGGGGAATGGAATTGTTCCCTCGCCGTCTCCTGCGCTGGCTGAGCCAACCCGGAGGGAACGGCGTGTCCGTGGCCCCAGCTCTGCCCAGCCCCTGCCAGGGCTCTGTGACTGCCTTTTCCTTCCTTCTGTAGGAATCACCCCTGTTATTCCACATCCAGGATCCGTCTGGGTAAAATTCCAGTCATTCAGGTGTTAGCAATGCTGTGTAGATGCATGTTTTTAACACGCGGGTGGCTGTTTTTTAATTAATTTCAATAAATTATTCTGCCATTATCTGCACACCTCAGCCAAATAACCCTGTGCTGGTTTTTGAACAATCACGAAAAATATCTATTTTCCTGGTGCCAAACTCCCGTCTCTTTGTTAAAACTTCCAGTTCTTCCCCAACGGACACGCGTTTGCCACCGGCTCTGACGACGCCACTTGCCGGCTCTTCGACCTGCGCGCGGACCAGGAGCTGATGATGTATTCCCACGACAACATCATCTGCGGGATCACTTCCGTGGCCTTCTCCAAAAGCGGCCGCCTCTTGCTGGCGGGTTACGACGACTTCAACTGCAACGTGTGGGACACTCTGAAAGGGGAGCGGGCAGGTGAGTAAGGAGCTGCAATTCCCCCTTTCCAGGGATAGGGATAGTCCAAATCCACGCAAAATACAGAGCCGCTTCCCTGCTGATGGTATGGAATCTGCTTGCATCCTTCTTTGGTTTTTTTCCCTTTCCTTTTGGAGTGGTGTCCTCTTGTTTCATTGGGTTTGGTCATGTTTTCCGGTTGTTCCGTTGCATTAACGGTCCCATCTGTACGATGTGGGGGGTAAATGCTTCAGTCAGTGGAATCTTCCTACTCCTTGCTGTTGGCCATTGTATGTCCGTGTGCTGGAAGATTCCAGCTCTCGGGGCTGAGGAACAGCCTCCAAAATTACGTCCCCTCTCCGGAAAACCTGTTTCACCAGAGCGTGTGAAATCAAGTGATGCAAAATCACACATTTGCATTGAGTTTTGCACCCCTCAGAGGAGGGAACTCAGAGAGCAGGGAGTTACAGGAGCCCTTCTGCTCTGGGGACAGTAACTTCCTGCTGTTGGGAGGGAGGGGAAGAGATGCTTTTAGTCCTTGAAAAAGTCACTTGTGTCAGGAGAGAGACCTGTTCAGAGCCCAGCTGTGGCTTTAAATTGAACGGTGGGGCCTGGTTCTGTTCTGAACCTCGATCCTGCTGGTGGGAACACAAACGTGTCCTTTTCCTTCGGGGACAGGGACGGGCTGAGGTTTAACAACCCTTGGGAGAGCAGAGGAGTGGGAGGACGGGGGGAAGGAAACCAACAGCAAAGGGGGGAAAGAGAGGCTGCTTTTGGAAGAGTCACAACAGACACAACACGGGGAGGGGGGTTTAACCCTCAGGGCTTGCAAATCACGGGAAACTCAAGGGAGTTAGATGTAGACATCACACTTGATTTATGAAGTGTTTGATGGCTGAAATTGTGAGCAGGGTTGTGGAAAACAGGGAGGAAAAACCTTCCAGATTAGGAAGTAGAGAGTCCCATTAGGGATGAGGAGGTCTTTGGGGCAGAAAGGAGGAGGAGTCGTAATGGCAGAAAGAAAAAGGGGGGCAGTATTGTGTGTACAACCTCGTCGGTGAGTGTCTTGCTCTGCCTGTTGCGATGTGTGTCGTTCTTCAGGGTAAAGCACAAAAAAGCAGGATTAGATCTTGCATCTCATGGTTTTTAGCAAATTTGAAGACTCGCCTGGGAGAGGGAGGAAGAGCTGACGTCCCCGCCGTGCTGTGAATATTAACTTCCATCGCTTCTTCTTTTCCAGGTGTCCTTGCTGGCCATGACAACCGTGTCAGCTGTTTAGGTGTCACTGATGACGGCATGGCTGTAGCTACAGGGTCTTGGGACAGTTTTCTCAGAATCTGGAATTAACTGGGAGCCAAACACGTACATTCTCCATTTGAGACCTGGAGAGATCAATGCTGCAGCCTATAGCTGTGAAATAACATTTCTACCTTGTATTTGCAGGTGAAGTTTTTCTATTCACTGATTATTACACAAAAAAAAGGCTTTCTGTAAACTAGGAAAAAAAAAAAAAATCAAGTGAAGAAATAGGGGAGGGGGGAAGAAATCACTGACTTTTTAAAAGGGGCCAGCACACGGAATCATGGTGACCGACAAACTAAGAGCCAGTCTTTTTGTTTTTGGTGGTTTGGTTCGATTGTCCTGGAAGGGTTTTTGCTTGTGCTCAGTCTGCTAATCCTGTACTTTTATTTTGTACATAACAGAAATATACACATTAATAGCAGCCGATCATGTAACATTTGTCTGTATGTAAAGAAATACGTTTGCATTTTTTAAGGAAACTACATTTATAGCTTTGCTTTTAACCCGAGATGTCACTTCTGAGTTTTGTAGTGGATGAACTAGACTTGCTGTTTTAAATGTTTTTGTGAATTTCCTGTAGATAAAGTGAAGCCAATGGTATGTATGTGTTTTTATAATGGAAGGCATTTGAATTTTTTTTATTTTAAGGCCCTGGAGACTCCCAGTTAATACCTGCCGCCTTACTCACTCCCTCCTTCACCCTCTTTGCCTGTTTTTAATGGTGGGGGTTCTTCCTTCCAGCCAGTGGTTCCTGGCTCATCCATTGGCAGTCAGTGGCCTCCAGGCACCAAGGGGTTAACGCCAGGCAGACTTGCAACAGCAGCAGAAATAATTAAAAAAAAAAAATTAAAAAAAAAAAATAATAATCCTGTTGCAGAAGTATTAGCTTCCTCGCCGCAGCTTTTGGCAGCGGTTATTCCACGCCGTCCGTGGGGGTGGAAGCCACGCCACCCGCGTCGCTGCCGTTAAGGGGCTGAGGGCTTTTAATTTTGATAATTCAGCTCTAATTAAGCGAGGGAGTTGGGCCCAGCCCCAGCTGATCTGTGCTCACAAACCCGTTTGGCAGGGTGCTCGGTGTGCGGGAAGCGGCGCCTTTGCAGAGCCCCCTCTGTGACCACAATCAGCCGTAGACGTTTGGGGGGACTTGGAAATTCTTCTAGATTTCAATTAAATGCACAGTTAATTGCTTGTAATCCCCCTCCAAACGAGGGGGCGCCGCAACCGAAAGCGCTTGGTGTCAGTGAGGTGTGGGGGAAATTGTAAAAGGAATCCTGTAACTGAGAAGGAGCCAAATCAGCTCATTTCCCTGCGTGAGCCTTTCAGCCCCGTCCTGCCGGCGCAGAGAGCCTGGGCCACGGGGGGTTAATTGAGATGCTAATTGTTCTGCGGCGCCCACACTGTAAATAACCATTTCCTGGTTTTATTCTGATTTTGGTGGCAGTGGCCTGTGAGCGGCAGGTTCTGATGGAGCAGAGTTGAGCGTAGATGGAGGAAAATCAAGTGACCGATGCCCGGCCATTAACCGGGGAGGTTAATTAACGTCTTGGTGCCTGCGCTGGCAATGGATGTTCCCTTGGGAATCCGAACCTCCGTGGCCGTTTTGGGACGGGGAGTTCCAGTCTGTTGGCTTCTCTTAAGTGACTTATTTCAAAGAAGAGGTGAATTTTCAATGCAGAGGTTGGGAGGTGAGGCTGCTGTGGGGCAGGCAGCGGGTGCCAGTGCCCGGTGTCTCGTATCGCACCAAACAGCTCCGTGGCTTGAGGTGACCATCTGTCAAGTTTCTGACATTTGTAATCCCAAATGACTTCAGCACTTCCAGTCTGTGCCTGTAAACTTGCCATGTCTGTAACGGTGAAGGTGCCAATAAATGTACCAATACAGTAAAGTCACTTTTTTTAAAAAAACAAAAAAAAACAAACCAAAAAAACCCACCCCTTTCCTGCCACCAGCGGGTGTGTGGGGAGCGCGGGAATCCCTCGGCGCTTGGCTTCACGCTCCCTCTGTGTGAACAGAACCCTCACGGGATTCTCCCCACTCTCTGAAGCGAGCAGCTCCTTGGATCTTGCAGACCCGCTTCATTTTTTTAGTGGTGCACTCGATTGTTATTTTATTTTTTATTTTTTTTTAAACTCACAGCTGCCTTGAGCGACTCATTCTGGTGATTTGTTACTAAGGGATTTTAAGAAAATATTCTTTTTCTAAAAAGGTTTTTTTTTTTCCATAGAAGTGTGTTTTGAACCAATTTCCTAGTGAACACCTTTGCGGAGACAGGTTCCCTTTTTACATTCTGGTATTAAAACTGGTTTCTACTTGTGAAACTCCCCAAAAAATACCAATTTTAGAAATGAATATAACTTTTCTTAAAAGTTGAGGCGAAGGTGGTAAGGGCTCTCCTGCGGGTGTCACTGCAGGTAACTTCCTCCTTGTTCCATGGGGGATTCTCTGGAATTAAGCTGCTGAATTAAGGATTCGGCTGCTTTTAAAATAAATAATTAAGGAAAGCTGATGGCTGGCTAACGAGGTTTCCAAAGGCATCACCCAAGGAGCTGCTGGATTCGCTGCTGGGGCTCCTCGGGGACAAGGGGAGGTGGCAGGAGCCCGGCCACGGCTGGGGACACGGGAGACCAGGCTCCTTGGGAACCTGTAGGAAGCTTCTGTTGGATCCTGCCAAGGTGATGTTCACTCTTTAATTGCTGTCCTGGATGTAGTTGAGATCATTTTTATTTTAAAGCCTGGGGATCTAATGTCACACGTTGTTACTATGAGGCCAAATAATGAGCTTGCACAAGTTGTGGCATCACCTTTTTTAATGGGCCACCGGTGACCTCTCGAGGTTGATGTCCATGTAAAATGGATGTGGTTGTAAGGGTAAAAGCTCAAACTCCTCCTACTATGAGGAAGGTGATAAAATGACCTTTCGTAGCTTTTACTTAAAAGGTTTTATTCCCTGCTTGGAATCTCAAAGAGAAGGACAGAGGCTGAAGGATGCCGCTCGTGCGGTCTCTCAGGCAGCAGATTTTGCAGCACTGTTTCTGAGATATTGCTTTAACTTTGCGATGGAGAATCCGAATCGGGCAAGTGCCCACCTGGGGCTTGTTCCCACGGAGCCCTGGATGGCCCTTTGGTGGTTGAGCTGCTGGAAACCACGAGCAGGTTCTGGGCGGCGCGGTGCGGCCGTGACCACGCTTCCTCCGGTACCCCCGGCCTCTTCCCATCCTTCTCCAGAGCTTTTTTTCCCTCTTCCCACCATCGCTCTCCTCTGCCCTCGCGGAGCTGCGGATCCGGCGCGGAATCTGGCAGATGCGGGAGGTCAGTGTGCACCAAGCGCATTTCTCCTTAGAAACGGAATAACCGGGCTTTTCCCGGGGAACCGCGGCGGGAGCGGGTCCCGGTGTGATCACTGTAACGCCTGGCCTGCAAAGAGGAACTCGTTAATTAGCGTAAGTGCTAATTGTCCCTCAATGAAGTTCACAGGAAAGGCGGAAGGAAGCCATCGTGCAGACATTCCGGGAGCGCTGGGTCTCTCCCCTCCGAGGACGCTGTCGCCTCCCGCTCGGTTTTAGTGCTGTGCTGTGAGATGTCGGTGAGAGTTTGCTGGTTAATTGGAGTCCTCGGTTATTAATGGTCGTTGTAGCGGAATGACTGGGTTTGGTTTATTTTTTTTATTTTTTTTTTTGCGCTGATAGCATTTCCTGTCCAAGTAATTAAAGCATGGGTTGATGGTGCACTTTGTATCCAGTCCCGGGGCGTGCATGCGGGGAATCGCCGTCCTCCACTTCACAGGCACCACGAGCCTTTTTCTTTTTTTGTTGTTGTTGTTTTTATTTTTTTTTTTAAGCCGATTTGCTGGTTTCTGTAAAGCCCCTGCCGGGTGTTACCGCGGTGTCGTTTGGTAAATGTGTGAGCAGTGTTACTAATCGATAGAACTGATACCAGAGTACATGTGCCTGACATTCTTATACCACACAGTATGTTTAGGTTTTAACTAATATGGACTTCGGTGGAATAGTCTTAGATATTTCAAGCCTTTGTTTTACTTACACGATGGTGCTCTATTTGTGTTTTTCTCCTTTTTTTTTAATTTTTAAAAAAAAATAATAAAAGCATCTGAACACTTGTAGTACATATGACATCCAAAGGAGTCCAAAACAAAGTGCTTCTAAACATGCTTGATTTTAATTTGCCTTTAGTTTTGGGCGTTTCTCATCAGCTACGGTTTGGGGGTTGGTTTTTGGAATTTTATTTTTTTTATTAGTTGCTGACTACTTTGGAAACCCTTGGGTAACGTTACACCGATTCTGAAGTGATCCTGCACTGCCTTTGGATTGTGTATGTATTCAGAAAACAGTCTTAAAAGCTTTTATTTAAGCTATTAAACAAACAAACCAACCAACCAGGGACTTGTGCCATTTGTTCTTTACCAGTGCTCTTGTAAAAAGACTTCCCTGTGAAAAAAAAAAAATATCCCTGGCTCTGAATCACTCTGGTTATAGCTTTTTTTTTTTTTTTTTCCCCCACGATGGATCTTTTTCTTTGTATTTGTACAGTGGCTCAGTGAAAGATGTTGCCATGAGTTGATATTGTAACCAATAAACAACTGCTTTTAACCAGAGGGTGTCACTGGTGGGTGCTTCAGCGGAGCCTAAAGATCCCGCTTCTCGGGGCGGGGACAGACCCACCCTTCCTGCAATTAATTCTTGCTTCTTAATTACCTTGTGGCAGGGGACAGGTGATGGGTGTTAAACAGCAAAACGTTACCCGAGGAAACTGCCCCCCGTCCCTGCAGGTACCAAAGAACTTCCCGGAGCCAAGGGGTAGGATTTCTTTTTAATAAATAGCTGCAGAACACATGCACCGTCCACAGAAGTGCTCCACAAACAGAGCATTAAACCCATGTCTCACACAAAAAAAGCCGGGCTCTTCCTCATTCTTGGATTTCACAGTTTCCCCCCAAACCCCGGAGCCTCCTGAACACACCGAGGGCCAGGACCAAACACCAGGTGACAGCGCGGTGACAAGAGCGTCCTTTAGCTTCCAGTAATTACCTGCCTCCAGCATCAGATTTAAATCCGTTTAAGATAGCCCTTAGTTACTGGAAATAGCAAATCCCCACAGCTTAGTTTTTAAAGCTGAATATTTCATTTAGTCGTGTTAACGCTGCCATAAAAATATATAAATCTTCTGAAAAGGCTTTCTCTTTTAAAATAAGTTACTTTTGATAAAAGTCTAGTTAGAAAAAAAAAAAAGGTGCTAAATGATTGCAGATGGCAACAGCAAAAAACATTTAGTTTGTTTTTGTTTTATTTATAAAAAAAAAGAGGCTTTGTGTTGCTGGAGGTGAAGCTGCTCCCCCCGAGGGCAGAACCCGGGGCTGCTCCGGAGAGAGAACGGCTCCAAAGCCCAATGCTCCAGGTTCCAGCCCGACACCCCCTGTCCCCCCCAAACCTGTCATAAGGGAGCCAAGGCCACCAACTGGGGCCCTTCTCCCGCCCCTGGACACCAGAGTGCGGTGACAGTGACACACACCCTCTCCTGGGGTCCAGCAAGTGACCGTTTCACCGCTTTATCAACTGTCTGAAATCTGCCAAATTTGGTCAAATAAGTTAATTTTTACTTACTCAGTGGCAGCCTGTCTGAAAGCAGCAGCCAGAGGGGAAACCCTTCATTAGTGAATTACCATCTTCTACTCAATTTGAGGAAGAGGAACCGCTGCCCAGCCCCATTTCATTTGCTTCCCAAAGTCCTCTCCCCGCGCTACAGTTTATATTTCTCTTCATTAAACAAAACCACACACAAAAATCCTCCTCCATCCCTGGCTAATTCCTAAGGCCTGAGAAGAGGAGCCGCTGAGGCCGGGATAAGCTCTCTCTCCCTGCACGAACTCCTGGATGCCAGGAAGCGAGACCTGCCACCGCTAAATACTAAGGACAAAACCAATTAAGGATTCGGGTTTTTATTAAGTGCCCAAAGAATTTTAGTGTTTAAAGGTAATTTTTTAACTCAAAATCCTCCAAACAAACATAGCACTCAGAGACCACACCTCTTCCGTTTGCTTCACCCTCCCAGTTTTACAGTAATTAAACAACTGTCATCAAAGTAACATTTAAAATATAAATCATTTCATGTGACTCCACAGAGGAGAAGTGTAATCTGTAAAATTCCTACTTTGTCCTACAAAGGATCACCAGGAAAGTCAGCGACGATGCTTTATTTACTCTTTTGAAGAAAATGCTTTGTAAAGCCATCTAGTTCATTCTCAAGGTGAATGGCTTTATTTCTGTAAAAACAAACAAAAGCCAGGGATTTACTTGAGCGCAGCCACGTGGCGAAGAAAACCAGAATCAACCTCAAGCTTTAACTTCCCTTCCTCTGGTCCCAAAACCCACCGCACGAGAAACTCGAGGCCAAGAGACCCCAGGGCCAGGGGGGAAAGAACACAGAACCACCCCCTGCTGGGAGTTTCTCTTCCATAAACACCAAAGAGAGGTCAAAAATCAAACCAGTATGGGCACTGACTGACTCCCAGTGCTGCTCTTCTTCCAGGGGAGGGGTCTGTGGGGAACTCCCACCCTAATTTACCTACAGATTAATACTCTTGAGAAAGCCACCTCTCCCATACATTAAAAAAAAAAGCCAAAAACCATCTAACAAAGACTATTTTTGGAGCTTTGCTCTCTCACCTACGTAGAAACACGCATTTATTTAACTCAGCCAGAGCTGCTCAGGGACAGGTCAAGAAACCCTCATGAGGCACCCTCTGCCACCTCCTTTCGCTGGAAATAGCAGCAAACACCGACCTCGCTGGGTCCTGCCCCCGGCCCCTCGCACCCAGACCCACCTCAGCTGCTTGGAGCTGCTCTGGATGTTCTCCAGCTGATCGATCTCTTTGGAAAGCCTGGCGATTTCTTTTTCCAGGTTTTTCTGGGTAATATCCACCTGCTGACAGAGCCGAGCAAAGGTAGTGGCCATTTCCCTAAGGGGAAAAGAAGTTTGTAATCAGGGTTCACAGAAACCCCTGCTCCCCAAAAAAGATATTAAGCAGAAAAAATAATAATATTAAAACAAAAAAAACCAACACGTGGCGTTGCAGGGAGCAGTAGAACTCAGCAAAGTCTCCAGCTGTTAAGGGAGTACAGAATAGCAGAAAGCAGGAGTATTAACTGGTTTTTAAATAAAAATAAAGTAAATGTACAAAATGCACCTCAGCCTACCCCAACATCTCCTCTGGCCATTTTTCACTGAGCACCAACGGGTACAAGCCTGAGAGGGGTCTCTGGTGGCACCACCTACTCACGGGGGACACGAGCCCTCGGCAGGGTGAGGGCTGCCCTGAGTTTGATCTTTCTCCTCCATCATCTGCTCCCAACCCGAGTTCCAACACTCCTCCTTACACAAAAACCACCCCAGTTACCACCCCAGGCCAGCAACTGGGCTCTCCCACAGGAGGGGAGAGGTCTCTCCTCTCTGCGTCACCTCCCGGGAGCGCTGGTTTGAGTCCAGCTCTTCCATGTCCTCGCAGAGACACGCAGCTGCTGGACACGGGGACGACGCTCTTTCCTCTGCTGAAGCTGAACTTTGTATTAGTAAAGGGTTCCCTGGGCTACACGGGAGAGGGTCTGCACTTCTCATTTAGCGGGCCTCATTTTCTGAAATAATAATTTAATCAAAACACACCGTTTCAACAGGAGAGGCCAAGAGAGACAATCACCCAGAGGCTGCTTTGTAGAGACAGGGGAAAAGTATTTGGGAAAGAGGCACACACGAAAAAAGGGAACTGCTCACAAAGGCTCTTAAGTTCTTCTGTGGTGCAGAAGAGCCCGGTCCTGCTGCTTCTGCCTCACCAGTACCAACCCTTGAGGCAGAACCAACGCTCACCAGAATGAAAACTCATCGTTAAACTGGTTCAATGCGAATCTAAAAGCAGAGCAATTCAGATTCAGCCTCCACCAGAACCGAGCCACATCCCTCGGCTTCACAGCAAGGTGCTGGACAACCAGAGTCTACGCCTTAAGACCCTCACACATACACACCCAGAGACGTAGATACTCATTTTTTTAGGTGGTCATTTCAAACTCTTTAAAAACTCCCTCATAATAAATGCCGAGGGACGCTAAAGCTGCCTTCCCACACCAGCTACAGCCTGTCCCTGCTCCCAGGACCCCCCAGTCACCCCACTGACACGGATTTCTTACCCCGGGGAGGGGAGAGAGCAGCGTGGTACTCACTGTTGCACCTGATGGCTGCAATTAGCGCTGGTGAGACTGACGATCATCTGCAGCTTTTCGGTGGCATAGTTCACAAACTGCTGTTTGAAGGCTCTCTCCTTCGCTTTCGTGGTCCAGGTCAGTCTCTCATAAAGGTACAACAACCCGTACATGCTCAAGGAGAGAGAGATGAGTTTCCAGCCTACTGTTCTCCAGATCTGAAAAAAAAAAAAAAAGAGGATTCTTCATTAGCTTAAGGAAATTGTCCTAGAGAATAAAATCTAATTCCACCCTTTCACAGGATTAGTTTAAGAAAATGTATTATTTCTGTATTGTGACTGACCGCAGAGCGACACAGCTGCGGTGAGAGAGCTGGTGCCCCAGTGGCAGGGAGAACGTGGGAAGCCTGGCTGCTTTTTAATGAAGGAGGAGGGAGAAAGCAAAGCTCCCCCTAAACCCAAACCGAAGGAGGCACCATCAAATCACCCTTTAATTCTGAAACTGAACACAGACATATGGCAGACAGAGTATGTCCGACTACGCTCAGAGTAATTAGGCTAATTTTCTCCCTACACCCTGACTGTGGTTATCCAGTGTCTACACACCCTCCTCCAGCCCGGTGTTCATTACAAAATCCATCACACACTTCCTGTTGCACCCCAAAAATGGAAAGCCCAGCTCAATCTTTGCCATTGCTTCTAGGCCCAGTGAATGTTGCCGAAACTACTTGCCACTCCGCCAACAACGATGATGCTCATAGAGGTCCGTGACGTCAGCGAAGCCAAACTCATCACCAAAGGAACCATAAAATCATCCTGGGCCGAGTTCTCCGGAGTGAGGGCAGGAAGGGTGGCAGCAGACGGGGTGGCAGCTAAAGGACGAGGGATCTAGAAGGTGGGAACATGGCAGCCTGAGTCAAAAGCATTAAGGAACTACCAAGCAGACAGGTTTTATTTTATTTTCATATATTCAGGGTTTGATTTACTTGAGGGAAACTTTCCAGCAGAGAGAAGCAGTGGAGATTTTGGCAGTTCCTTGCCCAACGGGGGACTGGGCTGGAAGAAGGGTTCTGCAGAAGTTTGGCTCTGCCATAAGGATCCAAAAGTTACAAATGAAAAGGTTACCCAAAGGGTTCGATCCGAAGGAAAACAAAGCTCAGATTAACGGCTGCAGAAAGTTTAGGAAAGGTTTTTTTGTTCCATTCTCATCCTGAATATAATCCAATAAAAACAACCTTCACCAAAAATATTTCACACAAAGGGACTAGGGAAAAGTAGCAGCAAGCATGTGAATAGCACAGGAAAATACCGTAAAAATCAAGATGTTCTCATCAAGGTAAAACAAAGCAGTTAAAACATCAGCCTAATGCAGCACTCACTGGTAAGTTTGGATCTGCCAGTCCCAATAGCACTCTCTGGGCTTGTTTAGGACCCAAGAAACGGTTCACGAGCGAAGTCCATCCCAAGGAAAAGTGGAACATGATATCCTCCTGGAAATCTGCACACAGGCTGTGGCAGTTTAGATCATAGCTAAGGTCAAACCTCCTGCACGGAATTAGCAAGTGGAGCTGATTCTGAGCATCAGAAGGCAACAGTGGTTTCAGATTTTCTGTAAAATAAACCAGAATAGTAAAGGTGAGTTAACATCAGAAACTTTACAGCATATTCACAAGTAGGACCCTGGCTCTGCTGACCAGCTTTGTGAACTACGAGAATCCAAATGGACCAATTCATTTATTTATTTGTAAAATCAGGGGGTATTTTGGCAGTACTGATCCTCATAGAGCAGGCAATGTATTGCTCTGATAAAAGAAAACAGTCACACAAAATCAACTCACAGAGAGAGCACTGCTGGAAAAAAAGTCAAATTAACTGAAAGATCCCTATCAATGGTCAAAAGATAAGGATGGATGAAGGAAAAGTTGGTTTATCCAGTATCCACATACAGAAAAGGCTACATTATTGCATAAGATGACAAAAGGCTTCACGTAATTCCATGACCTTACTCGGAATCTTTTATTACCAGAAAGAGATCAGAAGAGAGAGGTGGATATGCAATAGTGTTACTACTTACAAAGAAGAAAGAGAAAAGGGAGTGCACAAGTACTTTGTGAAACTGTCCTGTTTTGCACTCAGAACCTGGAGGGACCCAGGGAGAGGATCATACTGCAGAAACATTATCCCACAATTAATGCATTTCATATACCTGTTGTGGAAGCCAGAAATTTAAATGGGTTTCTAAAAGGATTAGCCAAGTTCCCAGAGGACAGGTCCATTACTACTTGCTTAAGCCATTAATCCAGATGCAGTATCTTGGCTCAGAAGTCCCTAAATTGGGAATGGATCACTGTATTTACCCTGGTTCATTATTCTTTCTCCCCAGGGATCTGTTACCAGTTAATATCAGAGACAGGCCACTAATCTGGATGGTCTGGATCCAGGACGGCTTTTCCTTTATTATTTTATGGTGTTAAGGTTAAGTCTCGATCAGAAAGAAAGTTCTTTTAAAAGCAGGTTTCCTTAAAAGACTTAAAAGTCTTCCCATTCCTCCTTCCTCATCATCTCCTCCTCTTACTAATCATCTCCTCCTCTTACCAATCATCTCCTGCTGCGACTGATGCATGGACTGATTGACTTCACTGGAGCAACGATCAGCCAGGTTCCTTCCCAAACCGTCTTCTATGTGTTTGTTCAGTTCCTGAGGGTTTAGAAAGAAAATAGGCTCATCAATTTAAATTTAGTGAATCAATTACAATTGTATGTCAGAAAGCAAAAATCCTGCAACGCTTAAAGAAAGTGTCACATAAAATGCTATGTGAAATTATGAAAATACGGAAGGAGAAATGAAAGAAAATACCAAGGGCCTGGCTTCAAACCATGCAAGGAAACTTACTGTCTTATAGAGCTTCAATACTTGAGGAGAAGGGTGAAAATCTGAATAGAACTCATCAACTAAAACGGAAAGTCGGCAAATCTCATCGGTCATGGCAGAGGAGACCTGGAAAAATGCGGGAAAGATGTAAAATGTTTCTCTTGCCTTCTCCAGCCACTGCATTAACTGTTACAATAAATGATTCAAATCACCTGATAGTCAGGAAAATTTGCCATTTTACATTTTCTTCTTTTTTTTTTTATACTGGAAAAAGAACATACTAGACTTTTCAGAAGGTGGGTGGGCACCTCAAGGAGCTGCCTCACAGAAGAGACAACGCTTGAACCTGGGAGATTTTTCACACTGCCTTTACTTACTTTATTTTCCACTTCCTCGGTAACGCGTTTGATTTTTTCCTTCGTATCTTCCGTCAAAATGTTCAGCTGATTTCGGACAAAGTCCAACCTGTCCCTCTGATCTTCTCGCTCTTCCATCGAATGGACTCTAATGCAGCAGAAAGGAAGCCACCGTCACCAGCAGGAATTCTCCCAGTAACAAAAGAAGCCCCGTGGACCACCCATCCGATTTAAAAATAATAAAAAAAGGATAAATCTGAGCAAAGTGTCCCACTGCTGCTCACCAGCACCGCTCAACTAGTCCTTAACAGCGACACGGGCCTGATGACCCTGCAAAGCAAAGGGGAGGCAGCAGAAACTAACCTTGTCACCACCAACTCTCCACCTCCCATTTAAGTACAAATTGCTTAAAATCTAAAGCAGTTCTAGCTCGAAGGGCAAAGCGGAACCATCAAACAGCAGCTCAGCCTAAGAGGGGTTACTCCACAGCGTCTGGGAGGTCGATTGGCAGAAAGAAGTAGAATATCAGAATATTTTCAAACATTTCACAGCATGTTTTCATAGCACCCGACAAGGTGAGACGGGATAGGGTGTAAACACACAGTTTGTAAAAGCGGATACAGTGGGGAAGACAAGTGTGTTTGACAGGCACAGGGGAGGCTGCTGAAAAATAAAGACACAATTAAGAGACACAGAGAGGAGACAGATGGAAAGGATTAAAGGTGACAGCAAGTTTGCTGTGTACAAGACAGACAAGAGGTAGCAACAAAAGTGAGGAAAAAATCCATATATATATACAATCCTCCAAGAACATATGAAACTATCAGACAGAGTAAACGAGCTGCCATCATCAGCACTAAAAGGATTACATGAGTAAAGAGAGAATAAAGATATTTAAGGAGACAATCTGGAAAGGGCCAAGAGGCCAAGCCTCTGTGAGCTTGGGCTTTCTCATCCCTTACAGGATTCTAACCACTTGCCAATTAAAGTGTCTACATCCTCCCATTTATTTTCTCAGTGTTACTGTTAACAAAAAACTTAGGCCCAAACATCATTTCTGAAATGCTGGATACAGGCAGAAAAAATTTAAAATTTCAAATATTTTTCAAAAAAAGATTTGAAAACCCACAGAGTGCCTTTGTAACAATAAGTTAGTAAGAAAAAAATAACAAAGTAAAGCAAGATCTCTAGGCAGAAGTCACAGACCAAGGACAAGGCTGAGCAGTGCCAGTGAAGAGCAGCGACACACCAGAGAAACTCTCTATTTCTTACCAAGCAGGAAAAGTGAATTTTAAAGTCCGTAACGACCCAAGAAAACCACGGCTCCTCAGAGGATGTGGCTAAACCCAAACCAACCAGCCCTCCGAGCAACCCACCTACCTTTTCTCTGCTGCTGCTACATTTATGGCGTCCATAATGTTTTTCACAGTATCTATTATCTGTTTAGCTCTGATAGTGTGCTGCTCAAACTTGGTTTTCACGGCTGACTGCGAGATACACTCCTGCGAGGGGCCCAAGCCACAACACATTACTGCAATTCCATGCCAACACACTCAGGAATTTCACTAGCAGAAAGCACACGCTGCTAATTTTACCAGGAACTTAAATAAACGGGAAATAAAGAGGGGGAAAAGTATCTAGAAATTAAAAGACAACAGAACTGAAATCTCAAATGAGTCTACAGCAGCACATCTGTACCTTCGTGTTCATTCACAGTAATGTGCATAGGTTTTGATTCTTTTAAAATAAATTATAAAGAAAGAAAAAAGAAAACTCAGATGAATACATAACATAAATCTAGCTCTTCAGAAAATTTCCCAAACTATTTATTTGGAATTATGAACGTCTACCAGGAAGGCTGGCAATATTGCCTAGCTTGAGCCTTCTTTCTTGCAATAAATATTCTTAGTTTCAAGAAGCAGTTCTGCCAAAATTCAACATGCTCATGTCAATACTGACCATCCAGGAACAAAATATAGAATTAGGAATAAGAAATAAGGATTCTCTCATAGGATAAGAAAAAGTTGTTAAGTAGTTCTTAAAATATTATCTTATTTGCAGATTATTGAAGTGTTGAACAAGTAGAAAATGCTCTGAAGATACAATTTCTAACCAATTTGCAATCTTGAATATTGTAGAGTGATTCAGAAATTACAGGACACTGATTGAAAAGATACACAAATGTTCAATTTGAGCAAGAGCAAATCAATTGTGACAAGGCATAAATTAAGACTTTTCACTTTTTTTCAAGCAAGTGCACATCCTAATTAAAGCCAATTAAATGCTGTCAAAATTCAACCTGTGATAAGTCACCACAAAGTAGCAACATCTTCATTGTTTGAGGGGGAAAAAGCAAGCAGAGAGTTTCTTTATACCAGATCTATGGGGTTTTAAAATTGCCTTTAATCTATGGATGCGCCTTTCATAGGACAAAGAGGTTTAGGTCACTTTGAAAAGACTTGGCTATGACCTTAGCGTATGCTGGAATAACATCAGCTATCTGAAAATAATAGATCAAACCAAAATAAACAAAATGGGTAAAAATATATTCCCTCGATGAAGCAGATCTAGAAATCAGCAATGAAAGGCCAGAGTTTCGTAAATATCAGCACATTGTAAGAGCTAGACTGGGCACAGAGGAAAGAGTCCTCCCAACATTAGTAGGTGGTAGGTAAAAAGATGACAGTCACTCACAACACAACCAGAAAATCCAAGTTAGAGCACTAGGAAAAACACAAAGGTTAGTTAAATGGCTGAGAAAGGTAAGAGGGGGACAGCAGCAGTTTTGCTATTAGCCTGTAAATAAGTATTTACCAAAACAAAGAGAAAAGGTACGTTTCAACTGTGCAACCAAAACCAGTTACTTTCCATCCCACTTTCAGTACAGTCTTTAGGCACACAGCCGTGTTACGGAAGGACTCCGCAGCAGCAGACTAATTCAGGCTGAGTTATTCACTCCCATTTACAGCCAGAGTTACAGAATTCTGCCCTGCCTCTCTCCTCCACCCCCCTCACACCAGTTCTATTACCGGTTTTTTGAAGAAACCTGAGAAACGCTACAACCTGAGGAATAGTGGGGTTTGGGTTTCTGTAGAATTTCCACTAAGGACTACTGCTGTTTCGATAAGGCATTTCTATGTACCTCCTAAAATTCCAGACTACTTTCTGCCATTCCACAATATAAAAATTGGGAATTGATCCCATAATCCCACCCTTTCCTTTAAGGCTGCACTTTTTTTTCCGTGTTGCAATACAGCTGACATACACAGTAACATCACTTTTTAAAGCTACTACAGGAATCTCTAAAACCTTAATTTCACCCCTGCTTACAAGTGTTTCTAGTGAAGCCTGGACCGTTTTTTTTTTTAGCAACTTTAACCACTCTGTGGTTTGCAGAAAAACATGTTGTATCTATTTTTGGAATGCCTTTTGCCCTCACACAAAAGTCTACATAAATGTAGTTACAAACCTTAGAAAAATGGTCCAAATTTTTCCGATATCAAACAAAATTTATCCCACAACTAACTAGCACTGACGGGTGGTTTCTAGATATAGGGGTTTTTTTTAAATATTCTAGCTATACTGAACTCATGTCTGTCCTGGGATGAACAGGCTTTGCCACCAGGGAACTCACACTAAAATCAGGAATGTGGAAGTACTGGAGAAGTAACAATTCCTCCTCTCAGCCCTTGTGGAAAAGAGGAAGAAGTCACTCAGTTTTAGTGGAGACAAAAGCAGGGTGAGAGAATCCAAGAAGAGCAAAACCAGCAGATACGGCCTTTGGGAACATGGAATGCATGGGTGGGTTTATAAATGAGGTGATGAAGGAGCTTACATGGATGAAAGAGTGCAAGAATGCGTGGAAAGTCTGAGCAGGGCACCTGAACAGGGACAAGGAGTTAAAGGCAGGACAGAGAGACCGAAGCAGACACACTATTGCCATCAGTTACTTCATCAGCTCAAGAGACAGTAATTTGAGCATTAGGTCTGAAGACTTCAGACCTGGTGAACCATTTAAGTATGAACCTTGCTTTAAAAGCAAATAAAATGCCATTACAACTTAGGAAATTGCCCACAAAACCTGAATGTGCTGCAACATCAGACACTGAAAATTTAAATTGTGTTGGCAATCTTAATTTAGCAGATGTTGTGATGCCATCACACTCCTATTCAAAGCCATTCATTATGATTTCAGGATGCAACATGGCTGCGTAGGGAAAAACCTTACAGAATCCACTCTCACTGGTGGGACTCGGAAGGTGTGAAGCAAACGAAACAGATAATGTGACAGAAGAAAAAAAAAATCTCGTTTTAAGGCCATTCAGTGCTGTCACAGAGTTGGTTTTCACCCCTCCCTCTGCCAAAGAAACTTGCCATGGTTGTGACCTCGTGATGGATGCTTTGCATTTTGGTCGCCAGCTCAAGACTGTGACATCCCATTTACAGACGTGCTGAGCAGAGCATCACATTATTTAATAAGTTGTACATCCATCTTAATCTTGAAATATCTTAAGTGTCGAGTGCTAAGCCATAATTACAAGAGATCTTGTCAAAAAAGCTTTGGATGCAGCATATGGCAAAATATGTTAAAGAACAATAATTGATCCAGAAGCTTAATTTCCACTTTTTTCCTACTGGCTGAAAGCTTCCTACTATAATTTAAAGGACAAAAATTACAAACAAAATCTCACATTTGGCTACAACTAAAAATTTCATGCCTCATGGCCTCGGGACCTGCCGATATTCTGAACCAATCATTTTAACAACTCAGCCATCTACCGTAAGAGTGAGGATAAGAATTAAATTTAAACTTTAGTCTGACATTTCCTTGCTTGTGCAAGACAGAATCAAGTCTTTTTAACACCTTATTGATCTATGCACATCATTACATAACTTGGTTTTGCTAAGGTCAAATGGGCTTGTTTGTAATGAGAGAAGAAATATTTTTTGGAGCCAGTTTGATTGTTTTTTAAATATACCAAACTACTTACTGTTTCAGGCACAAAGAGCCATCTTGAGAATTTGCTGTAAAACTACAGCCACACCACTCGGGCTCATGTTACATGAGATATGCCAGTACATACCACAGAAAACCATCAAGGCATATCCAAAAAGCCTCATTAAGATATCCAAAAATGGCTTTAATTAATTAGATTTATCAAATTCAGCACGACAAAGAAATTACTCAACTGCTTAGTCAATCTTACTTCTGAAGAAACTGTGAACTCCAACTATGAATGTAAACTGAGGGTGAAGGATGGATTCTGTGCAGCAACAAGGATGCAAAAATAGGGTTAACATTCAGAGATTCAGAGCTAAGAGGTAGATAATGGAGATCATTTCAAAACTCTGGCTTTAAAAATGCAAGTCACTATTTAGATTGACATTGATGAAACAGAATTTCCTACTATTTGTGTCCTGAATTACAGCAATTAATTACAAAGCTACAACTTCAGAGCAAAATAAGGCTTACTATACAGCAAATATTTTACCAGCTCATGGTTATAAGCAATACAATCCTTTCTAAGAGCTTTGCCTCTTTTTACATAGACTATATTGGTACTGAGATCTCAAAACATGAGCTAGGAGGCCAGTTTTGGCCCCTTTCCTCACTGAATAATACTTATTTCTAACAACTACCTGCTATTCAAGGTGAGAACAGAAGAACAGAGCCCACAGATAAGGCAAAGCTGGGAGATGGTTTGAATAGCTTACACTCTTCCACTTCTCATGTGGGTTATGTTCAGTGAAATTAAGCTAAGCGTAAACAAAAGCTGCCTTTGCATTCAAAACCAGGCAGTTTAAAAAGTCTATCATAAATACCTCAAATATCTGCTCAAAATGTTGAAATTCCTGGAATCTTGTTTGGAATCCTTCAGCAAGTGCTCCACCTGTGAAACACAACAGACCGTAAGGGGGAGAGCAACAGCTCACAGCAGTGACTGCATCTTAAATATTTTTATCAGGTTTTACGCTATTTTTCTGTGTTTGAGGAAAAGCAAGAGTTCCTACACACCACCCTCTGGCATTCCTTGGGCCTTCTGTCTCCTGGCACTCAGAACTTCCTTTGCTGAAACAAAAAAGATGCGATTCCTGGCTTCTACAGGATCAATAACTTTGAGCTCATCAACTAGAAATGTCAGACAGCGCTCCATGTGCTGCCTGCGCACCTAAGGGAAAGGTAAAAAGCTCGTGAGAAAAAGCAAAAATTGAGCCGTCATCAAATCAGAACGTCAGAGTCAGAAACATCATGCACATACTGCAGTTGGATTTGCAGGTTGCTTTTTGCTCAGAACAAGGACTAAGTGATTTCCATTTTCTGACCAAATAACTTATCCTTTAATTAATAAGAGAGCTGGTATTTCATGCTAATAACTGTATTAGCTAGGCAATTTAGCATGCTTTTATGCACGTGTAGGCTTTTTCTTTAAATAAATATTTTATTATTTTAATTTTTTTAAACATCAACCCAAGTAAGAGCCATCAAGTCACTCACATCTTCCATGTATTCAGGTTCTGATGCGGAGGCATCCCATCTATTATTCAAGATGAAGATGTTCGGCTTGGAAAGTCGTTCGTTCACTTTATGGAAAAAATGTTTTTCCTAAAAATTAAAGCACAAACACAAAATTCCCCTGACATCCATACCAGAGTCACGTATTCTTCTGTAACAAATTCTGGAGTTAAGCAAGCTTTGAAAAAAGTTTCCTATTGAAAAGAATTCATCCAACACAAAAAGGCTTGTGACAGTTCAGTAGTCATCAAATGACTTCAAACCGATGCATTTCCTATATGGGATGTGTGACTTGAGCCACAGGAAAAAAAGTCATCGCTGATGTTTTCACTTTAAAAATGAGACATGCAGGTACCTGAAAACATATTTGGGCCCCTTGCTCGTACCTACCACCCACTATTGCTATTTTCATACTCATAATGGAGTGAATCCCCACTTGGCACAGGTGAAACAGAAGAGATCTCTCTGCTGCCGTGAGCTTTTTGAATCTGCAGCAGGACACGACCACATATTCTGGACACAACCACTGGAGATACTTATTTCCTGACTGATGGAGACTAACGTATGTGGAAACAAGATCACTGGTGTAGAAATAAGAACTTTGTCTGAAGAGAATTTATGAGGGAACCTTAGAAAAATCACATTCACACAAAAAATCTGTGGTTGTGTAGCAGCTGCCAAATATTCTCAAACCTCTTATGGTAAAAGTAATTCCTAAGGAGGATGAGAACACAGTTACCATGTGTTTTACCTAAAGGATAAACTTATGTAATTGAAGAAAGACATTTCTATTTGCCACAACACAAAGCAAAATACAAATGCTTTAGAGCAGTGACATAATTGTTAAAGGCAACTTCATTTCTGTCTATCAGGCTGAAAAAATTAAAAAGAAGAAAGAGAAAGAGCTGTTTACTGAGCCAAAGCCTCAATCACAGCTAAGATCTACTTCCTGTCCCTCCAATATACACGCTGGACACATTTGTTTCCACATTCTATAACTACAAGGTGCTCAGAGTTAAGGGAGGATTTATAGGCATGGCAACCAAAAAAACTCAACAAGACTTCAATGCTTCAACCAAATTGCAAGAGTAACCTATTTCTATTTGGCAGCTTTCAGCTGTGCCTGACAATTTAAAAAGACTGGCCAAAAACCACACTGAAAAGTGGAGTAGCTCTTCTGTGACAGGGTGTTAGGGATCAGACAAATTCAAAATTAGCAGAATCATAGCCTATACGTCTTTCCTGCATATTTACTTTCCCACTCAGGTTGGTTTTAATGGTTCATTCCTCCTGAGCAAATGAGAGAATCAAATAAAATTTGGCCTTTTCTCTGTTACTTCATTACACCGAAATCTGGCATGCAGTTCCCTCCTGTTTCCATGTTTCTACATAGTAATGAGGTGTTCACTACAAACCCATCTTTTTTTTGTGTTTGTTTTTCAATTGAAAAAATAAATCAAACCAGCTATAGTACTTACATAATGCAAACAATTTCTAGACTCCCTCCATGCTAAAAGCCAAAAAGCATCCTTCACATAATAGAGACGATAAAAGCACAGTTGTGCCAAATCTCCTCTTTGCCTTGGATCCTGTCAGAATCTTCTCTCCTTTTAAATCACATCTCTTTTGCATTTGAGTCTTTCTGGATTCGGCTCAGAAGTTGGAATGTAATGTTTTTAAACTCATTTTATGTTCTTCTCAGATTTCTATCAAACTATTCTAATTTGCTACAATGCAAGGAAATACTGTCTTTGTACATTCAGTTCTTTGTCGCATTAAATTGCCTCAATAATTAGAAAGTTCAGACACTGGATATTAGAACTACGCTCAGAACTATCAAGCCATTTTACTTGTCTATAGTAGGCTTAATAAAAGTCTTCGAGAGATTTCTCAGTAGCATTATACTACATTCCAGCAGTCCCACTTCTAGTAACTTAGAAACCTTCTATTGACATTGTCTGCATTCACAATACTTAAGTTTAGTCAAAACTGGAGATCACTACAAAATTAAAGCAAATCTCTGGTCTTCTATTTTGAGTTTCACAACCCCTCCTTTGGTCACCTTGTATGCTCTCCTTCAACAAGTCATACAATATTTAGGCTGCAAGGGATACCGCAGTCTTCTCTCTTGAAACAAGGTTTTCTAGAATAAAGGTGTTAAAAAATCTTCAGCTCTGCATGTTGCACAGAACCACACAACATGAATGCTTATTGCCTGCATCTTCAGAAGAAGAAACACAGTCCAATGACTGCAACCTGTAGCCCTTGTCCTCAACACAAGGTGTACAAGGGAATTCACCCTCTTCTGAGACAAGAACACATGAGGAAATTCAACTTCCTTCACCTCCTTCATGTATTTTACTGAATTTCTGGATATGAAATACTCCATAATTTATTTCTTTGATAATACAAATGTCTTCAGCTGACAAATATCGACAAACTGTAAAGTAAGACAAGCACTACATCATCTATTTATCAAAAAAGAAACTCAAATAGAAAGGACAAATGTGATGCTCAAGTCAGAAACTTGGTTCTCCTTTCCCTAGTGAGGGACATACCTCGTTTCTTGCCTCCCACCCCCAAATCCTATTCGCAAGATCTAAGTGCAACGATTCATGGGAGCTTCAGTAAAGGTCTAAGAGAAGTCATTTCAGTTATGGAACTGCTGATATTTAAATCAAAAAGCAACAAAAAAACCATTGCACGTCATACCGTGTTCATGAGAGTTGATTCAGAATTGGCAACCAAGACAAACACGTCAGCATCCAAGCAGAATTTGTCAATCCAGCTGTCCAGTTCTGTAGTGACATCTGTGCCGGGACTGCGGAGAATGAAGACCACAAACTCGTATTTACACAGCAAAGGAGTATTTGATTTTTAGAAACTGATAAAATAAAGTGGGGTTGCCTATGGGCCTTGTAAGAAGATACAAAGCTCTGTAACTTTAGACTGATGCTTACCTCAACCTCAAGCTTAATGCAAACACAGCAAAAGCCAATTACCATTTCACATTTATCACTCACTCACTCATTGGACCATCTACTCACTACTACATCTATATCACTCTGGATATGAAGAAATCATACGTGAGTGAATCACTCTCAAATTAATTTATATTGATTCACATATGAGGTACAGATCACGTAACAGTTTGAAAACATATTACCAGGTCAGATCTCATAGTGGCCAGGAATATGGGCATTTGACACAGAAAGAGCAACAGCTTTCAGAATTCTTTAAATACACAAACTGTAGGAAATGCCAGCCCAACACCCAGGCGCACACAGCCAGCAGTCACAGTTATGCTTTGAGGTCACCCGTTTGATATGCAGGCACCGCAACCCTTATCAGAAGCTTTTAAAAATGAAGTCCAGATGGCTTATGTTCCCTGAGATCAATCTGAAGCGTTTAAAGACAGGAGATGGGCCAAAAGCTGTTGCTGCAACAACACTGTTCACACTTCCATACTGTTGGTTTTAAAGGTAGAAGTATCCTCAGCCAAAAAGCCAGTCCCGTATTCAGCTCAGTCACAAGACACTCGTTTGTTCCAACTGTTACAAGGCCAGACTCAGTGGGGTGATGACAGGCAGCAGGATACACAAAAGAACAAACTTTGTACTCTCTCTCTCAAAAAAAAAAATTTAAAAAAAGCAACAACCTAACAACCAAAACACAATCAATCACTAAATCAGTGACATCTCTAAGGATTATAATGGCTAATTTATTTAAGAAAACATTGACTGAACCAGAAAACATACCTGTCCACTAAAACCAAATCATCTCTCAGCAGGGCACACTTTGACTTGGGCCAGAAGACATGGACCAGACAGCCAGCTTTCAAGTCTTTATCCATATGAAGCGCGTGAGCCAGCTGATTGACCGTCTATAAAGAGAAGGCAAACATTAATATGCAACAAACAAACCTTTATACCAGTCTAACTTGGTTCTCAAGCAAACCTGGACAGGATCTTGAACAGAATTAACAGAGTTCATACTTCCTTCTGGTGAATACTTGTGATTTATTATTTGTTTTTAACCTGTTAGACTCACCAGCACCTAAAGAACACATCAATGAGGGCAGCTAAATAAGCTAACGGCTGTGAGGCCAAACGAGAGGCAAATTCCAAGTCTTTAACAAGTAACAGAACTTATTCTCAGTCCTACAAAAATAGATCACTCAACGTATGCTACACTACAATCAGACACACATTTGTGGTTTCTCTGAAATATCAAAGAAAAATTGCTAAGTAGACAATTTTAGTTTGATAGTCACCCCCTCCTAAACAAGAACTTAAAAATGCAGAACGAGTTAGCCTTATACTTGTGTTAGATCTGAAAGTGTTGTTAAAGGACAAAATTTTGAGAAATGGTTACTGTGCAAAGTAGCATTAATCACGGGAAAACTGTACCTTGACACTCTTCTTTTCATCGGACCCTTCTGTCATAAGATAAGCCTTATCTCCATCTGTCCCCTCCACGCTGAGAAAGCAGTTAGTGGTGTGGCCAATCCCACTAGGAAGCACCTTATCCCACAGCATTGCATTAATGACCGAACTCTTCCCGCTGCTTGTTCTAGAAGGGAAAGGAAATACAAAGGAAATGTGAGCACAGCACAGAATCACCACTAATACCGTTGTCTTGAACTGAATGCACTCCCATTTCATTGTCAGATCCACATACTGCAAGCTGTTTCGGGTGATAGAGCTTCAAGCCAGTACAGCAGAGCTTGACAGAAATATGAGGGAGTACAGGAAAAGTTTATCTGAATAGATCCACAAATCTTTCTTGGTACAACATTGCCCATGCAACCAAGAAAACTAATTTTCATTTGCATAACACATACTGGCTCAACAAGCCCAACCTGTACTGGTGAGAATGATTTAGCTGGTGTACCTCAATCTGTATAAGAAATTTGTAAAAGATACCGGCTCAACTTTGCTACACTGGGAAAAGCATCTAGTATAGAAAGATGCCTTAGATCAACTTAAAGCAATTGCTAAATCATGGCACGCTCTCCCACATCACGGGGCAGCCTGCCCTCTTCCTTGTGCCAGCCCTGGTATTCCTGTGGAAAAGAACCAGTTAAAAATATACACAACATTTTGGGCAGAATTATGTTCTGATCAGACAACAATTCCACATTCCTGCTCTATCTAATCTAAATGAATTCCAGGGATGCCAGAGGAGGATGTGAGAAGGTCGCATGACAGGGGCAGGGAAGGACTACCCTCTACAGTGGCATCAACTCCTTAAAATATTTGATAAATTATCACCTCGGTAAGTCAATGTCTTCAGACAAACATCTTTTCTTTACCAGACAGGAAGGAAATGCTGTTTCTGACAGTCTTATAGGCATGGGATGAGGTGCAAAAGGAGCATCGCTGTACTAATGCCTTCAGATACGTTTCACAGCACTGCTGTCTGGGAATTCTCATCACAGCCAGCAATGACAACTCAGAGCAATTTAATGGATGATAATCTCAACTGACTGAAGATTTCTACAGCAAAACGTGAAAAAACATGCAAAAAAAGCTCTCAAATTTATTTCTTGTGCATAATCCTTATAATGCAAATGCTGTCTTTAATAATGAAACTTGAGCTCACCCTGGTTTCAGAAAAAAGAAATAGCTAAATTAACCAAACCCCTGTTGATTAAAAGGAACTGTTCAACAATTCAGGATTCTGCAAGAACCTGAAGTTCTCAGTCATGTCCTACTTCACAGTAACCCTCCACCCCTCACCCATAAAGATTCGAGGTTTAAGTATTACACAACAGTATGAAGTAACACAGACTATAACTCATTTTTGAGCTGCTAATTCTGCTAGAAAAAGCTCAGTGCTCACTGTACAACACTTCACAAATTTATTCAAAATGCCAGAGGGAGAGTCAAATTCTCTTTTTCCTGCTCTGAACTTTTGCACTTTGCAAAAGCAACTTTTATCACATGTCACAGCTTGTAAACGTATTCAAGCTTTTACCTTTGTGAAATACCAAGGCTGAGATATAGCTAATTTCTTTATCCCAGATGCTTTTCTTGTTTTTCTTTAAACAGCTGAACTATTTTAAGCAAAGTGAAGGTAAGACAACTGTTGTACATTTTTTCCAGTACTATTACAGAACGTTTAGAATTAAAACATTAACATTCACACTCCAGAAAAAAATATGTAACCGCATGCTTAAATTTAAGCACAGAAAAATCAATCTTCCTGAAGCAATGTGGAATAACAGACCCCAGACTATCTAGGCACATAAAAGCATTTGAAAGCTCCGGAACTGAGTCTTTTAGAAGGACTTCACTCACTGAATGTAAAGTTAGATGTAAGAAAGACACATTTTCATCATCTTTCTAACCCCTCCAAATTTTATGGGAACAGAACGGCACAATATTTGGAAAGCAGACATTTATCAGAAGTGGTTATGACCCAATCAAAATTTCTCACTGAAAACATAAAACTTTTTCACTAAGATGAGGCTGAAATACAAACCACAATACATACAGAGCAGAGCCACGTAAAACCTCAGCACTTTGAGTCTAAACACCTGACAGCGTCTCTTCAGAATATTTCTTATGTAGTAACACATTTTGGGTGCAATAAATACACTTCCTTTTAACTCCCTTTTTTCCTGCCACAAACATAAATTAAAAACAAAAGTAGCTGAGGTGATGCCAAGCTGGCAAAAGTTAAAAATTTTTGAATACTGAAAATATGGGGGTTTTTTTAGAACAGAAGTTAATTTAAATCACCCATAACTTTGGAAATGCTATTGAAATAAGCGAAAGGTTGGACGCTTGGGTCTGTAATAATACCCCTAAGGACTGGGAATCAGAACTTTTCCCAATCAGTGATTCAGGAAAGTAGAAATTCACAGCTTCATTCAGATTGATCTGTAACATTGTTACTGTTATCCCTTGTAATCATCACCCAGATCTATCAGAAAGGGTACAACCAACAAGGCAACTGTCTAATTTCCTTCAGCTGCTAATAGTCAGAAACATAAGCAGATCAAAGTTTAGTTCTTCTCTTAGTACTTGTGATCAAACACAAACAAAAGTTCTCAACAGTAATAGTACACTAAAAGAAAGGTATTAAACAAACAAAACCACCACCTTAAAAAAAGAAAAGCCACTCTGGAGAAGATGACAACAAACTCAGACCTTCCCAAGTCAAATAACTGATCTATAGAAGATAATTATTAAAAGTTTATCAATGAAAAACACATAACAAGACAGACATAATTAATCTACAGTCACAAAACAAGATGGTACCAAAGAAATATTCAGCATCAATTAGGTAAGAATAAACGTGGGTTTATGTATATTTCAAACAACAATTGTACAAGGAAGCACTAATTTCAGCACATTTAAATTAGAATTAAGAACACTAAGCCCTGCAAAAGAAAAAAAAAAAAAAACAAAACCAACAAATTAAGTTGTGATAATTCTGTTCATTACCTGCCAAAAAATGCCACTTTCATGTGTCTCCGTGAAAGCACCTCACCGATGACTGCTAACTTCTTTTTATATGCCTGTATTTTTGCTAGTTCATCTTCTGTTGCTACATGTTCAAGCTCTGGGTTCCTGTATGTTGCTACACATAGAAAAAGAGTAACATAAAAGCAATCATATACAGGGTACATGCTCTAGGATAAAATACAGATTATCAGTACTTCACATGGCAACAAAGATTTGTGTAAATTTTAATTATATAGTGGTAAGAAAACAAAACGAACCAAACCCCACTACAGCCACTGATATTAGCCCTTGTCATTTGACAGCTCCACCACAGGCACTCATGAAACCACGACATAAATCACTTCAGATTAATCAACACTCCAGCTGCTGGATCCCGGAAGCCTGCAAACAGAGCCTGCAGCGCTGATTTGCCCTGCTTTTTGTGACACCCTCCTCCTTGAGAAAGGAAAAACGGGAGCTCTCATGGCTCTACCAGCGAGGCTGGGCTGTTGTCTCCCTGCAGAGCTTGCCGGGGTGATGAGCACCCAACTCCACGCGGCGACACGCTAGAACTTCTGAGGGTGTAACCAGCGGCTCTCTGCGTTACATCACGTTGAACTACTTTCCTACTGAATAATGGCAGAACCTGTTTGCCCCTTCTTCTACGCGAAGGAAACCACAACAGGACTATAAAGGCCAGGGTGGTTAAACTTTCACCCTCATGGAAAGGAGGCCAGGCTACCAGCCCGAGGGATGCAATTAGCGTTCATACACGTAGCCGTCCTAGGCATTCCTGCTAGGCTAAGTTTAAAAACTCAATGTCAAATGAAAAGCACGACTATTTCTGAAGGGATACGTTCACACGAAGAGCACACTGGTGTAATGGACACTGCGCTGCTGTAAAACATATTCAAAGCAACGGGCAAGGCCCTCGTGTTTCAGGTGACAGCCAACCTTCCACAAAAGTTGCTCCCTCGGTGACATAGTCCAGCAGCTGGTCGAAGATGGCAGTGATTGTCCTTTTCGCCAGCACAAAGTGCTTCAGGGGGGAGACCGTAGCTTCTGCCATTGTGCAACTGCAAGGAAAGTTACGTAAAAGTGACCGAAAACACCCAATTCCATGAAAAGTCATAGGTTCCTCACCCAGTCATTTAAAAAAAAAAAAAAAGGCCCGAAAAAAATCAAAACACCACGCCGCAATAGCAGCAAGCTTACTTTATGCCGGCTCTTTCTGTTACCCTGACAAACTCTTCTCTCTTCCCCTCACCACAGGCGCCGAGGAGGCGTTTAAACCGATTCGGTGCGGCCCGTTCCCCACACGCGAGGCCCTTCCCCTCACGGACGGCGGTTCCCAACCTCCCACCGCCTGGAGGTCAGCGCCGTCCCCTCAGCCAAGCGGGGGACGGCCCCGCAGGGCGAGGGAGCAGCGGGCGGCCCTACCGGCTCCCTCTCCCTCACGGAGTCCCGGATCGTTCCGCCGTTACCCGGCAACCGCCGCGCCGCTGGCGGGCCCTCCCCGCCGCCACCGCCTCCGCCGGGCCCGCCGCCGCCGCCGGGACGGGGGCGGACATCACTTCCGCTTCCGCCCCCCTCGCGGAGGCACCGCGGGAGGGAAGGGCGGCCGCCATTTTTACTGAGGGCCGAGAAGTGGGGGGGCGGCCGCCATCTTCAGCGAGGGCAGAGGAGGAGCGGCTGCTCGTGAAATGGAGACCGGGTACAGCCCCCTCAGGCCCGGGGAGGGGGGTAAGTCGCCGAAGCACCGTCATGGCTCGCCATGAGCCCGCCCGGCGCGGGGCCTGTGAGGTAGATGGCGGCTGGGCCTCAACGGGGTCTGGGACTGGGAAAGAAAGGCAAGGCTCCATCAGCACCGTGCTTTAATCAGAGTCCGCTAAAACGACAAACGCCAAGGGCTTCCAAGAAGTTCAAAAAGCACCGGTAGTTTATACATTCGACACAGCACCGTGAAAGAGCAGAGGAAGATGAGGACAGCCACAAACAATGAAAATCAAGGACACTGAATAAGCATTATAGGGAACACATTACCAAGTTGCTGCAATTCAAGTTCTTGCAGTGATTAATGGAGTTAAAATTGTTTTGAAGTCAACAGTCTTTCATATAAAAAAAAAGTTCTTTTGTTCAGTAACACGATCCAGAAAGATGAAATACATGACATACATCTAACCTAAAGGCTCGGAAGTCTGAAAAGTGAAGAATGAAATACAAATTACTTCCCAAATACAAAATACTTCCAAAACCCATCTCATGATTTTGTATAGCTTTTAGTTAGAATAGTGTTCCTGAAGCCGATGAACCTTGCAGGTGTATGTGTAATGAGTAATTTGAGTTTGATAAACTTTTTGTCTCAGAGAAAAAAAAAATAATAATATTGGCAAATTTCCGCTGTCTACAGTTCCTTTCTCTCGCTCCAGAGGATGAACTGCTCCAGCGACAGGGTTAAAGACGACCGAAGGCTCTGGCTGCATCCACGTGCTCTCGGTTCACCTGGGTTCAGCGATGTCCGAGCACTGACCTTCCCCTCACACGCTTCACATAAATAAACCAAACTCTTCCCTTCAATGGGAACAACACGCTGTCCTTGACGTGCGCGGTCATTCCTTGCAGCCTTCCAGCTTCTAGGCAGACTCCACTCATTGCCTATTTTTTCTACTACTTAATACCTTTCTTGTTTTAGCATGTGGAAGCCAATATCCTGCTTGTATTCCTGCTAAGGCAAAATGAGACCAGCTACTCCTGTACATTTCCACTGACTTTCTGATGCACATTGAAAAGCTTACACAACATTAGTCCCTTATTTATAAAATCCAACCTAAGCTAAACTTGGATATATTCCTCATTCGATTCCGTGGGGTGCATTTTGGTTAGGAATTATTTGGCTTCATAACATTCCTATGGGGTATTTTCATTTCTGGTTTAGAAATCAGAAATAACACAAGTCAAAGTGAGACAAAGCTTTTCAGGAGTCAAGGAGTAAGTTTTCTGTATCACAGGGCTCCAAGCTTTTACAAGAGACCGACCTTTCCTGTACAGGAGACAATGCTGTTCTCTACAAACATACACACTTCTTAAGCCCACTTATTTATTTTTTGGGGGGTTTTAAATGTTGTTTCTCCACTTCTTGTCACTTGTCCCCTGGAACAGCTTTGTCTCCAGAGCTCAGCTGCGCTGTTCCACCTGGGTGTCGTCACCAAGAGCAGGGCTTTAAGAAAAGCAGCATCCCCCCTCTCAGGAAAATTCACTTTCCATACA
Source organism: Tringa tobata (assembly GCA_033628505.1). Taxonomy (NCBI): domain Eukaryota; kingdom Metazoa; phylum Chordata; class Aves; order Charadriiformes; family Scolopacidae; genus Tringa; species Tringa tobata. The sequence goes on along the minus strand of JAHREE010000548.1, from coordinate 1,655,807 downwards.
TAAAATAATCCTTATTAGTGCTTTGTTAATGATATCATTACTACCATTTTTAGCCAGCCAGGACGAACATGTTCAAAATAGGAAACCAGCAATTCTACTACAGACATTCATTCTCTGTACAACGGACTAGTAAAACACCATCAGGTTGCCTTTCTCAGTGACTACACAGAAGATTTAGTAGTAAATCAGCATTTCCAAATGACAAAAAGTGGTCTTGCCTCCTACAAAGAAATAATGCTAACTAGTCCTTGGCTTTAACAATCAAATGCAAAGACCCTTGAAGCTGATAACACCAAATCTCACCCATCAACAAATGTTTCATATACAAAGCTTGCATTAGACAATCTTACATTACAAATTTACAGTCAAGAAAGAAATGTCAACTCCGCCACTAATTTTCAGGTGATTTCAGCCTGATAACTATCACTATCTACATGGCTCTCACCCTTATTTTTATCTGTCCAAGGATCCATTCAGAAATACAGAAGGAATCATAAAAATTCACTTGTAAAGATTGTAACAGCAGGACAGCGCTATCTAATCTGAAGAGATGTGTGAAACAACCATTTGAAAGTGACAAAGATAATAAAATTTTAGTACTGTATCAGTGATTTAAGCCAGTATACAGGAGAAGTTTAAGATTTAGATAATTAACTCCTCAAATTACTAGCAGTGGAAAGGTAGTTCTAAATATACAGAATAATATAAACTCATAGAAGCTTGCTCTAAATGAGGTTGGTGACATACATCATTTCAGCAAGAGCTAAATCAGGGTTTTAGATATGAAAGTCACACCCTTTGTACATTCTCAGCTGGATCACCCTGCAAACTCCCTTACAATTACTCCTTAAAAGATAATCTACACACAAGCAATGTGATTTCCTTGGTCCATTAAAAGATAGGAACTGAAGGGAAATAAAGCAGACAAAAATCACGTGGGAGGCCTGTAGTAAATGCGTGGAGGAGAGGGTTGTTGGACAGTCCCACAGACAGGAGCTGAAATTAAACACTCAAAGAAACAGGACGATGAGGTGCGATAAGGTACCCCAAGAGAAAAACAGGACAATTTTAAAAGCTTATCAAAAGTGTGAGGTGGGGAACGTAGGCTGGTATGTGAATTTGGAGAGGTCCATGCTTGGGAATTTTTGGGAACACCCTTATCTTTGGCCAGCTGGTGCAATTTGCTAAACGTCAGCACAAGGACCTGCTGCTACAGAGGGTAACGGGAGCTGGATACGTGGCTGGGATCACTGTGGCATTACTTCAGCATGGAACTAGATGTGGGCTTGTTTTTTTTTTTTTTTTTCCTCCCTTTTTCAGCTCCAGAGCTGCTCTCGTACATCAGGTGTGAAAGTGTGGGATGACCATGAGAACTGCTATCACAACATGCAACTGCTCCCCTCGTCCCTTCCCCCGAAATCTGACCCATCACACTGTAAATGTGATTATTCCTCTGGAAACCCCTAGGTCAGGAAATTCACACCACCAAGCTCTTATACATGCTTTGCTGATATAAAGAGAAAAACATTAGAATTGTGTAATTGCTGTGAAAATTGTATTTAATATCACATTTTAGTGACTGGAAATCAATTCCAATTCTAACAAATTGATTACAGGGAAAGAAAGTAATCAAGCCGTCTCATGTATCTGAAGATGACTTAAAAGATCTTTCTCATTTCCAAACCTCATTAAGCAATCGGTACATTTATGAGGCAGGTCTGCCGAGTGCCTGAAATCCAAATGAGTTTTGAGGTCTTCGATCTGTCCTGTTGAATATTCACAGTATTGACACAAATAAATCCCTTCAGATAAATGAGAGCTCAAATGCTTGCAATATTCCAACATACCTGAAAAGCCCTTCCCACAGTCATCGCAAACGTGGGGGAATATTTTGGTGTGCTCGATGGCTACGTGCCTGTTGACGTTTGTGTGCAGCCTGCTCCGAAAGCCGCACACTTGGCACACGAAGAAGTTTTTGCATTTGTCAAAAGTGATTTTGTTAATGAGGCTGTACTGCCCGCGCTCCTTGTTATGGTAGCTGTCGCTCAGCTCGATCAGCCGACAGGCGTGTTCGTTCACCACGTGGCTGTGCAGATCTTCCGGGTCGTTGGTTTCGTGCTCGCAGAACTGGCACAGGTACTGCTCGTCGCAGCTGTGCTCCTGGAAGTGCAGGTACAGCTCGCTGCTGGAGGAGAACTGCATGTCGCACTGCTCGCACCAGTAGAGGTGGTCGTTGAAGTGAGTGTCTGCTATGTGCTGACTCAGGTTCTCGAATATCACCGTCTTGTAATCGCAGTATTTACAGATGTAGGGATCCTCCTCGTGGAGTTTGACGTGTTCAATGAGCTGCACTTTGCTGGAGAAGCTTTCCTTACAAACTTTGCAGACGTGGGTGTCCGCACACGTCTTGTGCTTCAGGATCATGTGCTGCTTTAGATCGGAAAAGTACTTGCTATTAAACTCACAGAGCTCACACTTGTACAAGCCGCTGCTGTTGGCTCTCAGCAAAGGCCATTTCTGTTGAGCCGTGATATTCAGCGCTTGGTTCTTCTCAAAGATTTTACAGGTCTCCAGAGGGATTTCCTCTAGGTCCTCAGCTTCCAGCTTCTCAGGTGACACGGTCTGTGTTTCTATATCGTGAACTTCTACAGCGTTCACTTCTGTCGTGGAGATTTCTACAGTTTGAATATCAAGAGGTTTCTCCTCTTCTGTGGGGCTGTCGCTGAATATAGGCGAATCGCATAAGTCCCTGCACATCCCATTATTAGTACCTTTATCTGCAGGGGGAAATACATGATGAAAACAAACAGTTAAGAGCAATCCTGCTATACACCTGGGTCCTTATTTAACTTTTTAGTTAGTTGTAGCACCTTACAAATGCAAAAAGCCGTTATTTTCCCCTCAGCCAGACTATATATTACGTTTAACTAACAGATAAACAACATAAACTACAAATCCTTCACCTCTTCTATCAAAGCAGAAGTTACATTAGAAGCCAGCAGCCGTGCTCTCCAGCTTCCCAGCACCTGAGATACAAATCCACATTTACCTCTACCTTTATCCTTCTTTTTAGGGTCTGAGTAGTGCAACCCCACGACGTTTGAATGGGACCCACTCCAGTGCGAGGTGCCGGCGTGCACTGGGCTCCCATCGTCGTCCGTGTCAAGGCTCTGCACGGGGTTGTGGAATCTACCTGCAGAGGGAAAACAAGCATTTTCTTCTCATCCTTTGCCTCTCACTAGAATCGCCATGGCTCTTTAACCATAGATCTTATTTACTATTTATTCTAGTTGCATGAACTTATGTTTATATACTAATCACATCACAGCTCACATTAAAGAAAGCAGCAATAAATACTAAATATACTATTATTACGAAGTATACTATTATTTCCATACATACAGAAAACAGCAAAAGAATTCAAAATGTCACAACTCTGTCTTTAAAGTTTCAGCAAAAGTAGTCAGTTGATTACAGTTGAAGTTTTTTCCAGTACAAGTTTTTTGTATTTTTGGGATTTTAGAGACACAATTTAAAAAAATATTCTTAAACATTTATGGACACTTTAAAGTATAACACTTTCTAAGACTTCTGGAGACTTGCCAGCTAATTTATTAGAGTGAAAAGAAAAATCAATCTAATAAAAACCCACCCTCACATTTGCGCTTTAAACTTTACATACACCAGTGGATGTTTTATGAAAAGGCATTTTGTACAGCTCAAGGCAATTGCTGGTAAATTCCATTGGAACTCTTAGGTTATTTACATCAGCTTTATGTTACCTTGCTAGCAGATGTTTAGATAAAGAAGTCTGATCATTATAAATGCTGTGAAATTGAAGGATCTTTTAGTTGTCATCATTTTTTACTTCGAAAATTGCATTTTGATTATAGCAATTAAACAACCTTCCACCAGTCTAAGGGATGTGAGATCACAAGGGTGCTCACAAGTCACCCACTACATCATATATATTCTACTTAATTGTATCAGTAAGAGTGTAACACACTTAGTAAAGAACTGCAGAACAAGACCCCAAAATGTAGTCTTACCTCTGTTTTCAGAATACTTTATATCTGGCTGTTTCATAAAACAGACACTATAACAGTGGTCTGAGAATATTCCACTGTTGTCTATGTATTTGGTTGCACCTGAAGAATCTTAAAAAAAAAAAAAAAGAAAACTAGTAAGTTTTAATAGTAAAACATTGCTGCAGTTACATATGTATTTAGCATGCACCAAAATTCTCTTTGCTGGCTGTATTTTTAATTCTTGTGCTGGGAGAACTCTGTGCAGGTCTGATGTTCAGAGTCTCAGATACAATCATTATCAAACTGCTTCCGCTGGAGACAGTGACAGGAGCACAGCTGGGCCAGTGCTGAACATTTCTGGACACCCCCACTTTTACAAAATTTCTCCCCTTGTGTTAGGAGAATCATCTTCATTTTATAGCTTGAGCAAGTTCCCAGTTTGCAGGGAGCAGGGAACAGAACGGCTCCGATGACCTGACCCAAAGTGCCAGAACAGCAGAGCAGGTACTCAATACATTTGTACCAAGACTTCTTATCCCACCCTTTGTGTTACCAATTTTCCATGTATTAACACATGTAATCCCCTCCCGTAACAAAGCAATTATTTTGAGTAAAAAAAATTACTAAAGTGTGCATAACTCAAGCTCCAGACTGACCTGAATATCGAGAAGGGTGCAGAGTCTTCCTTTTCCTCTTTTTAGGATGTTCGTTCATTTTGAACAGCCTAAATTAACTGCAAAGCGAAAACATCCAAGCATTAGGCAGACTTGGTTTTAGGCAGTTTATCTTTTGTTACTTTATGAAACAATACAAACATTTTGAAAACCCTCAGGTTAAACAGGAGAGGTTAATTCCTACTCCCCTTTCTCGTCCCTTCCCCCAGCCCATTTTGTTACACCAAAGACGAAATTCACACAAGAACCCATGTCCAGTTTCACATTCCTGCCCTGGAACAGAAGGGTCACCATGAAGGGCTTCAGGTACTCGTGTAACCTACGAGGCAGGTTCTCGTGCACCCTGTTCCTTCTGTCAGAGACTGGATATTCCGAGGCACAGCTCTTCAGGTGAATTTTTAATGTGGAAAATACTAACAAAAGCCATGCTCTCTTACCAAAAATCCCTGATTCTTCAGTATCAGCAAGTAGAGCAGCTAAGGAGCTGGTGGCTGGACAGCTTCCAAACGTAGTGAATACATCAGCTTGAGATTTTTATCTACGGAGTGACAGCATTTTAAAACACTTTAAAAACTTGAGCACAAAATAAAAAATGAAAACAGATCCAGATATGCAAGTATTACAAAAAAATGAAGCTAAAGATATTGAAGCTAGAAAACGACGTTAAAAACTGGTATTAATGTTGATTTAGAGTATCCAAATTAATAAAGCAGACACATTAAGAGTATTTGTTTTCCTTTTGTTCCAGGTTACTTGGCTTTTGCCACGCTTGGCAGCTCCCAACAACAGAAAAACAGATGGAGACACCAAAAATACTTGAGCTCCGTATTGGCCCCAGTAGTTTAGGAGAAGGAAGGGCTGCAAGCGGGGGCTCTGCTGTGGTTTATCTGCAGCACCAGAGCACTCCTGGGCCCAGGGCCTCCCAAAGCCAATGCCACCTGAGGTGACAGTGGGGAAAAAAGGCCCCTCACTGAGCAACGCTCTCCTCAGAAGACTAAATAATTTGTCTGAATTAAGATTTTAAGAGGAGAATAACATGGAAAAGACAAGAGCTTCTGGCATTACATGGCGGTCTGTCAGTATCAAACACCCTCCCCGCTTCTCCCCGTCGGGAGGGGGGACCCCGCAGCTCCCCCACAACGAGCCTCCTCCCCGTCAGGGCGGCTCAGCCTTTTCCCCGAGGATTGGTTACTCCTCCCCGCGGCTTTTCCCGGGACATCCCTCAGAACGACCGGGCTCGTCAAGGCCCTACCCCCGGGAGGTCCCCGCAGCCCCCCGCCGAGGCCTGCTCGGAGGCCGGAGCCGCAGCGGGAAGGGCGGGCGGTAGCGCCCCTGAGGCGAGGGCCAGGCGGGGAGCGGGCCCGGGATGGCCGCAGGCCCTGCCCCGCCGCAGCTTGAGTCAGCCGCC
>JAHREE010000548.1:1601393-1644959 GCA_033628505.1 Tringa tobata | reverse complement strand
AATATTTCAAACAGCATCTTATTATTTTGCAAAATAAGCCATTTATTTTGAAGACACGAGGGAGGCCTTTACAGTCGCTTTAGAGCCTGATGGTTTAACACAAATCACAGCGTTTTCCCAAGCCTTTCATTCACAGAGCTCCTCTGCTCCAGCTGAGCCTGAAGGTACCTCATTTTAAGATCAAGCTTTAATTAACAGAGAACGCGTAACATCCCTAATGTTGTTGCTCCGGCGATTATTAAAAAAAAAAATTATTCCCTGATCCTGGCATCCCAGCCCAGTTTGTTCCCTGCTGTGGATTTCAGCGGCAGGAGCCGAGGTGTCTCTGGGGAGAGTTTGTGTCAAAGTTCTCATAAATTTGCTGTAGCCACCCAAAACGGGTGATGCCCACATATTTCTCCCCTCTATTCACCAAAATATTTTCCGTGTGATTCTTCCAAAAAAAAAAAAAAAAAAAAAAAAAAAAAAAAAGGCATTTTCCCCAATTCCCAGCAGAGGGCAATAAGGAGAACTTAAAAATTCCGTTATTTGCCAAGGGAAAGGGAAAAAATCCCCCCAAACCCCCAAAGCAAAGGCTTTGCTTTGAACTGAGCCCTGCTCACTGAGTCATCTCCACCTAATTAAAGCACAATAACATTTTCTGTACCTTTTGACCGATTTCTTCTCCACGCCAAGCAGCCCAGCCCAGCAGCACCTACGTCAGACAAAGAAACGAGACCTTGAGAAGGAAAAACATCTGAGGAGGATCCCCCTTTGAAAATCCATCTCAAAATCAGTCATCAAACAGCATCATCAACGCTTTGGACACAGAAAAGTCTAAAAGAGACTCGTTTCCTAAACCATCACGTGTTTGGGATGTTCAGAGAGCTCTGGGGAGGGTTTTAATCCCCCAGTACCCATTCCAGCTGGAAATACAGGAAAAACCACACGATAATCACCTTATTTTTTAAGTGGGCACCACAGATGATGGTTGTTTCAATTAGTGGGGGTGCATCCTTACCAAAAGAAGAAGAATGGAGTAAACCCTTTCTTCAGTGAAAGCAGTAAGTGTAGCTCATTATAACAACCTTTGCTGAAAGTAATTCATTAGTCTTTCCAAGGCCATACAGGAGGTACCCAAGGAATCCCACCCCACATCAGTTTTCCTGCTTTTTTCTGACACGGGTTCAGATTTTGGATGGAGTCTCCCCAAGGCAGGCTGGAAACCAGGCTGATTTTTTTGATGCTTTAGGGATGGAGAGCTCAGAACTGCCACAGAAATCACACCCTGGTGACGGCAGTAAATAAAACGTGCATTTGAAGAAGAACTGATGATCCCCTTTCCCTGAACCATCCCTTGGGTTTAAAACCAAGTAGGAACCACTCAAAACCATTTCATAGTTACTAGAAAAAGGTAGAACTCACCTTGTGCTGTAATAAAGAGAAGTGTAACCTGTTATTTCAGGTTATTGAACTATCTACCTCAAAATCCCTTGCTGGAACACAGCCCTTTTCCAGGCTGGGCCGTGGTGATCCCAAAGAGCATCGACCAGGGCACAGAGTGTAAAGCTTAAGTGTAGGAGTGATCTGATTAAAAACCCCAGCACGTCCCTCCTCTCTCAAAAAAAAAGGGAAAATTCTCCAGCAATAGAACTCAAACCCCTCCCACCGTAACAGTTTGTTAGCAACAGAAGCCCAAAGGAGACCAACCCATCCACAGAAGCAATTCCATTGCAGCCCCATACTCTTATATTGCAATAAATATATGATTTCCCAAATACATTTCTCACTCTTTCAAAATTTGTATTGGACACAAAAATACAACCTAGTTTGGTTTGGTTTTTAAAATACAGTTTTGGTATCACATAAAGGATATTTTTAAGAAAAGAAACCAGGTTGATTTAGCAGGAGTTTTAAAACCATCCAGCTGAAACACTAACAACTGCTCTCTCGGCATGAATTTTACAGCTCACATCCAGAAGAAGTTACTTATTTTGAGGCTCAACATGTACAAAACCGAACACCACCTGCATCTAGGACTTCCCACCCACAAATAACACAAACTCTGTTTCTCCCCCACCCCGAATTAACGCAGTTTCTATCTCCTTGTAGCATTTATAGAAAGAACAACTTCCAACAACACATCACAGCTCCCAGACTGAAGATTCCTTAAATTCTCACTTCAGAATTCACAAGTGTACCAACCAGAGTATTTTAATTTAGTTGTTAGTATATACATTAACACTCAAAAGTGGGATAAAAAAACAAAAGTAGTTTGGTTTGTTGTTTTGGTTTTTTTTTTTTAATAAACAGCATGTGATACAGACCGCGCCGATAAATAAAAAGCAGACTTTTTACAGTTTCCCATGAACAGGAACTACAGTAAGTATCATAGGCCAAACCTTTGTTACTCGAGTAGCAGAGCAAAAGAGGGGAAAATTAAAAAAAAATAAAATAAAGTTACTGCAAGACTATTCTCAGTATGACAACACATGCATCTTGCTGCATCTTAAATACTCTTTTTTTTTTTGGCCCGTTATTACTAAAAATGTCTTGCTTTCTACCTACTTTACCACAGGACCTTTATTACAGAGTGACACACACGGCAACATCCCCCTCCCGACCCCCCCTCCCCCAGTAGTGGTTATTTCCAAGATAATTGTCTCATTTTTAAAAGATAATTTAAGCACTGGTGGGTGTTTGTACCATCCTTTTGATGCAGAGATGTAACTGCTAATTAGCTTTGAATGACTAAGTGAGATATAAGCACCAAGAATTACACCCTCCTGGGCTCTATTTATCCAAAATGCACCCCCAGGACCCTGGGCTGCCTGAGGAAGAGCAGGGGAGGGAGGTGAGCCTTCATCCCTCCCCTCAGCACTGGGGAGGACACACCTGGAGCACTGGGCCCAGTACGAGCCATGCATGGACATACTGGAACTGGTCCAGGAAGGGCCACGAAGATGCTGAAGGGGTAGGAGAGAGCTGAGGTTGTGTAGGATGGTGAGGAGAAAGCTCAAGGGGTTTCTTGTCAATGCACATAAATAGTTGATGGAAAGGAGCGAAGACGACAGACGAGGCTTTCCTCACTGCTGCCCACGGAAAGGGCATCAGGCAACGAAACAGAAGAAATTTCATATAAACATTATAAAAAAAACCTTTACTGTGGACTCTTTCTTTCTTGGTCAGACTCTAAACCCAACTGGGCGATGTCCTGGGCAACCTGCTCCCAAGGACCATCTCCAGAGGTCTCTGCCAACCAACCTCAAGGATTCTCTGAAAGTTCTTGCAATTGCGGTGCCAGTTACAGTGACAACAATACTTCCAAAATTTCAAGCCCGAGAACCCAGGCCATCAGACTGCAGCCATATAGATTTTTAAAGCCTTCTCTCTACCAGGGACGTGGATTTTGATGACGTACGTAGATATTCACAGCTAAAACTTGCAGAGGTGTGAGGGGGAAAGGATGATACGTCCAGAGGATGAATTATACATTTATCTTCACAAGAGAAGATGAAGAATTTGGACTACAGTGGCTGGAGAGAAAGAAGAGGATTCATAGAATCTCTTCCTTCCTCTTCTTTTCCCTGTCCCAAATGAAACAATAAGACAACTCCAGACAGCTCGGGGCAGTCAATAATTCGGGATACAGAACACTGTTAATAAAGCCTGGATTTAAACCAAAGAAACAAACCAGAATGAGATCGCAGCAATGAGTATCTGTGTTTTGGCTCTTATGGACTAAAGCACAGGGGATGCAAGATCCTCAGGAGAAACAGCTTCTGCTTCAATTAGCAGAATTTTCTATAACTTCAGCAGTACAATTAGGTCAGGTTTAACCGTGATTAATGCAATACTGGGAGAAGTTCCCAAGAAAATTGCTGCAGTTACACTGAACTAAATGGTTCCTAACCAGTTTGTACTGGGGAACTGGCACTAGAACTTCAGAAAAAGTCAAGAAAGTGTTATTTTTGGCCGAAGGAATATCGCAGCACATACAGAAGTGACAATAAGGACACTTAAACTAAAGACACATTGATGCAAACCAATAGGAACAGTAAGTTCAAAGTCCAGACAGAGCATTGCTTCGATTGAGCTTCTCTTGTAAGTGTTTTATGTTGTTGTTATGATACGGGGATGTCCCTGTTTAGGGGAGAGGGAAGGGAAGAAACAAGGACAGGGGGATCCACCTCTGGCTTAAACTCTTAAAAGTACAAGGTCATACTGTGTGAGCACTCCTGACTCTATCCCCAAAAGTTCAGAAATCAAGAATACTGTACTGCAAATTAACAACTGAGTTTTTCCTGAGTGTGGGTTCAACAAATCCTTATTCTATAAAAGAGAAGGAAGAGGAAACATTTAAACAAGCGAGCAAGAAGAATCCTGGAAGCCTCAAGAATGAAAGTAACCATAGACAAGATGAGTTATGAATGGGAGAGCTGAAAAGGCCAATTAAGAACTACTATTTCCAAGTCAATTTGTCTAGTGTTAATTGGGCTGCTGCTAAACATTCCTCTCATTAAGAGAACACCTTTCATACTGAATCGTATGAATAAGTAACGTGGAACCTTAATATACATACAGTCTAATTCCGATTTCATGTGCCATTGGGAAACCAGAGCGATGCTGATACAGTCAGTGTTTTATCAGCATGAAGTAAAATCAGAATTTCTCAAAGAGGAGAGCACCTATAGATTTGGTTAGTGTACACAGAGAGACAACTGCTAGATCCACTTCCAGTTGGCTTCCCTTCACTAATACAGATGTAAAAATTAAGCCAAACAACCCCCCCTCCCCAAAAAAACCCCTCACCAACTGGAGGGGCAGCGAGTTATACATCATTTTGGACAGATAGAGCCTCACCCTAAACCGAGACAACTTTCAGCACAAAAATAAAAATACATATTCATTATTTGTATGAAACATGTATTGCAAAATTAAGTTGGGATTCAACAATCTGCAACAACATCCACAGCTATATAGTATTTAAAAAAAACAAAACACAAGTGTGGTTCTTCTTCCATTCAAGTACAACTAAAACAAGATAATGAAACATGGAAGTTTAAAAAAAAAACACAACCAAACCTTAGAAGCAGCAAGTTACAATTCTTTCTGTAATACCACACCATTTTCATTAACTTGAAGCATTTTAAAGATGTCAAAGACATCAAAAAAATCGTAATTTCAAGTGGCTTTTTTGATAGGGTTTTTTTTTTTAATGGGTCCAGCCCAGGTCTGCAACCTGTACAGACATGCAAAACAGGAGGAATTTACCATTATTATTACGAACAGCCGCTGGAACATGCCAGTTATAAAATGACAAAGCAAAGAAAATACCTTCAAATTGTCAACAAAGGTGGGCTACTGACCACTACAGGGCATTTAATATTTTACATAAAAAGGAAAAAGTTGGAAAAAAACCAAACCAACCACCAACCCCAAAAGAACCCTCCAAACCACCAACAGCAGGGTCATCACATACAAAGTTCTCTACAGGCTTGGTAATTTCTATATTGCCCTTAATACGCAGGGTTATATCTTCTCCACGAGATGCCAAACTACTAACAATGTTGGTTTTATTTAGATGTGGTGTGTGGTTTTTTTTAAAGAATTATTCTGAACATCTGTTTCACCTATGAAAAAAAACTACCAACACACCCCTCAGAACAGAAAAGTGTAAGTCAGCACAGGTGCTTTTTCTACTACTTTTAGGAAAGCAATGAATATATTTTTTTAGGAAAACTAAATCAGCAGCAGCCTGTTCTGTCATGAAAATCAAACACAGTTTCACAGTTGAAAAAGTCACTGTTTCAAAATTTGTGTTTCACTAAATCACTGTTTCCCTAATGCTTCATAACGAAACCTACGGCCCGAGCCCAGGCCAGGCTTTCTGTAGTCCCACCGCAGAGTTCTGCGGGAATGAGGTGTTTGGATTCAATTCAAGCTCAAAATAAGGTACTTAGTGTTTTGCGCATCTGACTCTCAGAAATAAAGAGGTGGGAACATTAAAATCTTCAGGAGGCGGGAACAATTAAAAAATTAAAATCCAAATTCCAAGCAATCTCTGTAAGAATCTAGAGCTTTCACAGTCCGTCAGCAGATCCTATTTCTGGTACTGAGAACAGGCGACATCCGCTCATTTACACCGATGGAAGTAAACGGTACCTTCTGCTATCCTCAGTGAAGTTACCTCAGCACAAACTGGCATAACAGGATAAGGTAATTAGGGTTTAATGCTTTGAAGCTTAAAAAAGGATTTTTTTTTCTTGTCCCTGAAACACTGGCAGAATGTTTTTCAAATGCCCATCCTGCTTAGTGTAAGAACTTAAAGCCCATGAGCTTCTCTGACTTTTTTTTTTCCTTTAAAGGCTACAATGAACCCAAACCATGTTATTCCTGTATCACTGTGCAGTTTCCTTTCTTATACTGTTTAATGCCAATTGAATTGATTGCACGCATCGTTATTGTGTTAGAGGACAACGACTAGATTTACAAATATATATTACACACACGCACACACACACAAAACAGACAAAGCTATAAAATGCTTGGTAACTCCACATGCTTTGAGCTAGCCAACGTTATCTGCCATATGGTGAACTGCTTATTATTGATCATATTGAAAAAAATCTAAAATTGCTATTTCCGACGTATTTGTTATGGGATTAAACAGCCACTTCCAAAGGAGGAAGAACAAGAGGAGAAATGGTGGACCCAAAGGTTGAGGGTTTAAAACATACGTTCCTTGAATAGCCAAGATATCACTTCAGTAATGTCAAAAGTGATGCTCAAAATGTTTTTTGAAGAGACTTAGGCCAAGTTCACCTCTGGCACGAGTGGGAGTTATCTCCCACTACTTCAATGGTACTTGTGTCCTCTGTCACCAGGGTTGAATTTGGTCCTAGGAATATTATCTGGTCACCTTCAGTGACGTTAATGGAAACGGGAGTCTTGGACAGATAGAACTGGGCTGCAAAATTAAAAGAGTGAATATTGGACAAATCATGTAAATAAAGAATATATATTAATAATAGTTCCTATTATATAAATAGCCTTTATAAAAAAATAATCTTTCAATAATTTTAATAACTCACCTTTCTTTAGGTTCTGGAAAACATGTATGAAAAAAATCTATTCAGTTCAAGTTAGATTAAAGCAAACCTAAGATGAACACTACAACTCTCTGTTGCACGAAACCCAATTCTGACCATTCAGTTTCCAGGTTAGTCAGTTTTTGGGGACGGGAGGGAGTTTCTCTGTGAAGGTATGAATTGCACCCCTAGAAATACTGAGCAGAAGAAACACCATGCTGAATGGGCCTATTTCCTACCGCTTTCAGAAACTGTGCAGGTGACGGACCCAGAAATCAAAGGGTCATCTAAACCCCGTAAATGTTAATGCCTCCGAGCATATTGAAAAGGCACTGTCCTCTCACTTACTGTTTTTAGATCTTTGACCTTAAAACCCCTTCCCTTCAAACTATGCTGCATTTAAATATTCGGTATTACTTAGATTCTCTTTCCACTCCTCTCAGTCCAGCATAGCCTCTACCTGCTGTACCAGATCTAAGGTAAGATGTGATGGACTCTATGTTCATGCTAGCACTATTTGCTTTTTCCTTCTAATTTATCTTATCAAATGAAAAAAGGAAACATTCTTCCAAGTTTACCTTTTTGGGCTTAAGGCATAACATGAAGTTACACATCATACTAAAGCTTAATTGGTTTTTTTTTTGAAGTGTACAATTTTAGTGCTCTCTGAAACCCTGTTTTACATTATTTTTCGACAGTTCTCTGAACAGTTCATCTCTTCTCTTGCCATAAATTCTAATGTTGTTCATGGTTTGTGCAATTCCTATGCAACCAGTCTTTTGCTGCTAACGGGTATGAACAGTGCAGTACCCCCAAAGCGGGCTCTCAGTTCTCGTTTTCTTTGCTTTCATTTCAGTTCAAAGCGTGTTGCTTTATTGTGTGGAAGATCCAGTCCATTTTCGTTGTCCAGCCACCATGGTGAGCATCATTCATTTGTTTCATGAAATACTCCAGAGCTTCCTGCTCGGTTTTGTCCAATGCGAGGGTCTTTCGAATGTAGGCAATATCGTCAAAGGACTGCAGTTCTGGCATTCCCGAGCCCAGCATCATGGAGAAAAGATTGATGAAGAGGTTGGCATGCTGCCGAATGGCCAGATAAGCCTTGTAACACATCTCCTGAAACCTGGAAGAGACAGAGGAAAAAAAGCTCAGTGTATTTCCCTATGAGATGCATTTACTTCTTCACCTCCAAACCAGTTCTCAGGTAACTGGACAGTCTTAGCCCAGGAACACCATAATGTTGCTGAGAAAATAGCCTCATCTTCCTACTTTATCTTCATTTCTTTAAGGATTAGTGGTGGTCAGACTAACACAACAGCCAAACTGAAGAGGGCTTTCCAGCTTAAACCTCATTTGCAATTCCCACAAGTGTTCCACACGAGTTTATGGGATTTCACAGGGCCCTTTTTAGTCATTGCCACTGATATTTCCAATTTCAGAGCACATTTCCTGCAGCAAACAGCACTTTCTTGGTTATCATCAGATACACACTTCTCTCCTGTAGTTTTATGAGGACACTACCTTCTGCTCCTCAGATACTCTGGAGAATGCACTGAGGCCAGAGGCATGTGCAGTATTACAACAGTGGGTGAGAAATGCCTGTTTAAGCTGAAATTGCTAATTTAAATTAGATTAAGAAAAAAATGCAAAAAAAAAAAAAGATCCACTGCAGCATTTAGACAAACACCGTACCTTCAAATCTGTCTTTTCCCCCTACCCCACAACATAATGAAATTAAGATTAAAATTGAAACCTCTCAAAGACTCAATCTCTGGAAAGATACTGGGAAAAAATACACCAACAGAATTTATTTATTAATACTATTTTTAAGTTCTCATTTCTTAGCAGGTTCTGCAGAGCATCACAAACTAGACAGGCCAGAGAAAAGAGCTGGTATCACAGCAGCTACAGGACAGAGAAGTATCGCTCTGATGCACACTACACCTGACATTTAAGATTTCTCAGTTTTTGCAGTTATGCAAAACCCCAAGAGGATTTTAAGTGTTAACTAAAAAAAAAAAAGATATATTTAAAAAATTATCTTTATACACATGTGCTGGCCCTGCAAAGCTCAAGTGAGGTTTCATGAACCAAAGGCCAAGTAAGCACTAAGATCACCTACTGATTTACAAGTGGATGGCTGATTTTCAACTAAGTTAGAACACACCTGCTGCAAGCCAATTAAAATACTGCTTTTCAGTTAAAAGGACTAATTATTAGAGGTCAACAGTGGTAAAGTGCATTTTAGGTACAAAATATTCTGGAAGTTAAATGCTTAATAAAAAGGGCTCACCTTTCAAACTCCCTTGTTTTGGTACATTCTTGGGCTCCTTTACTAATCACTATTAAAAAGTCTTGTGTTAAAACAAATGGCACACGCTCTCTTTTATATCCAAATTTTTTCTTCTTGTGATCGAGGAAGTGCCCAAAGTCAATGTGAAACAGCTTGGAAAGACAGAAAAGTATTTCAAGATTAGTAATTTCTTGTTTAAAAGATGTCATAGTAAAATTGACCGCTTACTTACAGATCAGATGGATTTTTTTATTTTTTATTTTTTTTTTAAACAAACTCATGTCAAGGTGAGAGATAACATTAGGTATGTTTTTAGAAGAACATATCTTACTTGTCCATCATCTTTTACCATGATGTTACTATTGTGGCGATCACCGATGCCCAGTATAAAGGTAGCAACACAATAGCCGGCACAAGAACGTGTAAACAAATCAATAGCTGCATCATACCTATTGAAAAAAAAAAAAAAAAGAGGAGACATTTTCCTACAGATATCCTATTAATACAGAAGTGCAGACTTTTTTTTTTCTCCCCTTCCCCAGTAAGAATGACCCAACTTCTACCATCTTCTCTCAATGAAGCAGAATTCCTGGACTTTTTATCGCTTTAATAAAGTAAGGAAGAAATTTAGAAATACTCTGAAAACAGAAGTATTTACAGTTAGTTAGATCATGGAGCAGTAAACACACTATTGAAGTGACTGTCCCTCTTTTGGAGGCCAGCAGTTTCCATTTTGATGTGCTACTGTTAAAATACAGACTTAAGCCATATCGTCATAGTTGTAACTCCAATTTAGGCTTTACTGCTGAGAAATCACCCAACAACCCAAACTAAAAAGAGCTAACAACAGAAATACAAGGCAAAGAAGGGCAGGGGAAAAAAAAAGCAACCAAACCACCACATCCAAGAACAGATGGACATAATTTCCCACTTGAACTTTAGTTCTCCTGAACTTTCCATCAAAAAGAACACACGAACAAGAAAAACAAGCAGAGGAAATCTCACATTTCTCCTTTGTTTTTGTCCTTGAGCCACTGGTGCAACGTGTGGCTGTTGAACTGCAACGCTCCTTTTAAGCCCCCTTTACACTGAATCTGCATGATGGTGTGAGAGCTCCGCACCACCTCGATGAGCCCCACGCAGTCACCGATAGACAAACAACCGTAAGGCAACATCCTGGAAGACAAGACCACAAAGGGTTGTGGTTTTGGGGTTCTTTTTTGTTTGGGTTTTTTTTGTTACAGAGTTAAGTTTCAAGACATCAAGCAAGAAGCCCATTTGATAACCCTTATCAGGTAAGTGCCATCTGTTACTTACTTTAGGGTATGAAAATCTCTGTTAATATTTTATAGGTGTATTATCATTAGTCTTGTGGAAAAAATGTACCAGACATTAGCACAGTAAAATGCCAGCCCCTGTATCACCGATGTCGTCCTTCAGTTTTATACCAGAACAAAAGGTTAATAAGGAGGCCTCAGGGAATACACTGGAAAAACTCTTAAAAAAGCATTTAGCATGATTTAACGAGAATCTATATTTCAAGTGAAGCACTAGAGACAGAATCTAATCATTTAGAAAGGAAATGTTAGGATTTCACAGATTACTGTAAACAAACAGCAGATAACACTTTGTATGGAAAACTAGCTTGGGACCTTCAAAAGAAGCTTCCCAATAGTACCTGAACATATTACAAAACTGCATTCTGCAGAAGGTACTGCACCCACAGCCTGTTTAGAGGTGGAGAAGCTGCGTTCCTATCATACTGGGTAATACCTACTTTGTGTACTGAAATGAAGATACCAACAGTATTTTTCAAATACGATCTTACCTTTAAAGAACCCAGTAGTTTAACTGAAGGGTACTAAAAATATTAAAAGTTGCTCTAACATGTACAAAGATGCCTATTTATAGCATTTCACTTATTTCTCTTGGGAGAACGGAAGCAATCTCCAGTAACAAACCAATGCAAAAGCCATTAAGAAAAGTATTGCGTGAGAATGACCTCTAATGCTTACCGAAGATCAAGACCCTGATTTTGCCAGATGTTTTCCATAATTCTAATTATCTGAAGTGTCAACATGTCCTGACGCAAGTCTGGAATAGTCAAATGCATAGAGATTGAAAATTTCAGAACACTTTGTTACATCTTATTTTACTTTTCCCCCAAAATGTATACCTGAAGAAAATAAGGCTTGTATAATTTAGTGTAGTTTTTTTTCTCTCAATAGAGAAACACAGATTTTAAGTAGTTGAGAATGAAATAAATTTGTGGTGGTGATTTCAAAGCTGTTTAAAAATATACACTCAAAACATGACAATGGAGTGACAGATGATGCATTTGTAATATCTTGAAGACATTTTTAAGTAAAAACCCCAAAGTATTAAATAGTATCATGTCCCACCACAACAGACTAAGCGTCTTAGAACACACAAAATTTGTACATGACTGAGACAAATACTTATTTGTACATGCTTAATTTTTCCAGAAAAGAAAACTGCTTTGCTCAGATGATTACTTTTTCAGGTTTTTTCCCCCAGTATATGTATTTTACATGCTTAGAAAAATTACTAAACAGTAAGTTAGGAAAATAAACAGATGTAACTTTTGGATTACACTTATTTTTCCTTACCATCTCCATTTTTAAAGATTATCTCATTGTTCTGGAATAACAATTCAGACATAATATCTGGGTTTTCCCAGTTCAACCACAAGGGCCTTTTTGCAGATGACATTATCCTGCACTCCTCAAGCCTATAAAAAAAAAAAAGAGAAAATTTCTGTGAAATAGGCACAATTTGATAGTCACACCATTTTTCTGTACTACTACTAAGTTCTCCCTGTTTTCTTAAAAGTCTTTGGTACTAGGATCAAATTAAAGATGAACAAGTAATTGACTATCAACTACTTTTGCTTTCAGCTTCAAACTGGAATTAGTAAGTGCAACCATTTGCTAAGCCCACCAGAAGAGTTATATTGTAAATTTTCCTTTGGCATTGCTAGTGTTAACATTAGTGAGCATTTACTTAAGTATCTAGACAAATTTCAAAACCGAAGACAGTACCGAAGATTTCCCAGTTGATGTGCAGGATTAAGAGGAGAGATAAAACCTTGCAAAGCGTCCATGAAATCAGGCCGTCTCATTTGTTCAACAAGAAACTTCATCTGTACCTGATAAACAACCACATACGGGTTTTGAGAACACTAATTCCATGTAAATGTAAGTATCAGATTTTAGTTTTGGTTTTAAAGCACGGTTTTGCAGTTTCAACATAAATTGAAGTTAGGCAAATTGAAACCCTTTAGTTTTGTTGCCTTCAGAGGTAAACAATGGCAATGGATACATAAAATATTAAAGTTTCTAGGATAACACACTAGCTACTGAAGTTAAAGTTAACATTTTTCCAATTAACCAAATATGACACAGTTCTGAGCAATTCCTGTGTCTCAACAGCAACAGTTTTGGTATGTGGACAGCTTATAATACCTTCTGGGTCTCATCTTTTTTTTCCTGCTTGAGAATATCTGTGAGGTTAATCAACTTCTCCATAGCCTCCACCTGCCTGCTCAGATGCTTTAGGTACATTCCACACGCTCGACAATAGGACTCCAGAAGCAAACCAAACCTCTGACTTACAGTTTTATTGTGCATTTCAGACCTACACAGAGAGGAAGAACAGTTACAGCTTAAAGACAAGACCACTTAGAGGCGCCAAAAATGAAGCTATACCTGTAACATCTTCCCGAGGGCTGCTTATGGATCCTTCTTTTCAGGTAAATAACCTGTATTGACCTCCCACAACTTGTCTCATTTTAACCAGACTGATCAGACTTCAGTACCTTTTACAACTAATTCAGCACAGAGTTTACATGCTTTTTCCCCCATTCCTTCTTGCTCCATCCTGTCCTTCTCTACCCCTTGTCTTTATTCCAAATCCACGCTTCGCAGAAACTCTGTAGAATTGAAAGCCTGAGGTTTACAAATTCCAGGTTTCTTTGCTGAGAGCAAAACTGTTTCACTTTTGACTCCTTATTTTCTCATTTAGCTAATCCCAGGCTGTGGCCCCTCCAGCTTCCTTGTTTTTACCTACTCTCAATCTTCGAACAGTCCTAAAATATCCCCTCAAACAAGCTAATCAGGCAACTTAGTTCATTATCCTTGATGATTACCAAGGGAAGTAGAACACTGAAAGCACAACAAAGATTCCTTGCTTCTATTTCCATGTCTGATCACACTACCTCAGAACAGCATTTTTAGGTGAGATCTAGCTAGAACCCAGTATTACTGCAGGCTGATTAACGCTCAGCCTTCTCAACAGCAGGAATTCCAAAAGCCCATTTTATACTAAGTACGGAAGAAAACTGAGATATTTTGGCTATAAAGTCTTTAATAAGCAGGTGTGAACAGTTATTTTTCAAAGACTTATCTGGTCAAATTGGGTGGCTTTCTCTAGGCCTCAAACTATTCCTAAAATTTTCTGGAAAAAACCTAGTAGGGATCTGGCATACAAAATAATGTTAAAACAGCAGAAATCTGTCAAAAATGTAAAGAGCTAACAGTATGGGAGGCTTCCAGCAATCTTGGACTACCTTGCTTTTAGGATAATCATCATTAGATAAAAAGAATTACAAAACTAAGTATCTATTATTAAACAGCTTTTTAAACTTGCAGTTTAAACTTCTATTACCAAACTATGCATTCAAACTCTTAAACAATACAAAACAGACTTTAAGTGGTAGTATTTTCCTAAAAAACCCCCGACATTTAGTATGCCAAACCTTTAGAACTAATTCTTTACAGCTAACAGGAGTCCCACCACCCCTTAGCATGATACTAGGCTTACTTTAAATGCCAGAAGAAGAAGTGTCCTATCCTTTGGTTGGTCAGTGCCTTCTTGAGTAAAAATCTCACAAGCTGATTATCTAAATACTGTTCATATTTCAGAACCTAGTTAAGGATAAAGAGAAAATAAAATATCAGTTGCAATTATTATTTCCATGAAACATATACAGATTAAAGGCAGTTAAATAATAAGCAATCTGTGTTTTATGTTAAATTTTATAGAATGTTATCTTGGTATTAATATTTGCATGTGTTGGGATTTGAACAACATCTGCTAACAGTGCGCTGGCTGCCTCTATTTCAGAAACTCACCATCTGATGCTTCTTTTACTATTACCAAATATTTTAGCCTCAACTTGCTCAAAATTTCGAGAAGGCGCTTCTGCTCACACTTTCCCATATGTTAGGACAGCCAAAATAGCTGCCTGTGCCAGTTGGCAGAACAGTTTTGCATCTCTACTGAATTCAGGCATTTAATAACAAGCAAACCCACAGCTCTACAGAAAACGAACTGCATTTCATCTCCTTCTCCTAAATAATCCGCAATGCAAACATACTTCTCATGACCTCTTTTTCATATCATCTTAACTTTTGCTGTACTTTAAGCCCCTGTGATTACAGAATATACACAAGACATCAAGTATACCCAGATATGTTCTGTACCTGTACTAGCTGAATTAAGTACTGAGACAGTTTGTCATCTGTCAGGTACTTCTCTAGACACCGAACTGCAAAAGCTCGCACCATTGGGTCTGGATAATTACAGTCCAAAAGCTCCATTGCTTGCTCTGGCTTGATTGGAGGCCAATCCTTCACCAAACAGTACATCTGTAGACAAGAAGTCCAAGCATGTTACACATCGGCAGCGATTAGGAAAAAGTTGTAATGAACAATCATTATAAGATATCATCAGACACACTGAGTGTGAGTAGAAGCTGTTTACTCGCCAGGCCTCTCAATAAACAACCTGGCATTAGTTGCCAGCTGACTTTGTTATCCACTACAAAAAGAATGAAAACAAAATCTCACATTTAACTCCAATTAACAAATCAGCAACATAACAAGGATTGAAGTAATGCCACTAACAGAAAAATCTTCAGACTCAGACTGAGCTAAAGAACAAGAACTACAGACCAGTAGTAGTCCACTATAATGGTAACTTAAGTCATCTCAGTTTTCATTCAACATATTATACACACATAACATGTTTTTAACTTCTAGAAATTTTCTTTAAAATAGCATATTTAAAAGCTTTTTCAAAACATAAAGCTAACTCAGAGCTATGTGTTACCTGGGCCACTTCATCTCTAGAATTCCATTTAACAGACAAAAGCAATTTGGGCAGAATTTCTGGAATATTCACACAATAGTGTCTGCGAAAGAGAAAAAAAGTTGTATGTACAAAAGGGCATTTTTTGCTTTGATAACCATCCACAATGAACTCTCAGTCTTGCACCTTTTTCCTCCTTTATCAGCAGAATCCAACTGATACCATAAGGTGGTGTCAGGATCCAAGCATGAAGGTAAGGCTGCAGTAATGGGGAAAATGTAAACTAATTCAACAATTTCCTTTTCTCCGTGGCCTTATGCACCAAGACATACGATGCTTTATGCTTTAACAGCATTCTCTAAAACACAAGTCCAACAATGCAGAATAAAGGGAGCAAAACCCAAGACAATCATGACACATTTGGAGCGAACAGGGTGAAGTCTGAGTGTGCCAATAAGGGGTTTTTCTTTGGTTTGGTTTTAGTTTCTAAATACCTGTGGCTCCAGAGGAAGTCCTTCTCTTGCTCAGTGATTTCAGACAAAGGATCTCGTGTACATATGGCTCGCAGTTGCTCCTTGTCGCTTTCTCTTAATTCGCTATCTCTAGCTAGTCTGTTACTCTGCAGAGAAAGAAAGGGCTCCATTAACTCTGCACACATTTCCTTCTCTTGTCATACAATATACATGAAGTATTTTAACAGCACGGCAACACAGCCTATGTCATGAAATACTATCTTCTTGTTTCCTTTTGCTATAGCTGAGGACTTGCAATTTAAAAAACAGAGAGAGAGCAAAAACTAGGCCTTTGATTTCTACAACCACTTTTAGGTGCTACTGGGACAAGAAGAGGTACATTTCAACCACATCAGCTGCGTGGAGAAAGAGCAGCAGGTGACATCTGATGAACACCACAACACAGCACAACACGAAACTGGTCATTTCTGTCTCCAGTTTTGACATTGCTGTAAGGAGTGAAAGAGAATCAGAACTGAAAAAGCAGAGTATGGGGATGAAGGCAGGTGAATAAAAGGTAGAATACAGTAGGAAAGCCTGAGTAACAAGAAGACTGCAAAACATTAACCAGAATTAGTGTAAGACATTGCACAAAGAGCACAGAAAACAGAACTGGTACACACTGAAATTAATATCATCTAAGACTTCATCTACTAGAACCAGTTTAGACCAATGGCAGAGGTACTGAAACTACTACTACTTGATTCTTCACAGCTCACATGCCAAGTTCAGTTTTTCTCCTACACTTTCCATTTATTTCATTTAATGTGTTTTGTGCAAAGCAACCATATGAAATGATGCAGTTTCTGAGGTTTCAGCTACAGAATTAATTGCACTGCAAAAAAGGGAAATCTTAAGCAGCTTATGTTATTGCCTTTAGTATAAAATATGACTGTAATAAACAAGTTTGACACTTAAGATGAAGCTAACCCAAAAATTCTACAAGAGTTGAACAGTGTTTTTACAGTGAACTCCCATTTTCACACCTGTACGATACCTACTACTACAAAAGAATAAAATCAACCCTTTTCCAAGTTCAAATTGTTTAAGCTGTAGAACCAAAGTCTTTGACCTCTTGTTCTGCTCCTTCAGTTTCTACCAAGCATGTTAAACAAGACCATGAGGAAGAATAAACTGAGGTTTGTCTGCCAGCTTTGTTGATGGAAATTTTCAACTGGTGGAACTTTGAAACAGAAATATCTCTATGTCTTTTACAGAAAGTCTTTCCAATGTACCTAGCTTAAAAAAAAAAAAAGTTGAAGAGGAGAACAATCTGAAATTTCCAGGTAGGAGATCAAGTCACCCTTTAAAAGGTGAAATGGTGTTATTTTTAAGAATATGTACAAATACAGAAACAGTTGTCAGGTTATACCAGATGATACCTACTCCAGACTGGAAGTTTTCTATTTTACATTTATTTTTGATTACATAAATTATGTGTTCTCACAACAGGTTCACTACTATTACATGGGACAACAATGCACCAGCCTTCAAGCTGACATCTACCAATATTAAGGTATAAATCAACCAACTCAGAGATTTTTAGTACCTTTCACTGAATTTCACTGATTTTTTTGGAGTTGGAAGGGACCATAGAGATCATCTAGTCCAACTCCCCTGCTGAAGCAGGATTGCCCAGAGCTAGAGCATTGTCCTGTTAGTGTGATAGTCTGAGATCTTAGTGCACCAATATGTTTTTTTATTTTATTACCGTTCTGAAGCATATGGACTGGACTTAGAATTACTCAGGACTACTCTCTACATGCCACAGGAAAATTCCTAGAACACATTCTTAAATATTATGGTAATGTATACAGTGCAAGTAGCAAAGCGAGAGTCATTCTGTAAGGAAATTAAGGGATAAATGACTTTATAATCACCCTACTCCTGACATAAGATCAGATAGTTGATATTGAACAAGTGATTTATTGCACATATTTATCTTGATTCTG
Organism: Tringa tobata; assembly: GCA_033628505.1. Classification (NCBI taxonomy): domain Eukaryota; kingdom Metazoa; phylum Chordata; class Aves; order Charadriiformes; family Scolopacidae; genus Tringa; species Tringa tobata. Next base: position 1,627,021 of record JAHREE010000548.1, on the reverse strand, counting down.
AAAAAGTCATCCTAAAGAGTAAGTGAAAGTCAAAAAAGTGTAAAATGTACCTGCACAGTGGGTCAGAAAGATCATAGTTTAGGTCAAGCCCAGAAGGAAAATGCATTTATCCTGTTGCGGTCAACACGAAAAACTTGAAATTCTATGAATTGTGGGACAGTAAATTAGATTTAATATTTGAAAATTCTTTCATATTCGAGATATTAATGGACCTATAAATGATCTCTTATAAGTATGTATTAAGTGATTTTAAATGCAGCCTAATGCATTTCTAGGTTAAACAAAAAAAAGTTATGCTCTCAGTATCATAACAAAAACATTTATACAGAAATCATACCTCAGTGACTGCTTTGCTGATTTTTGACCAGACAAGCATTTTTTTTACCTCTTTCAGATATTGCCTAGTATCTGATTTTTGAAAGAGTAACAATGTATTGCCTTTTACATCCCTAAATATAGTTAATATTACAAACAGCTATAAATACACAAGAGTATCTGAATATAAAAAGTTTGGCTCCAGACCTGAAGCTACCACGCAGTAAAAGATAAAAGGGACAAACACAATACTAAGAAATATAGTGATGTTCAAACCTACCAAGCATTTAATGAAATATGATTTAACAAAGGGGAAGTAATAAGAAGATTTTGGTAGACAACAAGGAGGGTTGAACGAAAAGCGGCATGAAAATGAAGGAGAGACTAAAGCAGTGATAGTTTGTTTCCCTGTCAAATTAGTCATTGATGTAAATAGGCTTTCTCCACATTGACCTTCTTATACGTTATTATAAGGGATTATCACAAAAAAGAACAGACTATAATTTGAGACTTTATTGCAATTTTATTTTTTTTTTTAAGTGTAAATCGATCATTACTTTGTCACTGAATTAAGAGCTTATTCTCCTCACCATTTTCTATTTTTGCCTATAGATGGAACAAAACAATGAATTGAGCATATAAAAGCCCAGGTAATAGGCTGTGTATAGCAAAGGAATGTGATTTACCAAGAATTCAGCTGTCCTTAACCACTTATTAAGAGTCCATGCAGCACTGCTCAGTCACAATTCATATCACAAGCAGATATACCACTGTGTGATGGGACTTCTTATAGAGCACCAAGAGAAATCAAATGCCTACAGCACTTTGTTCAGGATATGCTGAGATAGGACTGTTAGAACTATCAGTAGAATTCCCAAACTGGAAGTTTACTGACACCTACGTACTATTTGACAGAGGAGAACTTTCCACCCTAAGACTCTTCTTCTCACAGAGCACAAAGCTCTCCTGGGGAAACTCTACAGTCTTTGAACCAGCCTCCAGAGGAAAAAGCAAAACATACCATCTAATGTCACAGCCTTATCTTTAATACATAGCATTTTTAGCTTTACTGCTTTTTGTTTTTTCTCCTTTTAATCATGCAAAATGGGCTTTTAAGAAAGCTCCAAACCTCACCAAAAAGCCAATTGTCAATGCATACATTTTCTTCATGGAACAAAGGAGATAAAGGACCACACACCACACTCATGTGTTTGCCAATCAATTGCCTTAGAATTCCCTGCACTTATGGTCATAACTAGCCTATTAAAAAGCTAATAAAGGGTTATAAGAACCTTTAGGTTACAAAAGAAAGCCTACCTGTAAACATTAAATTGCAACAAAATAAAACAGTATCATTGAAGGAGAATTACAACTTTTGAGAAGTCTTTAAGGTCCCTTTCAACTCTGACGATTCTATGATTCTAAACTAAGTAGTTTAGACTTCTGAATCAGCGACTTAAAAACACCAAAAAAGGCCCCAGCAGTTTGCACAGTTAAGACGGTGTCAAGTGTTTTGGTTGGTCGGTGAAACATGAGGTCAGTTTATTGGTAATCCAAAGAAATGTGAATATATCATTCACTTTGTCAAATATGAAACAAAAAATTGATTTCTTGGCTTTTACAATGAATCGGGATACATGACAAAAAAGTTCTCTTTATCACTAATCTACTGAGTAAAATAAATAAGACTCTTGTATTTCAGCAGCTAAGGTTGGAAGGGGAGTTTGCCTTACCAGCCCCGCATAGCTGTAGTTAAAGCCCAGTTCCCGGGATATAGTCCAATTGGCATGTTCTTCGATCACCGTCATATCCGGAAACTTTACAGGATTGCTAAACCAATCAAATTCCAGCTCTAAACATGGAGTTTCCTATATAAAGACAATTCAAATTACTTCTTCTGTTGAACGATACTAATTATAATACAGCATATTTTGGAAAGGTAGCCCTACAGAGAAAACTGGCATGCAAATACTTACCTTATTTGGATTTGACCCAGTAACACCAATAGGATTCAACAAATCCTCCAGCCCATGAGGTACTGCCCAAAGATTCAAAGCCATTTTCCCAGATACAAGAGTGTCTGTGTAATCAAACATGTTTATATTTCCCCAAGCCAATGGACAGTGCTCCTTCAAGAGATTAAAAGACCATTTTTCAGTGTCATCTATTAATTATTGCAGAGTGAGTCAGGAGAAATAACATTTTCAGCCCAGAGCAAGCTCTTACATTCCCAGATTAGCTGAAAGCAGGATGCAGAAGCTGGACCGAATTTTTCTATGAATGACCATCATGGAAATTTGCAGAATGGCATCAAAACACTTGCAAACATATGCTAACATTTTCCCCACATCAAAATAACCCAAGATGATGGAGAGAGAGGGTTTTTTTGACAGATAGAGACTTTTTACCAAGGCCTGTAGTGACAGGACAAAGGGCAACAGTTTTAAACTGCAAGAGAAATAATTAGATTGGGCATAAGAATTATTGTTATTTTTATATTTTACATGATGAGGGTGGTGAGAGCCTGACCCAGGCTGCCCAGAGAGGCTGTGGCTGCCCCATCCCTGGAGGGGGTTCAAGGCCAAGCTGGAAGGGACTTTGAGCAACCTGGTCTGGTGGGAGGTGTCCCTGCCCAGGGCAGGGGGTTGGAACAAGGTGATCTTTAAGGTCCCTTCCAACATAAACCATTCTGTGATTTTGTAAGATTTGCAAACATGGTAGTAGCCAAAAAAACCCAACCTATCTAGTACCTGTGACACACACTCAAACCCAGAATTTAATGATGCCAGTGGCTAAAATTAGATGCCATATGTAGATTCATAAAAATTACTATCTGCGATCTTACATCAAATGCTAAAGTAGCATAATTTTTTTTTTATTTTAAAAATCAACTCTAAATTCAAGTATAAATATTGCCCTTTTTTAATAAATAGGTAACTTACGGGTTTAGAAACTTGAGTTTAATGGCATTTGCACCTCAAAAGATTAACGGTGATCTTTGTGTCTGGCAATACAGTATAGACAGGATTTACAGCACTGAATGGATAAGCTTTTTTTGATGTTGTTTAATTTCTGACCACAAGAACATGGTAGTCTGAATCAGATACAAGACAAGACAAAACCCTATTTTAATCAGATTCAAATCAAACATTGGACTAAGGCTCATTGCCAGGACAGCATTTAGCAAATACCTTCCCAAATTTGACTTAAATAGCTTTTGTTCATTGGTGTATTAAAGCCATCAAGTATTTTACCTCCTTAGCACCCTTCCGGCCTTTAACCGAACAGATAGAGAGGCAGAGCCGAGCAGCACGTGGAAGATCAGGAATGTACATGTCATACAACAGCCATTCATTCCATCTGTAAGATTTCAAAAGCAGAATAAAACTAGGTTAAAGGAGAGCATGCAGACAACTGCATTCAAACAACAGTTATACTAAAAAGCATTTGGGATATTCCTACCTAAACCGTATATGTGCATAAAGAGCTCACTTTCTTACTGAAGGAAGGTCCTCCCACATGTATTTGACCACATCTACTCCTTTTGGGACTGGAAACTTCCCAGATCAGCCTTCTAGCACCAATACTGTTTAAATAGTCATGCTAAAACGTTCAATTCCTGCAAACCTAGTAATTGGCTTATTCACTTTCATTCTTGAAAACCTACTGACCGCAACCATCAGCACAGGGAAAACCTAAAGTTAATGGATTACACGAATGTAAGCTTTAGCTTGTGAAATATTTTTCACTTCAAGGAAAAAAAAGTGGAAAAAAATGCAGCATGGCTTTCAGAACTCAAGTAAATTTGAACTGTGAGAAAATAAAAAGTACAAGATGGGAATACAACACAGCAATCCAAAGCAATATTCCTAACTCAGGCATCATTCTATTTACCATAGTAATAAGATAACAGATTGGTTCTACAGGAATACACATTTTGTTTTCATGAACTTCTCTAAGTATCTCTCAATTGGCAGAACTGGGCTTTTGAAGAGGAACTTCTGAACACAATGTATTTTTCTAAGTGGATTGTCACACTGAATTTTCTCAGTTGGAAGAGGCAGCAGCTTCCAAGGACAGCATTAAGTTTTCAATGGGTCTGGAGCTACTAAAAGCAGAGGTTTACAAAGGAGTACCTGCCCAAACCCTTCTCTGAGAACGAAGAAATTGGCTGATAAACTTTAATTCACTTTTCTTATGTCTTCGTTTCATATAATGTAGGTCCTTATATACATGAAGCCACATGGCTTTCCAAGAAGATTTTCTTTCTAAACCAGTTAAACTATCAGTTCAAGTAGAGATATCTTCGGGGAAATCCAGGGGAGTTCTTAAAAAACTTAAGGCAAGAATTCCCAGCAAGAGCTCTACCTGAATAATGGCAAAATTGAGCTTTTACAACTTCAGTGCTATAATTCATGATGTCATGGAAGTCAGGTTCTCTATAGTGGTTTGAGTACTCAACTTACCTGGGATTAGAACAAGGTACCCTTTGAGTATTCACATTGTCACACAAAGGTTCCCCTCCGTGGTAGATACCTGTTCTAACATAAATCTGAACACAATGTTGATATTAGTACTGTCTTTGAAACGTTAGTATAAACACATTTTTTCACTGCTATCAACATATACTACAATTACAACATATTACCCCTTAATTTCCATTAAGTAAGAAACAAAACCAAAACTGAAACCTAACAGCCCTACCACCCTCCAGCCCAAATTCATTCATGCTCTGCAAGGTGTGAAGCACAATACATAAACATAGCCTTCCAGAAAAAATTGTCTTGGTCTTTTTCCTCATTAACTGCAATCTGAGAAACCAGATCTATTATGAAATAAATCCGACTGTAACATGACTTCAATGGGACTGACCCCTAAATGCCTTTTCTCCTTGATCTTCCCATACCTCCCTTTTTAAAAGCAAAGATAGCAGCTTACTCTCCAGCATCCCCTCATCAGAAGTATTCCCAATTATTACACATAATAATTATTTAGACTATAAGTAACAACATGGGTTTTGTTCTATCCATCACATACTCAGCTGAAATGAACTACACAAACTGAGTTTTACCTTCTATCATGGAGAATATTTAACTAAATATTACAGCTCATGCTTTTTAAGTAGTACACAAAAAACATGGCTGTAGTTTTTAGAATTAAGTGCTTAAATTTAAATAACAAAGTCGTCTCATTTTTTAACATGTTAAATAACACCTCTTTTCCAACAAACTCGGGAAGGAAACTGTGAGTTGCTGAAACTGTATAGGATGCCATACTGCATTTGCTTTACCTTGTCAATGTCTCTAATGTTTACATTTACATAGGTGGCACAAAGGATTCTAATTCTGAGAGCACTATTTATAGTCCATATGGATTTGGCTGGGGCTTCTCCATTCATGTAGGGTGTAGCTGTAGAGATACGCCTGGAATACGATGGCATTGTAAAGGTGTCCAGTGGTAGCTGGGTATAAAGGCTTTCCTTAGCCATCAGCATCAGATTGGGCATGCGACCAAGCATTATACAGCTTCTTATGTACTGCAAGAAAACAAACCCCAAATTCAGTATGTTTTCAAAGTGTACCCTCTTGGTAATCTATACCTAAAAATACTCAGGAAAATATAAAAGTAAAGGTGTATTTAAAGAGCTTATCATTGTCCCTGTATGTTTATAGTTATAACATCCAGCAGTTTGAATACGTTGGATGGCACAGTAGCACTTCATGCAGATTTTGAGACATGAATAACATCTGCGACAGTGGAAGTTGAACTGGAGGCAGAGAACTGAGCTGATAAAATTCAGGTTTTTTGTAGTGCTCTTTAGCTCCGGCGCCGTGTGCTCAGCACCGATCCCGACAGACTCTGGCCGTCAGGCTGCACAGTGTCCATTCAGGTCCGAGTGCCCACAGCACTAATCTGGCAGAACTACCCCAAAATACAAGGCAAAGCCAGGTCCAGCCCTGGAGTGTAATTAGCAAGCTCTTTTGCGGCACAGTAGAGGCGTACCAGATACTTCTGAAGAAACCACGTTAGATCAAATAGGTCTAGTGTTTGATCTCAAGATGACAGCGCAAAATTATTCATGTATGGCTGCGTTTGTTCCCCAGCTCCCACGGAACGGAGCTGCTTTTCCCATTATTCAGGATCCCCCACCCCCCTTACTGCTCCGGAGAGAAGCTCGTCAACCATTTCAGACGAAGGAATGGAAGCTGTTTATTACAACAATACATTCCTCAAAGAGGAAGCAGCAGCAGCCTGTCAGGAAATCTACAGGGTAACGTCGTCGCCTGCTCCAGAGAGGGCTGCTCAGATGCTCTCCCACCAGCAGCTCTGTCTCACACAAACACAACCCAGGCAATGGAGGACAGAGAGCCACAAGAAAGATTTAACAGTGATTTGTGTGGTGCTGGAAGTTTATCACCCCTTTAATAGGGGAAAAAAATGTAAATATGCACAGAAACAGAAAAAAAATAGTTTGTGTAGATTTTTTTCCATCCCTAAAGGGGCAAGGGACAAAATTCATAGTAGCAATGATAGCTTCTTAATTTAACATCCCATTGAATCTCCTCTTCTATTACATCGATCCCATTCAAGCCTAACTCATCTCTTGCCATCACAAATCTTGGCTATTTCTGGAAGTACCTACCACTGATTTATCACTAATGTTAGAGGCAAACTACTTCATTCAAAGAAGGATTACACTAGTGATATAAATTCTAGTTTAAATTACATTTTCTCCCCTTCTCTCTTTCGAAGCACATACAGCAACAAATATGCACACTACACTCATGCATTAGCCAATTAGTTTAAAGATGCATATGCTTTAAAGTCCTATATTTTGAAGTAATTTAATGAAAAAGAAAACCAGTCATAAAATTAATCACTTTTCTCCCTCATAAATTTAGACTATTTTAGTGCACTTAAAAATAAATCCATTACGTTACTCACCTTATACTGGCTCAGGGGGTATTTTTCTAGCAAGTATTCGTCACAGCCACACACTTTTAAAATGTATTTCCCCTGGTACTCCAAGACGCAAAGTTTCAGTTGTTCAGATGACAGCAACATACTCCGTGTTTTCTTCCTAATTGCTTCAGCAATAACTTGCTCAGGCACACAGTCGTGATTGATTTTTAAGGTGTATTTCTGCTTATCGTTGTTTGGCGAGACGATTACCCATATCACCACTATGATTTGCCCTAGAATAAACGTAAAATAATGTCATTTTCAATGCAGTTTCAAAACAAAAAAACCAACCCAAACAAACTCCAAAAATGACAAACAAGCAACTCCCCCCAACTCCTGAGAACAGCTTGTGGATTCATAGCCCAAACTGACAGAGGATTTATAACTTCTACAAGGAACTATGTACACGCCGTTTATTTTCGACTCTAGTGTAAATTAGTTTTACTCCTGGAGGTTAAGAATTTATCTTTAACCAAATACTACTGACTTTTCAGCCCTCAAGAAAACAGCAGTGCCCATTTCATATGAGGACTGCAAGATAACTCAGTGAATTACCATCACTTAACTCCGGATTTCTGAGCATCAGAGAAAAGCAAAATGCAAAGCTAACAAGCTGTTTCTGTCCATTAAAAAAAAAACAAAACCAACAACACTTCTGTTTACCAAATTATATTGCAGGATTTAGTTATTAGAATAGTAAAAAACGTAATTTTAAATTGTTGTCTTCCTTTTGAATCTGCACTCTATTAAGAAACCTATTCTGAGTAACTTAAGGTGTAAAATCTTGCTATAGTATACTAAATACCGCACATAAACCAGTGATTTTCCTAAGTCACCAGCTGTACTCTTTGATTTCAATCACTGCAAAAAAAAAAACCCCATAAATAAATAAATACCATAAATATTTATCTTACCTTTATCTAGTTTATTGTATATGTGTTTGGGTAGCTCAGATGAAGACTCTACATTTGGAGGACAGACATATAATGCTCTACTATGTGGTGCGTTGGCATCTCGAAGATCCACCGCTTCTTTACAAACATTAAGAATATTTCTTCTGAAGTCTTGTACTTCTGGATCCTTAACCATATCGAATTCACAGACAGGCATGCCGATAGCAAAACCTAAAATATTGAAGAAGCACGAGGAAATGCTTGTAACTGTTAATTAAAGCTAAAGGTTCCTTCTACCAATGACAAAAAACACGCCTTAAGCAAAACACAACCTAAAACATTTGTTAGTCACTGGCTTCTACTTGTATACATAATTATTTTATTTAGAACTATGTTGTTCTTGAATTAAAGTGAAGTGCACTCAGCAGTCACAAAAAAGGTTGGAAAACAGGTAAACATGCACTGAAGATCCTGGAAGCCTAAATGAGCACTCTCACAGCTCACACTCCTGGAGGAAAAGGACCAGTAACAAACTTCCTTTGAAGTCAGCACAAAGTTTCCCCAGTGGACCAGAGGAGCTGGTGGTATCTGATTTTTCCTAAAACCCTGGCATGGTTTCACCACAGTCAACTTCTCTTACAATTGAATGTCAGCTATTCAATTTTATATATATATTTTTAAATGAACTACGCTACTTAGAAATGCGCCAAGCATTCCAAGAGATACTTCAACTCAAGCTCTTTGGCAGAGATTCATGTAATAGGAGTCCATTTCTCTCAGGTCCTCAGCCTCAGATGCAATCCCATTTACTTTAATGAGATTACTTGCATAAATAATTATTTATGCATGAATGTTCAAATGGAACCTTTCAGTTGTCCTGGTGCATGGTTCACTAACCACTGTTCTCCCGAAGTCCTCAACTAGTTAAGCTTTACAAAGCAAAAATAGTTTACTTATGATGCATTCACAATAATTAAATAATTTAACAATTAGGAGCACCCCAGAACAAGTATTTCCAGTTGAGAAGTCTCTACCACTGCAATATACATCTGTTAGCAAAGAAATGGGAGTGGGTATGTCTGAATTTAGATACTAAACCCAGATGCTGAAACATGCACTGTTCTTCCTGGGCTTTCTCAATGGATAATGGAAAATAATAAGATAGTCCAGAGATGATACAAAACATTATAATTTTTCTCCCCTCTGCTACTCAGATGGTTTTGTTTCGCCCCCCATGCTCTTTTTGTAGGAAGGGAGAGGGGAAAAAACCTCACCTGACTTCTGAAATTTTACTTTCTAAGAAACATAGAGAAGTATTAGAGCATTATAAATGTGGTTTAAGATTTGCAGTTAAATCCAGAATTTACAATTCTGTAAACTTCCAAAGAAATTAAGATTGACTTCCCAAACATCAGAACAGGCTTTGCTCTGTAATACTATGAAATCCAAACGAGAAATATCCTCTAACCCACATAAAACTACCCCCAAAGCACAGACTTTACATGTGAATGAAACAGAACAGCAAAAAAAATAATAATTTAATTCAGTTTCCAAATGTCAGCTTTACTATAACCAGTTTCTTTTAATATTTGATGCAACAAGTTATGAAATGCAAACTTTGACAGGCACAGGTGACAAATACATCCCATTTCACTTCTTGGTTTTGTATTTTGAGGAGGATATGCCAGTTAAACAGATTAGTCGTGTTTAAATAAAGATAATCTCACCTATTTCTCTATTAAGAATCTTTTCTTCTCTGTTACCTACTGGTTCGATGACTTTTAGAAAAGGCTGAAACAGTCTCAGGTCACAAAGTCTCCGTGTCTCATCAAAAAATTCTTCTCTTTCCGCTTCTTGTGTAACACTTACAAAAATGTAAGAAGATTCATCTTGAAGGAGCTGATAGAGAGGGTATTTTCTCGCTTCTTTAAAGAGTTCGTGTTTAATAGTTAGTAAGGTGGCCTCACGGAGGCATTCCAGAGTCACTATCATTCCATTCGGGAGAAGACACTCCACAAGGATCCTCGGTGGCATCAAGTGGATGCCCCATAGTTCACCAGATGATGGTCGTGGAGGCATTTTTAAGTCTTTAGATAACTTTGTAGTGGAAGTTTTTCAAGCAGTGATTCTTAGGAGTAAACCTAAGTGAAAACCAGAAATTTCAACATTAATATCTAAAATACGAACATCACAAGAAATTCCACTGTTCAAACACCACTTATAATTGTAGATGAACATTCATGGCTATACTTTACATTCATAAAAACACAAAGACTTAATAAAACTGATGTCGGAGGAACTTGTATTTGATGTAACTATCTACCCAAATGAAACAGTTAATAGCAGAACTACATTAGTTTGGAAAAACATGCTAATATGCATATGGTCTTAAAAAAATACATGATTAATTTTTCTACCTGGTTTATGATTTATTATTGGAACACTTAAATAGCATGGGGGATGAAAATATCTAATATTCAAATTACTATTACAGTAATTTTTAAGCAAACTTCAAATCCAGTTCTTCCCATTTTTATTTTGTAAAAGAGAAACTTTTATTATCATTTGGATGAGATACAAACCAAGCCAAAGGAAAAGGACCTTCTGGCAGTGCTGCCTCATGCCAGCTTAGAGCAGGTACAAGACAAGTTGTCTCTGGACAGAGCAGAGATGTCTTATAGCCCAGTGGCCACCAACAGATGCCAAACAAAGAGCAGAACTGGGCAGGCGCAGTGATACTTTGTCAATAAACTCTCCTAATCACTAGCTATTTTTAATTTCTTTAACCAGAGGCAATATTTATGTATTTGTTAAGGAAATACATCAAGAACTATTGAGTTTGTTCAGGACGTTTTCACACTCAAACTGTTGGCATCCTGTGACAGGAGCAATGAACACACCATGCTACAAAATACTTGCTTTTCTTTGTTCTGAAGCCTCCTACTTGCACCTGATATCCTAGCTTTCGAGTAATGAAAAAATGTTCCTTATTTTTGCATTCATTGCTCTGAAATTTTACAGAGATCCATCAAATCTACCCTGCTACCTCTTTTCCATAATAGTCCCAGATTTATTTAGTCCTTCTTTGCCCAGAAGTTATTCTATATTTTTGTTAGTCCTCGACACCTTCTTTGTACCACTTCCTTTACCCTTTTTGCAACGCACAGAGGGAACAACCAAAGCTGCCCACCACATACGAGGGCCAAAATGGGCACACATTTACACAGTGACAGAACAGTTTCTTTTGCTTTCCTCGTAAGTTTCTCTTCTGAGCAGCCAGACATTTTCACTGAACCCCATACCACAGAGCTCTCGTTGCAGAATAATAAGTTACCACAAAGGCCATCATATATTATGCGAATTTTGAATAGTGCATTACCTACACTTAGCCCATAATTTCATTAATTATTAATGTAACTGTATATATAAAATGGTAAATACATATAAAACTACACGTTAAAAAATAAAATCATGATCCTCATTTCTGTACTTCTATGCCTCAGTACTTATTTTCTGAAAAGTTTTCTTCCCAGTACATCCAGTACCTGCTTTTGCCACACTTCAGTTCTTAAAAAGAAGCATTAGAAAGAAATTGATGTTTGCCCAAATCCACTGCTTCCCAAGCAACTCTGAGTAGCAGGAGGGCTGTCTTTTTTAATCCTGCCTTTGTAGTTGTAGGCCTTGAAAAATATCAACAGAAGTACTAAAGTGCCATGTAGGCTTAGAAAACTGCTTTTCCACTAACACCTCACGCATATTTAGAAGGTTTTTGCAACTGACTACTTTTCTTAAAAAGAGCCTAAAGAAGCTGTTTTATTATCCTCATGGTTGTAACAGTCTCAGCGAGCGGATGCTGACTTGGAAAGTTCTAAGGACACTCACAGTGTATTTAGGAGCCAAACTTGGAAAGCTTACCAATTACAAAACACTACAAATGAACCCAAATAACACCGCCATTTAGAGTAACTGGGAGAATTCTGAATTCCCCATAACTATCCTCAGTTTACAGATAAAAAGAAATACACAGAAGGCTAAATAGCATCCTTTTGATCAAAGCATGAACAAGACTCCCTTCTCCATACCAGTGAATCACATGCTTATTTACATTCCTTAATTACAAGCATAGGCAGAAAAACATTACTGTTAAGGCATATACCAGCATGAAAAAAAAACCCAAACAAGAACATGCAGTCATAAGAACTTTTCTGTCCACATACACAAACAATGATAATACAGATGGACCACAGCCAAATGAAATATTCCCAAGGCAGACTGAATTTATACCAGCAGCCTTTTAAGTTCAGCTCCACAAGGCGGTTGAGGCTCCTCTGAGCTGGCGGCTGTAGGAGCCCATCTTCTCCCTGCCCAAGGCGTGTGTTCTCATTCTTCATCACACTGGGGCTCCCTGAACCAGCTCATTACAGGGTCAGAGGGATTAAAGTGGCAGAGAACGACTCACTTTTCCTTTCTTGCTTTAGCTGCCTTATTAGATCACCGTGGAGCCAGACGAACACCAGGTCTACCCAAGGGAGCAAACAAGTTCAGCTGCACGTATGGTGGTTTGTCCCACTGCAAGGTTTTTCCTCCCTCCCCACCAATAATCACTAACGAAGAAACAGAGGCAGAGCTGCAGGACACACATACATATTAAATCCTTTTAAACCTTGGCTTTTTAAAAATTTCAAAACATTCAACACCGACTCAATACCATTCCATTAAAGACTTGTAAATGGTCCGAATGGGACACTCCAAAAATCTTTTTTTTTTTTCTGCACCAAACCAGCAGCTTTTGTTTTAAACTGGGATACAGACGTGCACTGGAACAGTACAGAAAGTCATTCTGTGTGCACATTCGTTTTCCTTGCACATGTAAGCACGCCTCCAGGGTTTGGATTTGGAAAGCAAAAATGTAAACAGAAACAGTTTTGAAGTACAGTTGGCAGCTTGTGTTTCTGTGTACACTTTCAAACCTGGAAGGCTGCCTGGAATAAATAGAATCAATTATGTTCTTCGACAGTAAAAGAACTATAATTTTTAAGAGTATTCTAGAGAGACATTATTTAAATCCAATTAATGGTACCCACCAACACTCTAAATGAACAGCACATCACATCTGCAACTCCCGACCTTCCAAAAACACCTTAAACTTTTTTCTCTGGAAAAGCTTTGGTATACCACAGATGGTCAGAAAGGCCAAACTCAAAGACACCCACTGACCAAATCACATTCTTTTTAACTGGTTACAGCCTTCCTCATCCATTCAGCACATCCTGTCATGAACCTTGCTGAGCACCCAACCTAGAACCTCAGGAAATTCAGTAAGAATTGTACTGCAGGAGAGTTAATATTGGTTCCTAACGCTAGTACTCAAACAAGCACTTTCTATATTCATAACTGAAGCAAACTAAGCTTGGAACAAATTAACTTGAATCAAAACCCCACATATATTTCCCCCTAAAGACATCTGAAGCTGTTTTCATCTCACTTCTACACTTTAAAGCCCCATGCATCCATAGTTAACAGGACACCCTGGCAGTAATTTTTCCACTTTGTTTTTCCTACGTTAACCTTTTGCCAGAAGAATCTCAAACAGGAGTGTCACTGATCCAAGTTTTATGCATCTTGCTAAAAGAAGGACCGTTACCCTTCAGTACAGACGGAATCTGCATCAAAAAACAAATTAATGACCTTTCCTGAGCTCTTCTATGGGAAAACGTGGAGAGCCCTTTTCTTGCTAAGGGAACACTCATTTTTACAGGTTACCTGCTTACAGATTAGATGAATTGATTTTCACTGTCTAGAGATTACTCACAAATGTTCTACCAACTCCACAAAGAGGTCAGTAATTGGCAATTAAGATATAGGTATATATACAAAAGTATGGTTAACTGATACAGCTTTTTTTTTCCGCTGTTTTGTAAATTATCTATGGGCATGTTTTCCAAAGGAAGGAGCTCCACCTAACAGTAACACATATGTCTTATAAAGCAGATGAAGACCCACTGTGCCAGTCTGTGTGTTAGTTTGGGGGTGAGGGGAAATAATTTGTTCGCTTTAGGAAACACCATTAAGGTTGTCTGCCATCAGCACAAACACCTACATTTACTCTTCAGGTTCTGCAAGAAGGAAATTCTTCCGTCTATGATGTAGCAACCAACAAAAAAATCTAGTAGCGTAGAAGGAAGCAAGATGCAGAAGGGTACTGTGCTGCAATTCTGTATTAGATGTACAAAGTATGGGATGCTTACACAGAGATACACATTCCTGGGACCGAAAGAACCGAGTAACTCTGCATAGCTATAAACATTAGCTCGTGTTTCAAAATCAATTCAGAAGGACAGACTAAACACTCAATACAATTTTATCAGTCCATATTTGAAACTGAATTAGTCATTCAGTAAACTACTACACTTTAATTGAAGTCCACTGGTTTCTCCAGTCATACAAACAAATCCCAAAACATTGTTTCAAAGGCAGGATGTAGCAATGTTTTGTAATAATTTGCAATATCTTTGGTATGAAAGAGCTGCTCATTAGGATTTGTGTCTAGATTTGCTTTATTTTCCAGGTAGAAGTTTCCTCTAGACACTTAGCATCGCCTTAAGAACAGTCTTCTACACATTAAACAATGCAACTACGTTTATAGATTCCGATTTACTGTGCACTCACGTGCAGGTTATATGATTTTCTTGATTCTCCATCAAGCTGACAGAAGTATCAACTACAGATATGTCCCCAAATAACCTTTTTTAAACTTCTGTGGAATGCCCAAAACAAAAGTTATGGGGGTGGAAATAAAAAAAAATTCCTGGGACAAGAATAACACTTTTCAGAATGCAAGTCCTGTATTCCACTTCGTCCCAGACACTTCAAACTTTCTAATGACCAAAATGTTTTATTCCCATCTTCAGACATCCAAAACTCACCATGAAGAAACCCGGGCAGAGTTGCCTGTCTAATTTTGCTGCTGAACAAACTCGCTGTGTGGTGACAGCGAGACTGCCCCAGACTAGATATTTTCAGTGCTGTCCTTTTGTTCTTCCTGTTTGCCAAGCTGGCCTTTTTCCAAAATCCAGGAAGACTCGAACAAAGATGTCTCAAATTGCCCTCTATGAAAGCATTATTACACACAGATTTAAACAGCAGCAGCACCGAATTTGTAGAATAGAAAGCAGGAGACTGTTACATTGCAGTTACGCCTTTGCATTTCTTACGTATTCATCCTTAATATTTCACAGAAAAGGCGCAGATACCCAGAATTGCTTATCTGATCACAAACAGCAGCTCAAGGGAAACAAACAAACAGAAGGATTTAACAGTGTGGAAAACACGTCTTCTTACCATTTAGTTTCCTTCTCAAACAGGAAAGTACTTCCAAACACTAACAATTTTATTTGTAGTTAGTTACTTCTCCCCTGCAAAAAACCAGCGCCGAGTACCTTTGCCTTGTTCTAGACGGAGCTAAAAAAATTTAACATTACTGGAAGCATCTGCAGAATTATAGTACAGCAGAAATGTAAGATAATTCTTTCCTGTGAATGTAAAATCTCACTGGAAACTAGCAAAAAGAAGTTTCGGTTTAGTTAGGTATGAGAACACAGGTTGATTACTTTTCAAAGCTGTTTTCTTTAAAGTTATCTGACATGCATATCTTTTACTTGTTTATTTCAGAATGTAATATTCTTGGATTTTGGTTGTAGTGACTTTCAGGTACCAGGAATAAAATTAATGGTACGGTCATCCTGAAAAAAGAACTCACTAGAAAGTACTGTCCAAGAGGTAATACATATACATGTTATCTCTTACTGGAAAAATATAGGATCAAACAGCTGAAATAAAAGAAGATGAACTGTTTAAAAATATTTACTATTTCTTTTTCAAGAAAGCCAAAAGACCTTTGTAAACTCTTATTTTCCAGTGCCCTTGCTCACCCTACCCCCTCCAGGCAGGCATATTGTTTATAGCTTCACTCACTATTTGGGAGCCATGAAAACAGGATCACGAGAAAGAAACATTTGCAAGTTGCTGGTGACCTCTACAACTCCCACTACGATTGTGCTTTTTCCCTAGGGATCCCATGACATACCAACAGCAGAATGTCTGTCCTAGAACATTTTCTTCCAGTTAAAGAGATAATTTTTCCTCTTTGTTAAAGAAAGGAAAGCCTGGAATTAAATCTTCCCTTTTTAGCCTGAAATCATTCGGTAATTCCATTTCTAGTTTCACCTCAAAGGAAAGGGTTTTGTTATTTATAGAATACTAGTAGTTATAAAGCACAACAAAGAATTAGAAAAGCAAAGCATCTTCTCTTTACACTTCACATACCTGCTTACTCGTTATTTCAACGATTAGCTTGGTGTGCTACATAGCAGGATGAGAATTACTCTCCCACCTGGCTCTGTCCTGGTTGGAGCTGCTCCTCGTCAGCCCAGTGTGAGCTCTGAAGCCAGTGAGTGGCACTCAAATTCCTTCACGCTCTTTAAATCAAAAACCTTAAAGTTCTGCAACAAATCAGAGCCATGTGCCATATCGTACCCATTGAAATAAGGTTTTCCTCCAATTATATATTTTTCTTTAATCCCCTGTTTTATATGAGTGACAAACATTTTTTATGTAAATGCCAGAAAGAACATGAAGTAAAAACATGCCACAAACCATCTTCTTGCTCCTTGCTACAAATACCAAGGGCTTTAATATCAGTTTTCACAGACAGAAACGTTCTGCTTCTGGAAATCAGTGCAAGACGGTGTAAACAAAAGATTACTCTAGAATGTCTTTCATGAAACTAAGTTAGATAGGTAACAAATGCTGAATATATACAGAAATATAAAACTCTGCCTTAAAAAAAAACGCTGTTTACTTTTCTTTCCATGTTTCTTCCCATCCTCCCACCTTCCTGGGATATTTGGAAGCCAGACAGCAAACAGGATCTTTAAAAACAGGAAGCGCTGGCACACAGACAAGGACAAGGAGCAGAGAGAATCCAGGTGTTCTGCGCCCTGCTCTAGTCTGAATCCTCACCTAACGTGGAATGGAGCTGTAACTCAAATACTGGGCCCTTCCTGGTGCTCATCTCCCCCAAAATACGTCACCTTGGCTTTGAGAAGTAACTCTCTGCTGCGGCAAGATGAACATCCAGTTGTGTTGAAAAAGAGGAAAGATTTCCTGTCCCACTGTCCAATACCTAGAAGGGCAGGGAAAGACCTGCAATAAAAAACTGGAGGTACCGCAGTCCTCACACTTCTACGCTAGCCTCTACCACAACCAGCAGTATCACAGAAGGCTATGGTGTTGGAAGGGACCTCTGGAGGTCATCTAGTCCAACCCCCTGCCAGAGCAGGTCCCATAAGAACGTGTCCAGGCAGAGTTTGAATGTCTCCAGAGACAGAGACTCCACCACCTCTCTGGGCAGCCTCTGCCAGGGCTCTGCCACCCTCAAAGGAAAGACGTTCCTCCTCATTTTGAGATGGAACTTCCCATGTTCAAGTTTGTGCCTGTTTGCTCTTGTCCTGTCCCTGGGCACCACTGAAAAAGACTGGCCCCATCCTCCTGACACCCACCCTTAAGTATTTATAAGTATTGATCAGATCCCCTCGCCTCAGTCTTCTCCAGCTTAAAAAGACCCAAGTCCCTCAGCCTTTCCTCATCAGAGAGATGCTCCAGGTCTCTCATCTCTGTAGCCTCTGCTGTCCCCTCTCCAGCAGTTCCCTGTCCTTCTTGAACTGGGGATCCCAGAACTGGACACAGTTCACCCGACCAGCTCCTCTGGGCGGAAGGCACAGAGGAAAAATGTGTCCAGAAGAAAGTTTGACTGAGATGAGGCCAACTTCTGTTCATAAATTTACATCCCCCTTTACTCAAAAGATCCACCCTGCAAGCCCTTCCTTTCCTAAGCAGCAGCTGAAAAACACATCAAACTCTGAGTGACTTCCAGCATATTGCATACTTCCCACATAACATTTCTTAGGATGGAGTCTGACAGCAACATTAAATTGAGATAAAAGGGTTTCTTCTGCACTAAATTACTCCAGTCCCTAAAAGCAACAAATGTGTATATAAAAATGAAAGTTTTAAAGTGGCAGTGGATAGCAACAGTTTTGCAACTTCACAGATTTTTAACAGAACAGTGAACTAGAAGACAGAAGTTTCTGTTCCGTAGTCCAAATATAAATGAGTTTTCCATTTATTCTATCTTAACTCTCTTCTGTAAACAAACAGTGTTTAGAGAAGTATGGGGATAGTCTGCACGGACATACTGAATTCTGCTAGCAAAAATCATTATGTTTTAATTACTGGCAAACAGAGGACGGGATGCAACTTCACTTTTGATAGAGCATTTGTAAAGAACCAGATGCCTCAGCAAAAGCCATGGAAGTAGTTTTGTTTTCTTTGTTTAAGCTCCTCAACTGAAAAAAACAAAACAAGACATTCTCCATTGAAGTATTTCTTAACTCCCTTTTTAAAGCCATTTGTTGAGAGAGGAAGTTTGTGGCAGAGCTAACACAAAGGCACCGCCACCCTAATGAAAAATTTCAATTCTGCAGCTAAATAGCCTCACCCTATAATAGTCCTTAGCAAATTGTCCTGTACAAAGAAACATGGAACAAGACAGCAGGAAAATAAATCCAGTGCTTTGCAAACCCTGCTCTGTAGAGGTAGTTGCCTACTTCTGCACAAGCTATTATCACAACAGGAAAATATTATGGCTTTTTAAGAGTCAGTTAGAAATAATGAAGCACTACTCCCTAGCAGAGTTGTTTGTGATGCAGAGTCAATGGTGATTAACTAAATATTTATTCAGCAGTAGATGATAACCCTGCTGAAAGGTAAGCACCATCGGTTTTCCATAAAAGATTATCAACAGACCTTTATTTACTACTGCAGCAGCCCAGGACCATCCTGCTTACCCCACACATGGAGCGTGTGCGTGGCACAGCAGGATACTATTCAGCTGCAAAGCATTTAGCACCACTACATGCTCCCATCAGGCTTCATCTCCCCAGAGGTCACAGATCACTTCGGTGGATTGCACCCAAGTGCATCAGACAACTGAGCCTTCTCAGTGAGGCAATTCTGAATCACTGAGTTTGTAAGCATATTTGACTGCTTTATATAAGTTACAAAGAAACCAAAGTTCTTCCAAAATCTTAAGGAGCATAGGTTTATTCTAGTCCTAGCCGTTGACAATGGTTGAACAAGACTTTCCTCTGCATTTACAGGTCGAATGCCAAAGCAAGAGTCATGACTCGAGACATTAACGTATTTGCATTTGTGTTTAAGAAGTTCAAACAAACATGATTCATTGGGATGATGTGTGTCATTAGGTCCTGCGTGCTCCAGCCTGAACTATAAAACCAGCTACAGTAAACTGTGACATATGGTTCTTCAGCATGTTTAATCAAATGTTTATCATTTCTGTGTGTATCTGTTAAAAGCATCTGCTTTGCAAACCCAACGTTGTGTGTCCAAACACGAAAGCACGATTTCAAGCGTGGGGCTGAGACATTCACTTTGTTGTCAGTGCATCCCTGTTTCCTGTATTTCAAGCTATTACCCAAATTGTTTCTCTAACGAGGTCAGGGTACCAAGATTGGCATTTGTTACATCTGAAAAATGTCTAATATTTGCCTAAATAGATAATGTTTGCAATTAACACGAACTTTCCAAAGAAGAAAGTGAGATAAGCTCACAGGTATTTAAACAGTGAACACCAGCAACTCCACAGGAATTTAAAGATTTCTCAACTTCCCAGCTTGGAAAAATCAGTTCCATATCCAGATTAAACGCTTTGGGACAAAGGCACGTGCTGCCTATTACTACAATCAGAGCTCTGTAAGAGGGTTACGGTAAAAAGAATGAACTTTATTTACAAAAGCCAAGAAGATACTGGCAGTAGTTGGTCACTGCTATTAAGAGAACTTTACATATTCACACAAACAAGGAAGTATTTTTAACACATAGTTCTCTGGAAACATTCTGTTAATGTTTTTGTAGGTGTGTATATTTAAAAAAGACTGAAAGCAGTTTTGAGCCTGGTGAAGTTTAACCCTGGGATAGAACAGAAGACCACAATAAGCTTAAGGGTTTTGGATTTATATCAAGCCATAAAAAAAACATCAACTAGGGAATGGTGACTATACTGCAAATCATCTTTTTTTGTTGTTTAAATAAATAACTTGCTCACATAGCAGGACAACAAGAGATCAGCAGCTGTAATAATGGTTACACTTCTCCTGTTACCTTGCAGTTGCTCATTATACCATCCTGTCTGCTGATGTACAAAAAGAGGCTATAAAAGAGAAGCTAAAGAGCTGGATTGAGGAGTAATTTGACAACACATTTTAAAGAGGGTTTCCACAGTCAGGAATAGGTTTTGCTGCCTTTTCTTCACAAATCAGCTCTGCTGTTTCCCTGCTCACTTGCTTCCGTTTTCATCCTTTATCTCTTGGCGGTAGTTATGCCATCTTCCCCTACATGTCAAAACATTCCAGGCTGGAGGTATCTAAGATCAAGGGAGTGCTGCTGAGCAGCGATAACGACATCAGTGCTTTATCCTCCATTTCACAGCAAGTTGAAGAGGAAAACAGATTATTAGAATTTTACTAACCACAATGTTGGTAAACAGATAAACATGAAAAAAACCCACCTTCTCAATTAAAATGTTAAAATCAACTTGAAGTGCTTTCTTTAAGCTAGAGACCACTTATCAAAACATTCACACAACTGGTTATGTCTATCATTATCTCCAATGACAACATTTCAGAGATTACTATTTTACACCAAAACACAAACATAACTTACTATAATAAAGCTTTGTAACAAACATGGCGCTCACAGGCACCCTATTTGGGCACATCCTCAATTATACACCACAATCAAGACTATTCAAGATGTCTGGATGTCACTTAAAAATTAGCTTACCCACTCAGACACTAGAGGTTTTCTAGGGACAAGTGCTCTTCTACAGTACTTAACGTCAAAAGCGAAGGGGATTTCAGAGGTGACAGCATGAAATTGCAAGAAGATAAAATATAATATATTGCATCCTCCGCAAGAAACTATCAGCTGTGTGTCAAGACACTTTTCCAAGACAACAAATTCAATCTCAGCAGAAAATCCATGCTTCTGGAAGGATCATGACCCAAGACCCAAGTTAACAGCAAGAGTTAAAAGTCAGGAACAGACTTGGAACACACTGGGCAAGAGTTATTCATCACCATTAACTGCCACATTACTATTGGCAAAGGACTAACTAATCACTATGGAAATAACAAAACCAGTTAAGTCTCAATTGCAGATAAGTTTTTTGACATATAGTACAATCTAGGAGGCAACCTTCCAGTTTTCTTTCTTTTCTGTTTGGACTTTGAAAAAAAACACCCGAGAGATGTTTCTCTACATTTATTTGCCTTAAAAGAGGGTCATAATGTACAGCCAATAATGTGACTCAGCTGTCTCAAAATTCCAGGGAACTTTACAGTGAGTCTTAGGCAATTCAATAAGTCTCCTCTATTTGACAAATACGCTTTGTGGGTCACAATCCTCAAAAGCTACACTTGCAACCATTTCTTTAATCAGAAGCCGTAAGCAAAACTTGCAAAGCTTTCCTACATAAAAAACATGAATATATGCTAATTTAAGGAAATGCGCTAGCGGGTAGACAAAAAACCCCAAAACCCCAAACCCAATCTCTTTGAGATATAACTAAACCTCCTACTGGTAAAAAGCAATGGGGCATGAAACAAGAGATCACTGAACCTTAAGTTCTGTTTGACCCAACCGTGCTTAAACTCGACTGCAGCAGCAGTCATTTAACCCTATCGCTGCAAGTTCGTAACACGCCAGAGAAGCGAAAGCTTCACTTTACATCATCTTCTCCCCTCCAGTTTCACAGAGGTAAGCTGGTTTCTTCAAACTTCATTTGTACATTTTTAGAGTTCAGGTATTTGAGCATAGTCTTTCAAAACCAGACTATAAATATTCCCAGCAAATGTACTTGGTCATTTATGCCTGCTAAGTGCTCTTATTGCCAGCTTGACCAGCTGTAAGAAAGGAACTCTCTTAATAGAGAAGCGATGGTGCCCACTGCCCTTCACATTTTTTCTTTGAAATACACAAGGTTCTTCGACTGCCCTTCACAAAATCTGTACCGCAATTAACCAGACAAATACTTTCCTAGAATTAAAGTGTAAATACATGCTATATAAAATAAAACAACATACTTACCACAAAACCATTAAGTACTGCTTAGACTGAGAAGACAGATCCAGAGTTACATAGACTGTACTCAGTCTGCTGGATTTCTGTTTGACCACAACTTACAAGATTTACAAAAATACCTTTTCTTTAATAGTTTAATTCCCTCTGCCTGCCAGTTGCACTTGGTTTTTTTATTATTATTTTATTTTTAAAGTTAACCTTATAGCAGCGCCGCAGGGGGAAAAAAACCAAACCAGTTAATACCTCAGAGCATTATTTCTGGTTCATTTAACACTCCATTAACCATTCAGAAAGAGATTTATTGAATAAATTCAGTTGGAAGGTACCTCTGGAGGTTATTCTGGGCCAACCCTGTACTCAAAACACTTCACGCGTGTTTGGTGTCCAAATAAATATTCAGAGAAATAAATCTATTTTCTCTCTCCACTGTTCATATTTGGATTGGGAAACTACAAAGAGAAACTTGTAGCAGAATTCTTTGCCATGACACGTTCAACTTAAAGGGCAAACGAAAATTCCCATCCAGTTTTAGCGTAAATATTTTTGTGGCCCCTTCTAGCCTTAGCTATAATTTCAGACAGGCATCATCACTTGGAGCAACTGGATGTCTGGCTTTTTAGAAGGATGAGACAAAACTCCTACAAGCATGGAATGCAACGCATAAGAAGCTGTAGAACCCCCCAACAAACCCTACCTTTGCTTCCACTACAAGCCTCAAGCCTGTTTCTTCAGTTAGCCAAGTACACACTTACTCTTTCCCTAGTGCTCCCCCCCAAACTCAATCACACACACAAAACAGGCACACAGGGAGCATTTTTTGTCAACTCAGAGATTTACTAGATTTCACCTGTTTTTCAGTAATTACAAGAGAGTAAGTAATAAGACAAAACTCAGTTTCATAATGGTATTTTAAGACTAAACCGGAAAGACTACTTTTTGCAGTATTATTCCCGCTCCATTTATAAACCATAAAAATCAGTTTCACCCAAATACAACATTTTTCAGGTGTCCTATTAACTACAACCTTTGTTAACCTTTGTCAACTAGGCAAAGCAAACTTACATACGATACCCATTTACGAGATGCCAGTATTTCTTGCATGATTTGGAATTCATATATCATCACCACCATTTCCTCTCCCCCAAAACAAACAGGAACAGCAACAGTTTTCTATTTGGAAGCGACTGATACTTGCAAGGTGTTCAGATACCTGAGTATCCCTGGTACCTACAAGAATCTGCACCAGAAGTCTAGAAACCTACATAATGAATTGACTTTTTATGTAAAATATTTTTAAGAGAGACGTTTTTGCAGACTAAATGTCAGCCCTAGGCTTGCTGTCTAGCCAGTTATAGATAACTTTAAATTCTTTCCAAGTTAAAATTATGATGATCATCAGGGTTTTGCAAAACTGTGTTGCATGTGACCAAGCCATTAAAAAGCACACTGAGGAAAAACTGTCCATTCTTTATTTGATAATGCCTTTTAAAGGTGTGATTTTCTTCCAGTAACTGGAAACCTCTGATGATATACTTAGTCTCCTGAGACAGCATGATGGTAAAGCATGAAACCTACAACCTTTGCTTGTTGTAGAAATTCTGATTCCAAAGCTTCCAGCAACTTTCTAAAAGTGGATTATCCAACAAGAAGTATCCCCAACCTGCTTCCAGAACACAGGAATAGCCTGATCATCAGAGAAACAGTTAACGAAGTATTAAACTTCTTTATGACTTCCAATAGAGCACAATTGCTTTGTAAACAGCTCAGCTACATCACCTTTTCCAAAGAATACTCCAGGAAAAACCCCCACTCAGTTTCATTATTCACACAAGTAAACTGCGACAAGAAGTGAAACAAATTTGCCATCAACACAGTAGGATAATTTGAAGCAGGGAACAACTGGAACACCTTGGCATGGATTTGTAGGCTGGGCTTAGTGTGCTTTGAAAAAAAACAACAAACAAAAACCAACCAACCACAAAACACTGTCTCCAGGTTGCTAAGAATGACATCAAGTCACCTACGAAATGTGGGGCATCTGCTCCAGTCAAACTCCAACTGCAGCTCTGAAGTTGTCGTATTTATTATATTAATTAAAACCATAGAATATTTCATAGATTACATAAGGAATTGTGTGGTTTCATAAATTCCGCCGCAAACACTGTGACTTTGGTTGACATGTGGCTTGTCTACACGATGCCATCGGCTAAAATATGCTTCCAAATAACTAACCACTCTGGCAAACTTCGCCAATGTTATTGTTTGAGAATAAAGTTATTTATTGTGAAACTTTAAGTTCACATGGGGTTTTTATTTCAGAACAGCTCATCTAGTCTAGAACAGCAGACAAACCATTAAATCCCATCATCCTGAGTACTGGAATATCCCTAGGAACTAACAACGTTTATGCACAACAAGAGGTGGACTTCGATTATTCCACTGCATTAAAGCATTGCAGCATGGAAGCAGCTGAAGCAACAAGTATGAGAACATCTCTATAAATTAATTGTGAGGTAGGAGAATGATTCAGGTCATGATGGGAAAGTTTCTAACTTTATCCAGTGTGATGAAACTGAAAGCCTGCTAGAGCTCAAAGCAGGGATATGAGGGTACAAATAATTAACAGAAGAGAGCCAGGATTTCTTCTATTAAGTACTACAAAATCCAGATTCAGAATCCAGTTCACTGCTCCTCGACAAGTTTGCTGCAGAATGCCCCTAACTGCAGAATTAACTCAAGCAAAGCTTTATAGCCTATACTTTCTACTTTTAAACACACACTTTCCTTGTTCTGAATACGCATTGTTAATACAGCAACCTCTGTTCAATCACATTTTAAAAGTCAACAAGAAGAGAGTTACAGAGGAAAAGAGTTTACAGAGGCATACCAGTAACAGCAGCAGAAGTAACAGGTCTGGTAGCTTAATAACTTAAGGCATGCTGAAAACAGCAACAAAACCCCCAAAGAAAAACAAACACATAGTTTGTATTAGTTTGGTGAGAGCTTTGTTAACGTCCAGTCTACTAGAAAAATACACAAGTACCAATAAGAAACAGCAGCTTCGTATTTACCATCAATAAAATCAGATCTCTGGATAGCATGAAGTAAGAAGGGAGTTTTTACACGCAGCGTTGATGTGATGCTGCCACTGTAAGTTGGCTGCGGCTGGGAACAAGAGATGGTATGCCTCCCATCCACGCACACACCCAGTCGGAGGAGTCTCTGCTCCCAGCCTCA
>JAHREE010000548.1:1584961-1596801 GCA_033628505.1 Tringa tobata | reverse complement strand
ATTCTGTGATCTGTGCCACCAGCAGTGCCTGGGTCCTGAACCAGGCTCTGGTACTCAGGGCATGAAGGCTGGGTCTCCTCCTTCAGTGCTGCCCTTGAGATGTCCCAATCTGGAAAGAGTGAAGAGGGCTGTCTGCCTGTCTCCCTCCCTCACACGCTCTTGAGGACAACTGACACCAAGTCCTTGCTGATAGGAGGCATGGCTGAGATCTGAGAGATACTGTCTTGAAGCAGAATGTCTCCTCAGCTCACCCTGGAGAGCTGTAGGTCCTTGCTCTGCCTCAGGCTGTACCGTTATGGGGCCTTGGTGACGGAGGTTCCTCGTTCCTTTCCTGTTTTGTAGAGTAAAGATTTTGCAGCTTGTCATGTGAAGGGAAAGGAGGAGTCAAAGATGTCCTTCTACCTCCTGGACAGGGTCTCTGTAGCAACCAGCAGTGGAGGGCTAAAGTGACATGTAAATAAGCTGAATTGGACTGGTGATGCTTTTTTCCTTTGAAATGAGATCTGTAAGAAGGAAATCAACCAACGTAATTTGAGCAATTTCAATGACGAAAGGTGACCATTAGAAGAAAATCAGTTGCATATGCCAGGCCAGGAGGTTCTAATTTTAAAAGCGCTCATGCAGCCTTAATTTTATCTTCAGCCTACCGTTTGCTTTAAGGAACAGTAAATAGCCTCATAGTTAAAGATTTTCTAAGAATATTACGTTATCCTTTCCCCCTGGGGATGCAGATCCTGTAAGCACTGTGTCCTCTCTGGTATATGACAAATCCCATCCGAGACAGTTGCGTATGGAAGACTTGATGCAACAAACGCTCATGCAAAATTAAGCAGATGGATCCCAACTGCCATTTACTGTAGATCTCATTCTATTGCTCTGTGAAGTAATTTACTCCCATTTTAAGGTAAAAGGCCCATTATGGTGGTGAAATAAAACTCTGAAATGGGATGGCATGCTTACCTGCTCGCATAGTTGATCTAAACTGCCTTGATAGGCCTGCGTTATAATGTATTTAACCACCATGAATATGAAATTGTTTTGTTAGTAGCATCACTGAGATCAATTAGTCTGTGTACAGAGTACTAGCCGAGGAAATTAAAGATAGCAAAATCTTTGTCCATAGTTCTGCTTAACCAGGAGAGCGAATGCTGGCTGTTGGAGAGCAGTTAGGTAACACCACAGCATTCACACTGCTGATGGATGACTCGCCCCACGCCATTCCTGTGTCCTCCTTTGTTGTGGATTCCATTTCATCTTGGTTCAGTTAGTTTTCGTGACGGTGGTTTTGATATTGTTTTTACGGTCACATCATGTTAGGTTTAGTTTTCCTGGAATTTCTCAGAGGCTTGATGGTGGAGGGATATTTAAAAACATAAAAACTCCTGGCAGCTCTATTACTATCTTAAAAGCTTATCCCCATGGCAATGCATGCTCTTTTTTAAAAAAAAAATATTCTTTTTTTCCTTACCTTTAGTTACTAGTAGTAACTAAATTGTCTTCAGTCTTGTATTATTTAGAAATCTGTTTTTAGAGGTAAACATTTCAGAAATGCTTGTGTCACCCGAGTGCTTTAGTCCCAGTGATTTTCTCTTTTTTTTCTTTATTAAATTGTTTTTTATTTTTCCTAAGAGAACATAGACCTCTCTGGAGCCAGGCTTTCAGAGGTAATACAGTACCTAAAAATGCAGGCATCAACTGGGATTTTCCAGAGCTTGAATGTAGCAAGGTATTTATCTCTTGCTAATTTTAGCAGATTGAAAATCCCAGAAGTTATCCCAGATAAATGCTATCTGCTCCTCCAGGTTCCTAAATGCCTTTGAAGTCAAATTCTATTTTCAAAAGCTACTCAGGAACAAAGGTGGCATTTAATTTACTTTTTCCCTAATTTTCCAGAAGTGTTATTTTAAAATGTAGATGTGGCTCAGTGTTTGTTTAAACGAGCAAAGCCCAGAGCATAAACATGGTGGCTACCAACGCGGCCCTGGCTGGAAGTGATCTGCAAAGGCCAAGACAGTGCTTGTCTCCATCCCAGCATAGTCGTGAACGGGATTTGTTACGATAGGAACCTAATACGACATTAACAAAAGTAGCTGCTCCTCGATTCATAATACCACTGCTCTGCATTATTCTAGGAATGTTCATCCAGGCTTTAGATGTGATTTATAAACTTTAATTAAATAAGCCTCTCAGAACCCCTTGTTGGAAATGTAGGGTTACTTCTAAGAACTTAAATTAACCAAGAAATAATTGAATAAAGGTTAATACGGGATAAGCTCTTCATTTTGCAGCAGAAGAAGATACAGCTTTAAATGTTGCATCAGTTGTAGTTAGCGCAGGAAACAGGAGAAATAACTCAAGGTCATTCAACAAGACCATGGAGGAGAGCCCTTGGGAGCTGACTGTGTACAACAAGGTGTGCTCAGGTTGATTCCCACTCTTCTGCTTACTGTAATATTTGTTTAGAGTGTTATAAACTGACTTTATCCTGCTTGGCACTGTGAAAAGGCGTAAAGTAGAGGCAGTGAAGGTAAAGAAGTTGTCCCCTGGCTCGTCAGTGTTCCTGTTAGCGCTGCTTATTTCAGCATTTGTGTCTCTCTGGTCTAGATCTGAAGAAGACTCCTCATCCTTCAGAAGTAGCATGCCCACAGTCTTCCTGGCCAATGATTCTTCTACAGCAAGCAGGACTTCTTCCTCATTCTGAGCAGCCTTCATCTCTTCCTATGTCAGTGGCTACAAGGCCAAGAGCCAGCTCACCACTGTCCCCACCAAAATCTCTCGGACTGGGGCCATCCTTTCATCACACACAAGACGAAGAGCTTGCAAAGGTGGTGGAGCAGGACCCTATGCTGGAGGAACTATGTAAGCCCCTGTGCTGCAAGCTTTGCAATGTCACTCTGAATTCAGCACAACAAGCCCAGGCTCATTACCAGGTAAGGAGAGGAGCAGGAGGCGCAGGGCTTTCAGGGCTTCTGCATCTGCAGCTTCTGTAGATGTACCCACTGCCAGTAGCGTTGCTGTGGCAGCACAGAGCAGAGTGTGGGCTCATGCACGAGGACTAACTTGGCTTCTCAAGGGGATTTTGAGTGCTATGTTGAGGTGGCTGCACACCAGCAGCATTTGAGTTAGCTCATCTGAAGCTACCTCTGCACCCTCTAATGGGCTGGAAGCTGTGGCTAGAACTGCTCTGTAGACATATCTTCACCCTGCTTGAATTTGCTGGTCATCCAGACATGCTGCAGGGCTTTCATTTAAGGTGTCACCACTGGAGTGTGCTGTGAAAACTTTGTCTGCAGGGGCAGAGAAGTAGTACCAAGATGGCATGGGTGAAAAGACAGATGCTCATAATTTTCCTTTGGTTTATGCAATCTGTTTTCCACCTGTACCCTCATCCAGTAAAACAGAACGTCTGATTCCACAGATGTGATTTTATAAGACCTGGACAGATGTTTTCTGCTGGATCCAGCAGTGCAGTTGGGAAAGGGAGCTGCTGCCACGTGCTGATCACTGCCTCCTTCCTGAGGTTATGCACATGATTGGTCTGCTGATGGGGCCGTTTATGCAAACTTTCTCTCATCTGCTTTGAACAGCATCAGCAGAGCCAATTAATTTTGTTCAGGCTGGTCTGGTTGACTTGTCTGAAATGGGTTCGGGACTGATTGCTTATGCTTCTTTGCTGAGACATCAAATATTTCACAGTTATGCGTTACACTATTTACTAGTACCCTCTCTTACTGGTGCTGTATTTGTGTGACAGTTGGAGATTGTAACTTTCTGTGCCACCAGATCCAAAAGGGTGGTTGTCAGTATCCTCAGGACACCAGAGAGAGATCTCAGATTTGCTGTTGGCCCTGGAAAAGTGGTATTGTGCCAGTGAAGGTGTACGCTGAATTAGTGTTGTACTTAAACGTCTAATTTCTGCAGTATTTCTGCTGTGAGGGGGCAGAATGGCATCTATAGTACATAACTGCATTTATGCATACTCTCCTGTAGCTCCATCACGCTTTCAAAACACCAAAAAGAACTATAGTATATGTTGTCCAAGGAAAAAAAATACAACACAGGGTTTTTTAGATTCAATTTCATGCTTTAACTCAGGCTTGCAACCTCCTGGAAAGAAGTGTGTGTGTGTCTGTGTGTGTGTGTGTCTGTGTTCAGGCTTATCAAAAAGCTATGCCAAGCAGTTAATGTTTCATGTGTAGAATACGAAATGCTATTTTTAAGTTAAATAGAAGCAGATTGAGGAACTAACTGTAACCTTACTGATTTGAGAAAATAAATTGAAAATGAGGCCCAATCATGCTAGGTGATGAACATTTTGGAGAAAAGGGGGGATGCCACCATCTCACAAGTTCAGAGGTGTTATTTTCTGAGCGGCAGCTCCTTTGCCTGAGGCACCTCACGGCCACTTTCTCATTTTGGTCTCTGAATCCTTTTTCTTTCGGTGTAAGATACTATTATTAGGACCTTGATTAATCTGGGTTCTCTTTTCAGGGTAAAAACCACAGTAAGAAACTCCGAAATTACTATGCTGCCAATAGCTGTCCGGCACCTGCCAGAATGAGTAGTTCGGTTGAGCCTGCCCCGCCTCAGGTTGTCTCCCTTCCAGCTCAGGTAAGGCATGGGAAAGGTGTCTGAGATCATCCTGCTTACATGTCACCCTGGCCCCCAAAAAAGAGTAACTAGATCCCACGCTTTGAGGATTACTGTAGGAGTTGGGAAAGAATTTTCCTTGTTGATGGTACGGGATGGTGGAAATGGCCTGTTGTGAGCTGTTTGCTTTCCTTTGAAGCTGCAGATATTGATCTGCCCTTGCAGCAGAATATTGGACTTGAAATGTTCTATTTCTGTATAGCAAATGCTTTGATTCCTGGTTAAGTCTGATGTGCTGCTGATGGTGGTTGTTTAAGGGCAGGTATAAAACAGCGTTGTTGGAGCTGGATTTGGACGCGAGGGTGTGGTGCCCCCTCTGCACAATCATCCCTCCATTGTGTGAGGGAAGCCTACATGGAAAAAAGTGCTTAGGTGCTCCTACACGCATAGCTCAGGGCTGTTATCTAATTCCTCTTTTGTTGCTCCTTTTGCAGCCGTTCATTCCTGTGTGTAGTCTGAATGGATGGGTCCCTCCGTGATCCAGATTAATTCTGTCTCAGGCACATTAAAGGCAAAAGAGATGATTTTCGCTTTCTTCTTCATCACTTCTGATTGTCATGGGACTTAACAGCTCTTGCATGTGACTGTGCAGGGAACCACAGCTGGGATGGAAGCTGTGCCTGTCGTTTCCCAAAGCATCAGCCTCTGTTGTCTGTAGAAAAGCAAAGAGCTTTTGCTGCAAGCAACAGAGTTATCCAGGCTGTCGGAGCCAGCAGAGGGAGACTCAGTCCCATGTAAATTGACTTTGCGTCTCACAGAACGGAATTAAGAGGGTGTGGGGTCCAGTCCTAGGTGATGGGACGTGGGTACTGTACCTGCTAGGGGTTCTGATGCATTTTATAATGGAGAAAATGGTCCATGGCAATAAAGTCACTACTCTGGGGTCGTGTGAGGTTTCACGTTGCAACACAGAAAGTCAGAATTGTGTGTGTGTGTCTGTTACACTTGAACAATATCAAAGGAGATGTGAAAGAAACTCGACTTGGCAAGTGCCGCAGTGACATGACTGTATGAATCACTGCTGCTGCACTGTTTACAAAGCACTTTTCTCTGGACGATACGCACCGAGGAGATGTGGTTGGTGCCCCAATCAGTGTGTGGTCTGATTAGAGAGGCAAGGTATCCTTCTTACGGCAGGAGCAGTGCCTGTGAGGCTGGGTCCTTCCTCTGAAGTCCTGATCCAGGTATCCTCCTACCTGCAGGGTAAGGATCAGAGGTTTGGCAGCTATGCTGCTGTGTTTTTGATCCCTTACTGTGGTCAGGGAGCTGAGTAGAGACAGGGTGCTGTGGAGAGATTAGGAACGCTGTAAATAGGAGAGAGGAGCACCTTCACCTTTCAGTGGGTCTTCCTCAGTTGGAAAGGCACTGTTCATCAGCTCCCAGCAGTCAGGAGTAGAGTTAAATCATTGCTGTGAGGTAAACAAGCCTCTGTAGCTATTGCAGAGGTACCAGGGGTTTGTTCAGATTGCTTTCCTCTCTGAGGCCAGGGATTTGTCTAGATCTCAAGGAATTTGTAGATTTTCCTGGAGGATGAAGCAGGGAAAATGAAGTTCTTGTAAGAACGGTTTGGGGAGCACTTGACAGTGTCCTAATCCATGTGCTCTAATTCCAGCTCTCCTGTTGCCTGATGATGACGATACTGGTCTCAGTCCCTGTGACTCAAACATTTCAACTATTTAACCTTCTTGTATTTCACATGTGTCTCTCCCTTTGCTGCTAGATGGGATCCAGTAAACCAGGTGGCCGAGTGATCTTGGCCACCGAGAATGATTACTGCAAGCTTTGTGACGCCTCGTTTAGTTCTCCGGCTGTGGCACAGGCTCACTACCAAGGGAAAAATCATGCCAAACGGCTGCGTCTTGCAGAAGCACAGAATAACTCATTCTCGTAGGTATTGTTCAACTTCACGCTCAGGCTGAAAGCATGTGGCAGTGTCTCTAGCAGTCTTTTTTCTCAGAAAACTCTGAATTGCAGCTGTTCATATTTGTTTCATCTTCAGGGATGCATCGGAACTAGGCAAACGAAGGGCAAGGAAAGAAGGGAATGAATATAAGATGATGCAGAACAGAAGAAATATGTATACAGTTCAAAACAACACAGGTAACTGGGAGCTTGCATCTGTTCTATAGTTGGAATAATAATGATGAATAAACAGGCTTGTTTTTCTTCCACTTCTGAGGTCTGTTTTTAGCAAAGACAGGTTGTGAAAGGAGCTGGTCCTAGCTCTGCTGATCCTTTATGTCTGCATGTTTTTTTCCCAGCTGATAAAGTTGCTTTGTTTTGTCAGCCTGCTTGTTAGTTCGGTTTCTCAGTTTGTAACTTAATTTACCATCTGCCTGTCTCTAAGGCTGCTCTAAGTGGTGACAATTTTCCTGCTTTATTTTCATGGCAAGCGGCCAGGTGCTTTGACTCCAACTGTAGCACATCGACCTGTGCTTGCACTCCCATGACCAGAATGAGAGAGCACGTTAGCCTCCCTCTAAGACCATCTGTTCCTAGACTAGAATCCTTCCTCAGGTATTAGACACTAACTTTGCCTCTTTGCTATGATTTAAAGTGTGGTTTATGGTGTCCAGCCCAGAATATGTTTCTTTTTCATTTTGAGTTGTGTTATGAGCACGTATTAACTGAAACCCTTATTCTTGGTGGAGCTTGGTTTAATCGTGTCATTCTAACCACTGTTATGTGGAAAAGATAAATCTTGTCAAGTTCTATCAAACACCACTTTGTGATTATTTTAAACTGAGGCAGCTTATTCTAGTCAAAAGACAGTTCTAATTCTGGAATTGAAGGGTTAAGGGAAAAAAAAAAAGACTTGACTCATTACTTGAATGATTAGCTCCTAATTTTCAAAGACCTATTGATTCTTATGAAGACCAGGGCACTAAGCCCACTCTACTGCTTTAGAAAATACCAGCAAGTACCACTCCCCCGTGTGCTACACCCCTGTAAATCTGGATCTCGGTTGAAAAATCGTGGGGAAATAAGGTTCAGACTCTAATCAGTTAAAGAAGCTAATATTTTTAAACATTTGTTGGACTTAGAGCTCGTCACTGAGCCGCCTCAAGCTTTTTCTTTCTTTCTTATAGGTAAAACAGGCTTTTCTGTTGTCTCCTCAGGTCCTTACTTCAACCCCCGCTCGCGCCAGAGGATTCCTCGGGACCTGGCCATGTGCGTCACCCCCAGTGGCCAGTTCTACTGCTCCATGTGCAACGCGGGGGCCAGCGAGGAGGTGGAGTTCAGACAGCACTTAGAGAGCAAACAGCATAAAAGCAAGGTGTCCGAACAGCGGTATAGGAACGAGATGGAGAACCTCGGCTACGTACAATGACGCGCCACCCTCGGTAGTAGTTTGCAACTAGAGCAGCTTGTCTCTCGCCTGCTGTTTGCCACATGCCCTGCTTTGTGCTCCATTCGATAGGAGTATGCTCTCGAGCTCTACATGTAACACCTGCAAACTTAACAGTACGGTTAGATTTTTTTTCTGTCATAGTTGGCAGGACGACACTGTGCAGGACATGAAGTGTTTTCGATGTTTGTTTGCTAATTATCTAAGGCTCTTCAATGTATTGAGTGGCGGGGAGGACTTTGTCTTCTCCCCGGCCTTCTGCATGAATATGCAAAGCCCAAGAAGTGCTGGGAACTTCTGTCGTTCTACCACACAAGGTGGACCATGTGCAAAGCCCACTCCCCTCTTTGCACTCCGCAGAGCAGTGCTCCAGAATGCCTCCCGACAGCAGACTGAATCTCTGGGCAGCTTTTAAAGGAAGGGCAGGAAAGGGGCCTGTGAATGTGTGAATTAGGTGGTGTACTCATCCACAAATTGCTGCTTGTGGCCCCCTGTTACAGCCCAGAGTAAATTCTTTCCACGTCCCTGTAGAAAGGCTGTGCACACCTCTCCTCCTTGGAGAGTCATGCCTCTTACTGCTTCCTCTGCGATGCAGATTTCATTCTGAACATCAGACATTGGCTATCAGCTGATTAACCCCATTCAGAAACACTCTCTTCTACCAGTTAGCCATGAAAAAAGATTCTCAGTGTTGTTGGCTGGGCACCTTAATGCACTGTGAGGGTAGTTCATCTCCCTGAAGAGAGTCTGTGGGGGTCTCAGTGGCTTAATGAAGTGACTTGGAAAGCAAACCTGCTCAGGTGAGATGTGCTCTGCTTTCATTCTGCCTTAGACTTGAGTAGGGTTGAGAACAGGTTGGAAGGAGCTGTCAGCTGAGATTTCTTTGCATACTGATGTAGAAGAGAGCAAGCGTTGGTCTCTGGCCTGTAGCGTCAGTCTCTGGCCTGCAGCTCTGTTGCTCTGGGAGAGCAGGGCTGCCCAGACCTTTGGGAACAGATATCAGTGTGTCCCACTTCCATGCCATTCCCTGCACAAAGCCCAATGGGTGTTATAGAGGAGAAAAGCTCCTTTAGACTAGAGCTACCAATATATGATTAATTTTTTTCCCTCTTTCTTTTCCCATCTGTGAATGGGTTTTAATTCCGTTCCTTTCAGTGTTTTAGGGACCATCAAAAATCCAAAGTTAGGTAGGATATAAATGTTAGGGGTGATAATTGATTGAGTAACAGCTTTTTGGCCACGCAGAAGTACTCATGGAACTTGTTAAGCAGCTTTGTAAGCATGGACAAACCCAAAGGGTGTGTGTCTGTTTTATTTTCTTTAGCAAAAGTAGAAAGAAGATGAAGAGCAGAAGTAGGGCTGCCATTTATTTTTCTGCTCGTTTGGGTGGATGTCAGGAGCTGTGAATTGGAATCTAGTTCACAGTGTTTCTCAAACAGTGGCTCTAGTGGTGAGTGCTGCACGTAGGTAACCTCTGTTGGCCCTGATTGCCCACTGCGCTGCTACGGCTGTACGCTGGTACAGCTTCCTCGACTTCAGTGGCAGGGCCAGCCAGGGGGTGAAGGAAGCATCACAGCTTGTCCCTCACTCCTTTTTAGGCAGTAAGTTGAATTAGATGCAGCTCTGTTGGTTTCAGTAGCATTTTCCCAGGGTTAAGTTTTGCCTAGTGCATAATGTTGAAGGTAGTTTTTTTTAACCCCCCTTTTTTGCCATTCTGATCCCACCTCTTGTTTTTCAAAAGGACTTTCTTCTTGCCTTAAAAAAATGGAAAACGAGTAAACTAACAAAAAAAATAATATTCCAGATGGTTTTTAGTCATCTTTCTAGTCCACCTCAAAAAGGTTTGTGCACTTGGCTGCTCCTCAGAAATGGGATATTGTTGCCTTTAGCTACTGGAGCATCAGGTACAACCTTCACGCAGCCTTCCTAAATCCGGGCAAGGTGAGCTCTTGCACAGTATTCGAAAGGAACCCTGTACTGATCATTCCATGCTGATCCTTGCCCTGCAGATACAGGCAGAGCAACGGATTCCCTCCCCTCCCTTGTGCAAAGACCAGTTAAATGGGGTTTGTGCACTGGAGCACGTTAGACGGCAGGAGGACGGGTGCCCAGGTTGCAGAGCACTAACTGAGCAGTCTCGACAGCCTGTAAGTCTGTTTCTTCTGCGCTTTCCTGCCCCTGGCTTACCCTCTGTGTGGCCTTGAAGAACATTCCCCTCGCAAAAAATCTCTCATCGGCCTTTTCCCCTCGTCTTTGGCAGTCAAAGAAGGGCTCTGCTTTTCTCTTTGTGTTCTGTCTTTTGTTTTGCTTGTCTGACATCACTGTGCAGGGAGAGAGGGAGTTGGATGAGCCTTACCCACGGTGTGTTTCACCAGAGTGATCCCCACATTGTGGTTAAACATCCCTCATGCTGTAAATTAAAGCATAGCATTTCCCACAGGCTGCAATTAGTAGCAGAAAAACAACACTTTGTAAAAGAAGAGCTGGATAAACTATAGGTACTGGTGTTGTCTAGCTCATTGCTAGGACCAAGAAGGCGTTTTTGTCTGCTTTCATTTGTCCCTAAAATCAACCGTTCCCTGCTTTCCTTTGGTTGCTGCTCCCAGCCCAGCAATCATTTGGCCACATTTGGCATTTCCAGTGACTGCTGGAGGTGTCAAAACTCAGTTTGCTCCATGTGCTCTTACCTCCTGGTGTGAACGTGCTGCAGCACACCAGGGTGTGCCAGGGAGGTGCAGGTTCCTGCAGGCTCCTCTCTGCATGGAGCCGAGCCTGGTTTAGAGGAATGACTGGAGCCTGCCCTGAACAGAGAGACCTGGAGCTGCTTTGTTTTGTTCAAGGGAGTAGAACAAGTGAATGTCACCATCCTGAGAATTTATTATAGCAGGTATAAAACAGACAGTGGGACCTGAGTGAGGAGAGTAGGACAGGTTTCCTGCACGGGAGAAAAGCTGTTTCTTGCTGGGAGAAGCAGCTGAGACTTGCGTTGCCCCAGTGCCCTGTTGTGGCCCTTCCCTACACGTGACCAATCTTGCTTCTCCCTCTTCAGCCTTAACGGTTTGCAATCTTCCTACTCTCCCTCCAGCACAGAAAATAGTTGACTGCAAGGAGAGAAGGCCCCACCTCGCTAATATCGTTAGGGTTCAGCACAATCCAAACTCACACTTGTCAGCGCGAGAAACCGGGTGGATCCTGATTTTATTTATTGTACGACAGCTGTTCTCCAAATCAGTGTTCAAAACACACTGAAAACACTTCGTGGGGCTGGAGAGACTACCATACAGCTGTAGTACCACCTTCCAGACCCATTGAATCTTTTTCTCATGTTAAACAAAGCACCAAACCCAAGAAACAGGACTTTCTGAGAAGCTGTCACATTGGCCAGTAGGTTAATGACCTTTGCTGCTAGAAACAAAATATAAATCAATGTGTTCCTATTTATTTTACTGTGCTGACCACTAATTCACTTGTTAATATTTAAGGCATTAATCTGTAGGTTGTTTTTGTTTAAATAGAAAACTCTACGTTGCACTTTGCTTTTGGATCAGAACAGGTATTTATTATATTTGTGAAAATGTTTTCCCTTCCAAGGGAGGGATTGAGAGCAGCCCTGAGGAGAAGGACTTGGGGGTTCTGGTGGATGAGAAGCTCAACATGAGCCAACAATGTGCGCTCACAGCCCAGAAACCCAACCTCATCCTGGGCTACATCAAAAGAAGTGTGGCCAGCAGGGTGAGGGGGGGGATTCTACCCTTCTACTGTGGTATTGTGAGATCCCACCTGGAGCTCTGTGTCGAGCTTTGGAGTCGTCAGCACAGGAAGGACATGGACCTGTTGGAGC
>JAHREE010000548.1:1543113-1580370 GCA_033628505.1 Tringa tobata | reverse complement strand
GCCCTTCACCCGCCCCGTTCACAGGCTGATGAAAATGACTGGGTTTTGAAAACAATTTGATTAATAATTGTTGGATTTTCATTGTTTATATAATGTCATTACAATGTGTTAGGAAATGGGCTTCAGCAAATCCTGAAAGTTGGCAGAGAGATGCCTCTATATTGCTTCTGCCATTAAATCTTAGCGGAGAGGTGAAAAAACCCAAGTTTTTAGCAGGATTTTAGAGCGTGCCTGTTTGCAAAGTGCAGGTTCCTGAGGCTCTTCTGTATTCATTTCTGTCCACTTCACGTAAATTCACTCTATTCCTATTTCTACTTGTCCCGAAGCATTTGGATTGAATGCTGCTTGTCTGTTTTGGAATAGAAATGAGCTGCTGTAACGGATAATACCTAGAATTTATTGGCCTGATCCTTCAGTGAACGACACGCTTTCAGCTGGCCTTATTCCACCGGGTTTGCTTCACCTCCCTACCTGCCTGAAACGAGAGCAGAGCTATTTAAAGGAATTACACAAGGGTAAAGAGAGACAGGAAGATTATCCGGGGCATATTATCTGAGACTAGAGAGCGTCTTGGGCGGGTGTTTGCTGTATGTATGAAGATGTTTAAAAAATAAGTATTAATCTAAGGCCTGTTTCTCCATATCAAGGTACAACGAGGTGCTGTTAATTGAGAGGACAAGGTGTAGGGTTATAAGAAACGATGAGCTAAATGTGCTGCATTTGGGGTGTCCCTTCTACCTGAAGAAGCCAAACTATGGGCTTAACTAATTGCAGTGAGACCGATGGTGTGAAAAACGCTGTGTGAGCCTCTGGGTTACCCGGGGTCTGAAAAGAGGAAATGTATTTGTGAAAAAGCCGTGAAAAGTCAAATGGCAAAAGTCCTCTGCGCCAGAAGCAACGACAGCATATTGGTCAATACCTGGTATTTCAGGCAAATAATCCTTCAGATTTAAGGGACTTGTTAAAAAACATCTTGGGCTTAATTAGGAAACGGCCAAACTCCCAAACAGGTGGGACTCTCGGACAAGGGGCTGCCGGTTGTAAAAGCTGTCGAGCACCTGCTGCTCGTGTCCCAGCGATACTCGGGGGTTGGTTGGATTAGCAGGTCCCCATCCGGAGAGAGGAACGATGCAATTCATCTCCAGGGTATTGCATTTATTTGTGTCGGGTGGGATTTGGGGCTGCTGTACACGCGGCTGCTCTGTCTGGTAGCCCGGGTACCCAGGCACAAGAGCTGGAGGCTTCTGGCGCCTTCTCTCCTGACTGGTCTCTGTCACGATGTCCCCGGGGGGCTGGTTTTGACTGGTCTGTCTTGGGTTTACCTTGTCACGCAGTCACAGAAATGTAATTAATAAGACAGCTTTTACAATGTTTGCTTAACAACCTTGATTTAGTGTTTGTTTACTTGCGTGAAGCGCAGGTTTTTATTACGCAAACCCCAAGCAGTTACTCGCGAGTGTTATTGAAATTTCCAAAGGCAAGTGGCAGCAGAAGAATATAAATAAAAATAAGACAGATGTTTCAAGGTTGCGGTGACCCCGGGCAGAGAGAACCGAGTAGGTAGGGACGGGAGCAGCAGTGCATAATACCAGTCTGTCTTTTGCCCATCCCACAGTCCCAAGCGGGGTGTTCCGCTGCCATATTTGCAGTTTTACCCTTGAAATTGTGACTGATTAGACCCTGTTCTGTGGACGGTTTGTGTTGGCCTCCCCTTGAGGCTGAGCTGCTGCAGGGACGGCAGGCGGGACGCAGAGGGCTCGGGGATGGCACCTTCCCCTGCGCTCCCTTCCCACAAGGGCAAAACGCAGCAGGGCCGGGGTAAACCCTTGTCCTTAGGGTGGGCTCCCTGTTAGTCTGGTCTCAGCACAGAAAACACAACAACAACCACTAAAACCCAAGATGTAGCCACCTACCTGAAGCTCTGAGAAGCATCGGAGGTGGCGGGGGAGCAGAGTGTGAGGAGAGGTTCCAGACGTGGTGGATGTGGATGCGTGGGGTGGTATCTCTCCTCTCGGCAGGTTTCTCCAGAGAGAGACAGTCACCTCAGCCCCGGGTCCTTTCCTGGTGTCTAATACATGGGACAGATTTCTGAAGGCACCTTGTTAATCTAGATTAGCATTGATCTTCACGCAGCTTCTCGCAGCTGCTCAGAAACGCACGGCTGGGTCAGACCACAGCTACAGCCAGAAACGCACTGGGTATATATTAGGACATAATAAGCTTCCAAGGGAGTTCTCCTTAATTTGGGTACAGACTGTATGCGCTAATTATATGGCAACGGTCTTGACAATTAGCATGCATACTTTAAACTTGCATTTCTGATTGCGGTAACAAAGGCAGCGTTGCCTTCCCCTCTCACTGACTTCAAAGGCACTGTCTTGATTTAAGGCAGGGTGTCCTAAAGCTGTCAGGAGGAGGTGAAGCTGTGGTTAGGGTGGCTGTGGGGCTGCCCAATTAACTAACCGCGGGGTAAACGGATGAGCAGCCCAGCTCTCTGGGACACGGTTCGCGAGAGCTCTGGGGTGACAGAACACCAGCCAGCATTTATTGTCACCACCATTCAGCAGAATCTTCCCGCGGTGAAGACAGCACGGGGGTCTTCCAAATCAGAGAGTGCTTCCCTACGATATCAGGACCCAAAGATACACCTGGGGTCCAGATCGTAGGCTGTGATACTTGGAAGAGAATATGATGTACGTGTCCCAGAGGGAGAAGTAATAATTGGTGGAAGAAATGAGAATAGAAACAGAGAGATAGAAAATGTGAAGTTCCAACGCCTATAAATACTTAAAAGGGGGGTGTCAGGAGGATGGGGCCAGTCTTTTCTCAGTGGTGCCCAGGGACAGGACAAGAGGAAATGGGCACGAACTTGTACATAAGAAGTTCCACCTAAACATGAGGAGGGTGGCAGAGCCCTGGCAGAGGCTGCCCAGAGAGGTGGTGGAGTCTCCTTCTCTGGAGACATTCAAACCCCACCTGGACACGTTCCTGTGGGACCTGCTCTGGGTGGACCTGCTCTGGCAGGGGGTTGGACTGGATGACCTCCAGAGGTCCCTTCCAACCCCATAGCATTCTGTCATTCTGTGACCCTGCCAAGACAGAAGGCTGGCGTAGACCATGGGTATCATTTAAAAACATTTGGCACCTTAATGTGCTTGGGTGTTTTCATAGATCTCAGCAGACATTAATTGCTGTAGCATTTCTGTAAATCTGATTGCAAGCCTTCTTTGAAAACAAGGCTTAAAAACACAAGCAATTTAGTCTTTTACAGAATTTAACACTACGAGCAGAGTCAATATCACGTGGTCGGGCAACTGCAATGGGGGCAGCTGTAGCCTTTGAGCCTGGTTAGAGTTCTCCAGGACAATTCCCTGCACAGATCTGGGTTCCCTGAACTGCTGGAATCGAAATTAACGAGTACAGCCCCCTGTCTCTGCCCGGTGCAGCGCTGGTTACCCGTCTGGAGCTACCTGTTCCCCACAGAAACCCATCACCTCGATGCTGCAGAGCTTATATATCAAATATAAATATTTGAACATCTTCCTGGAGCCTGGTTAAGGTCATCCTGTGCTCAGCAGGTGCTGCTGAGGATGATCTAGATCTCCTCCAGAAGGAAATGAAGCCGTGTCACATCACGCAGGAGCATCGCTTACGTTTGGCATTTTGGGATAAAACTTAATGTTCTACAATTATGGTGTCGGGTGGCTGCAGCAATTTTGCCAGACAAACCACGTGTCTTTCCCAGAAGGGTTCAATCTTTAATATTGTTTCGATGCTGGAGGCTTTTCCAATTTCTGTTTATTAGAAATGATTTATCTGTGTTGGAAGTGCTGCCTTTAACCCGATAGAGCTGGTGCCTCCTAGAGCTCTGTGGAAAAATCACGGCCGCAGCCTTTTTGTGTCGGTGGAGCTGCTGCACGAGCCCAGCAAACCCTCACCTCGCAGAAATGAAGCCTTTGAAGGGCTAAACACGTGGTGGCTCTTCATCTGCTTTGGGGGCTTGGAGGCTGTTTCCAAAGAGTTTCCCTTTGACACCCTCTAAGGGTGGAAATCTGTTGCTGAGACAGCAGGGAAATGTTGAAAGCCAAGGGGTGCAATGTGGAAAGGTCGAGGAAGGAAAAGCAAAATAGGAACTGGGAGACGCTGGGGCTGTGCTGGTCCAGAGCCAAGCTGAGGAGGGGGGTGTACATCCACCCTTCTTCACCCCTCTTTTTTCTGCCTTTATGTTATTGCCTTTTTTAAACCTGAATCACCAACTGCAGTGGACGTTGATGGAACCATAGAACGGTTTGGGTTGGAAGGGACCTTAAAGACCATCCAGTTCCAACACCCTGCCCTGGGCCGGGACATCTCCCACCAGACCAGGTTGCTCAAAGTCCCATCAAACCCGGCCTTGAACCCCTCTAG
Source organism: Tringa tobata (assembly GCA_033628505.1). NCBI lineage: Eukaryota > Metazoa > Chordata > Aves > Charadriiformes > Scolopacidae > Tringa > Tringa tobata. The sequence continues at coordinate 1,575,963 of JAHREE010000548.1, read as the reverse complement.
GGATGGGGCAGCCACAGCTTCTCTGGGCAACCTGGGCCAGGCTCTCACTACCCTCAGAGTGAAGAATTTCTTCCTACTATCTCATCTGAATCTCCTTTCAGTTTAAAACCGTTGCCCCCTCATCCTCTGGCTCCTCTCCCTGACCAAGAGTCCCTCCCCAGCTTTCCTGGAGCCCCTTGAGGGGCTGGAAGGGGCTCTGAGGTCTCCCCGGAGCCTCCTTTTCTCCAGGGTGAACCCCCCAGTTCTCTCAGCCTGTCCCCCCAGCAGAGGGGCTCCAGTCCTTGGAACATCCCCGTGGCCTCCTCTGGACCCGCTCCAACAGGTCCGTGTCCTTCCATGTCCACGCTCTTGCTATGAAGTTACACTGGTGATGAGATGTAGTATTTTTTGGGGCGCCAATCTTGTTCATTTCCAGCACGGGTACAAAGCCAGGTGCCCTGAATCCAGGCAGGCTCTATTACTTGGGAGAAGATTCCCACGTACACAGCCAGAGGCCGGTTCCAATCAGCATCCTCGTGGCCAGCCTTCCTTTGGAGCAGAGGATGGGGAGCTGCTCCAGCTTCCCCTGTTCGAGCCACCACTTTTCCTTTAATGGGCTCTCGGTGAATCCTCCACGTTTCTCTGTCTCGGGGAATCTTGTCTGTCCATCTGGGGGAAGAGCAAGCGTGTGGCGAGTGGATTCATTGCTATTTCACGAGGATATAAATAATATACAAGGTGTAAGACGTGAGTGAGCGGCAGATCTGACCGTGCTGAATATTCATGGAATTGCAGTGAGACCCTTGATCCTTCTGCCGAGGGCTGTTACTGGGCAGCTCGGGCATTTCCTGAGCCTTTCGTGGGGCAGGGGAGGCCAGTGAACAATCACCTTGTGAGGTCACAAGTCGCCCTCTGGAAATACTCTGACAAGGGTTTAATTGTTGTTCCCTGGAGGAATGAATGCTTGTAGTAACTGAAAAAAAAAAACAATGAGAACAATACAGAACTGAGACCAGTTTTGGAAGAAATGGGTCACAGTAATTCATAATTCCAAAATAACCAGTATAAGTTGGTGTCCACCTCTCTGAGCTCTGGTTTTCCCAGGTTTTGCTGGGAGCCGCGATGTGCTGCTGGGGAAGGACCAACCAACCTGGCACCCGTGGCAGATTCAGGTTTCCTAATTAGCTACCAAAAATGTTCAAAAGTCTTGTAGCCCCTTTAGAAAACTACTTGGTTTTGTGTGTGTGTTTGAACCTTCTGGATGCAGAATTCCCTTTGGTTGAGGGCCTGAAGCCCTGGCTGCACTGGAGGGATGGTTGCAGAGGTGGCCCTGCTTTGCGCTGGCTCTCACGGCTGCCCGGAGCCATCAAGATGCCGTTGTCCCCACGTCCGTGCACCAGCGTCCGTCTGTCCTGACGGCCGTCCTGCCCAACCCGGCCGGCTCAGCCTCCGCTTTCCCATGCTGTGGTCGCACCTCCTGATGGCACTGCAGACATACTTTTAGCAATCCCGAGCAATTCCCCTCCTCGCACCCATATTTCAAGCCCTTATTTAATATTGCCCCATTTTCGGAGGCTTTAGGAAAGGTGGCAGTGCTTTATTGATAGAGGTTTGTTGCTTGGAGGCGGGTGAAGGGATGGTATTTTATTTTGATTTCAACAGCAGACCCATTAGGATTTCAAAAAAGGTGGTAATATCCCCTGGAAACAGAAGAGGGCAGCTGTTTTTTGAGAAATGAAGAGTGCATTGACTATTTTTTGAGAATGAAATAGCAGTCACTCAGATCTAGTCGAAAAGGCTTTTTTTTCTCTTTCTTTTTTTTTTTTCTTTCCCCATGAATGAATAAAAATAGCACAGTATTCCAGGGCCTGTGCTAGTGTAATTAGTGTATAAAATAGCTGGACCCCCATCACCTTCCACAGAGTCCCTGGGCTTCGTCTGGTAAAATTAGATTCCTTGCAATTTTATTGCAATGTAATTAAAAAGTAACCGAGGGAATAGAGAACTGGGTCCTCAGAGATGTTCAGCGTCAGACAGAATAAAAAGCACGGGGCAGGTCCCTGGATTGATAGCCAGTTCCTTTGTTTACTGCCCAAACTGAAAAAAAAAAACAATGGCTGTGAATTGTCGCTCTGTACGTATGGAAAAATGAGGAAAAATCAGATTTAATAAAATGTTATTCAACCCCTCAAAAGTGTATTTTTAAAATTGAACGATGTTTTCAATTTGTATTTAACAACAAATGCATAAATTCCAAAGCAAAACGTCCTCCTGGAGTGAAACCTTTCTTCAAATCCAAAATAAGGCATTTTGTGACTCCTTAATTCTTCAGGCTTTGCTTTCCAGTGAAAACAAGCGTGGCAGGAGTTTACTGTGAGGTTAAGTCCATCTGAATCTTTGTTTCCTGGTGAACATTTAGCTGAAAACCCCACGGCTGCTGCAGTCAGCATCCCTGAGCCCCGAGTCTGGCCTCAGCAGAGCTGCTCTGGGGTGGCAGCACCAACTGTCCCCCCCGGCCAAGCCTGTACACTTATTTTTCCAGGTGTGCAGGCTGCACGTGGACAGCCTAGCCTTGGAGCACAAGTTTTTTGCCTGAAAAAAATTCCAATATCTGTTTTGCCACACGATGCCCGTTCCCCGCCCAAAACTAAACGTCCCTTCGTGGCTGGGGCTGTGCTGGGACACGGCTGGATCCGGAGCCAGGGAATCGGGGTCTAGTTTTAAAACCAAAATAATTGAACTGGTTTAAATGGCAACACATATAAGGTACTTGATGAGAGGGGCAGTAAATCCCCCTTCCCCACGGGACTGAGCCCGTGGGTGGTGGGAAGAGGTGGTGCTGCCTCTGCCAGCAGAGCAAAGGGATCACCAGGAGGGATGGTGGAGTCGAGGTGGGATTTACACCTCCCAGTGCCTCTGCTGCTCCAGTCGGTGGGTAATTTGGAAGACTCCACAGTGATTCCTTCCGCTAATGGGAATTTTTGTATTTGCCTTCGTTGAGGAGCATGTGAAAAGCAAATTGTCTTTTTTTTAAAAAAAAAATAGCTCTGAGGCAGGAGCAATTAGAGACCCTCTGCAACGAAGCAGCACTGACGGAAAGGGTAACCCGAAAAGACTACTCTTGTGGTGCAGGAAATAATGAGGGCTGCCCTAAACTTTTAATCAGGAGCTCAACTTTTATTTGCAGCTCCTGACAAGGATGGCATCCCTTTATAATGCTTCTGACAGTTCCAAACTCCTGAAATTAATATGAGAGCAACGAGAATTTAATGGAAGCGCTAATTACAGGTGCTGGAATTATTCTGCTGCAATTCAAAACCTCTGATGTGGAGAAACTCTTAGCACGGATGGGCTGTCATCTAATTTCTGCGAAGTTTTGCCACGAAAGGTGACCCTGGCTTTACACACCTTCCCTCTGCGAGCCGTGGGCATCCTTCCCTCCCGCTGAACTTCCACGCCTTGCGAAGGACCGGGATGCCAGCGATTAATTCCTCTCGCTCTGGAGACTGTACTGCTCCTGCCCGGCGTGGGTGCCGTTCCCTCTCTTCCCCCTCTCGTGATTAGTCATAATGTCCTGGACCCGTGGGCTTACTTCCAGGCTTTTCCCCAAAAATGCTGACCGATTATGCGGGTGGATTAAAGCCAGATGGCTGTAGCGCCTCGCACCGAGGTGGGTGCATCTCTGCAGCAGGAACAGCCCAACCGCGCGTCAAACAGCTCCCGCTTCCCTGGGCTTCCCACTCTAATTTACTGGGAGAAACTGGTGCCAGCGATTCGGTGCCTCTTCACGTGGTTATTCAGGTTGGGGTGGTGCGAGGGACGGAGGTGGAGGGCAGGGAGACGTGAGGGAAGAGCCATTCAAGGAGGGGGGAGCCACCTCAGACTTTTATCCCCCTGAGCGAGCATCCCCCAAATCACAGCTCTTTGGAAAAGAGATTTAACGTTATCACTGAACTTACTCCTGCTCCGGTCCAGGCTGCCCTCCCTGCATACCCTGAAGATGCTCTGCCTGTCTGCTTGGAGCTCGGGAGATCAAGAATTAAGTTTGAAGGCTTTAAAGGCAGAGACCTTCGATTTCTGACTACTAGTTGGGGATCAGAGGAAGTCACGGGCCTTGGGACTGGACGTGGATCTTCCCCCAAACCTGAATAACTTCAGACCTGTGTAACTTTTCCCCTGCCTCCCTCACAGCCCCCTCTGAAACCTGGACCTTGATATTAGTTCCAACTGTTGAATGGCCTTAGATGATTCATCTCTTCTATTAATCCAAAAAGTAATACTGTGTTCTGCTTTGCACGTAATGCCTTTTGAGAAATAGATGAAGACATAAGGGACATCGAAGAATTATTTAATTTAAGCTTTTTTCTTTTTTTTCTTCAGTCCTGTATTTTGCTGCTTTATTGAATGATCACACTCCGGTTCCTGCTCTTCCCCAGTGACTCTGGAGACCCAAGGCACAAAGGCAGGAGCCATCTCGTCCTGCTTCAGTGCCCCCCTCCTAAGGGAGGGGCGTGCAGCTTTTATCAAAAAGTAATAGGTGTCCCTGGGTATAACGGGGGGAAGAAAAAGGAGGGGAAAAATAACATGCTGGTATCATAAAACCGCCAGCACCGGCATTGAAAATCGAAGCATAGTCTCAATGATTCAGCTGAAAAAAAATTAAAAATCTCATTTGGCCAAAGAGGTGGCTCCGAGATTTTCCAGCCCGGCTGGTCAATGTTCGCAGTCGTGTGCATAAATACAAATGTTCCCGGGAAACACCGCAATGAATCAATATCCTCCGAGCCCATAAAGACGGAGAAGTTTTTATCGTCGTGGTAATTCTTGGCATGGGATGTGGATTTCGCAGCCGAGAGTCAATGGCCAATTTTATGGATTTTTGAGCTCTTAGTACATTGTGAGGACCTTGACAGAGGGGAATTTGAACACCCCTTTCCTCCTCCCCTTCCATTCTGCTATTAAGAAAGGGAGCAACGGATCAAAGATGAATTGAGAGAAGTAAAACTGAGAGTCGAGAGAAATCTTGTGGCATTACATTTTGGGGAAGGGTATTTGTAAACCCAATACTTAGTTCCAAATATCACTGTAAAATAACGTTCCCTCTACAGTTCCCTGAAATCAGGAACCACGTACTGCTTCCTGTCCTGTGTTGAGTCCAAGTTCACCAGGCTGGGACCTTCTTTTATGTAATATCTGCACAGCACCTGCCGTGGCCATCCCCATCCCTGAAGGAGACGGGAGGAAAAGGGGACCTTGTGCTTCCACTTCATGGAAACTCCTTTTTTTCCTTTTTATTTTCCTTTGTATTGGGGCATCAGGTAGTACTGTCAGAGGAGGGCTGACCCCAGCTCACACGAAAAGCTACTAAAAGTAAAGAATTTTGTACTAATTTTTTTACTAAAAGTGAGGAATTTTGGGTGCTGTGAGTGGGGGGAGAATTACATTTTGCATAAGCATCTCAAAAATGCCAGTTACCCATATAACTTAGTGGGAAGATCCTAACAAATCCATATTTGTTGTTTTCTGGGGTTTGTAAGTGCTATTAGAAAGACGGTAAATTATAGAGAAAGGAAGGAGGTGACTTCCTGAGGCTGCCAAGAGAAGGTCTGTTCTCCTTTTGTGAGGTTCTCGCTGCCGTTGAAGGTTTTCCAAGAGGAAGCTGCATTTTTCCCAGCACATTGTTATGGTGATCATTTCCCCAACGCTGACAGCACCCTTGGCACTTTCTCATTATTTAGTAGACGTGCGAGAGCCTGGTCTGTCTCCCATTAAAGTCAATAACTATCTTCCTTAATTAGCAGTCAAATTACGATCAGTCTCTTAACATCACTATGAATTAGGTGTGGCGCAGCCACGCTCCGTTGTTCCTTTGAATTCTTGGAGGTGAGTCGGGCCCATGGAGGCTGGAGCCAGAGACCAGGGGTCTTGGTGGCATCTACGGATGGTCACAACTCTCCAAAATGCTGCTTGGAGGAAGAGGAGGCTCTCCCGAAACAACGGACCCAGCACAGCTGGTTTAATTGCCCTGTTCCACCCAAATGAACAACTTGAGCTTTATTGAGAGAGTGGTCAGGCGCTGGAACAGCCTGCCTGGGGAGGTGGTGGAGTCACCAGCCCTGGAGATATTCAAGAAGCATGTAGACGTGGCACTTCAGGGTGTGCTCTAGTGGCTGAGATTGTGGGGGTCTTTTGTGTGTGTGTGTGGTTGGACTCAGTGATCTCAGAGGTCCTTTCCAACCATGAAGATTCTGTGATTCTGTGAAAGCATCAGAAATGTAATTTTACCCATGGAAAAATGCCCTTTTATCCCTTTATCATCCTTTTATCCCCCGGTGCCGGTTTCTAAGGCCAATCACAGCAGGTGGGGGTGAACGATAACCAGCTCGGATGCTGCAGGTTGGGAAGCTGGTGTGGAAAAGCCCTGAGTTTACTCTGCTGCGAGCCCAGTCCATCGAGGAATTGATGTGGATGTGGAGCAGGTACAAAGGGAGTTGGGATGATGATGGATGTGTCATCGCGACTCCTCCAAAGTGCCCGGCAAGTGGGACATGGGACGGTGCAATGCGGGTACCGGGGACTGCAGCTCGGGTTTGCTGTGGGACATCACTTATTCCGATCGGGATGGGAAGTATTTGCAGTACTTCAGTCAAAAAAAAAAAAAAAAAAAAGAAGAAAGAAAAAAGAGAAAGAACGTGCTTTGATGAAGTTAAAGCACAGAATAAACCTGGCTCCCTGCTGACTCTACCAAGGTTTGCTGAAATTTTATCTTATCAGCACATGGTGATATTTGCTAGCAAAACAGACTAAATGATCTAAACCAAAGCACATGGGGCTGTTATAAACCTCCTATGCCTTAGAATGGAAGATTGCCTGGCACTGGTAATTTTCTCATAACATCCCTCCCCAACCCAATAGAGATTTTCCTCTGGAAATGTCTGTTTTCATCTATGAAAACTCAGGATGCCACCTATTTTTTTCCCTGACCCCAAAGCCTGTGTTAGATTTGCACTATTTAAACTCTTGCCATTTTTCTTGCAATTTTTTATTGTGTTTCACAACCACGTGGTACATTTGAACTAGTTCTTCCTGAGGGAAACTGAGGCAGACAGAAACCTGCGCTTTGCCCTGAGTCCCATAGATTAACGTGGGAACGAGAACTATTTCCATTTGGATCCCCTTTATATCTTGTCCCCTCTATCCCTTTGCCTTATCTGAGTCAGCAGAAGACCCTCCTGAGAAGGACAACAGTTCTCCATGTGGAAAAGTGATGTTTTAATATCTCTTTTCTGTTGGTTTGGATGCAGTGAGCACCTGGAAGAAGCGGTGCAGCTGGTCCATGCAGGTGAGACAGGCAACTCTGGACCAGAATGAAACCCTTAGCATTAATTTAAAGACAGAAGTATCTAAAGGAGATGGAGGGTGCCCGTGTTGCTTCTGGAGAAGACTCTCACTTCTTAACCTCCTTGCTGCATGTTGAAGGACATGGCCCAGACACCCCAGCACCGTCTGGGGTGAAAACACCAGTAAATAGTGATGGAAACAGGACTTTTCCCACAAGGATGGAGAATATCAGCTGCCCTAAAATACTAGCCTGGTGCCCAGGCATCACTTGGCCTGGACATATAGCCCAGGCTGCCTGTGGAAGCAGGAGGTGGGATTTTGGGGGCAGGGAGGGGGAGCAGCCCCCCCATCTCCACCTCTTACTCATTTACATCTCGCAGCCGGGTTTAATTTATCTAGATGTGCCAGCTCAACGAAACTTCAGTTTCTTCCCTTAACTGCTGTGATAATCTCACCTCTGCTGCCTTTTGAAAATCGAAAAAGCTAAAACGGGCCGTTTTGATGAGTATCTTTCAGCTCTTCCTTTGCTTCACGTCATAGAAAACTTTAGAACCGCAGCACCTGAAGCGCTGATTTCAATTTACATTAATTTCAGACACCACAAAGTGATTCCCCAATAGCTGAGAACATTGCTAACGCTTCTTATTTTTTTTTTTTTAATGTAAAGAATGAAGAAAAGGGTCTGAAAGAAATCCATATATTGTAGATAATAACAATTTTCGGTGAAGCAAATACCCTTAATGTCCCAATGAAAGTTCTTGCAGTAAAATATATACAGTTCCCTCTTTGGCTGTTAATTCTTATTTCACACTTTTTATCTGCTGAGCTTTCCAATTTTCTGAGCAAGATGAGAAAAATGAGATCCTGGTGCTCGGTGCTGAGGAGCAGGAGCAGTCTCATCGAAGAGAAGGGAGTTTCTCCCTGACCTTGGGAAATTCTCCTCCTTTTGCAGGAAAAGTGTGGGGAGAGGAGAAATCCTGCCCCTGAACAGGCTTTTCCATTTACATCACAAGGTCTGGTGGGGAGTCTCCAGAGGAGAACTTCAAAGAGTGGTCACTTAAAACCCAATATTGTGACACGTATTCTGTCACAAAGGTCATAACTATTTTTTTTTTTCCTTTTTAGCTTGGAAATCTGAAAAATGGCTTTGTTTAACAGCAATGTACTTATCCCCCATGGAATGCAAATGAAGATTAATCCTCAGTCACACTGGGAAAGACTTAGCTTTGAAACGACTGTTCCAGTGATTTTAAATTAACATACACAGCACACAGAGTGAATTCTTTTCCTCTGAGTGTGTCCACTCTGGGCACTTTTTACCACAATTTAATTGACTGCCAATTAGTGTAAAGTAGTCACACATTTTTAAGGCCAGCGTAGACATTTTCCCACATTAATCTGTAAGTTGGCTGATAATTAATTTGATATATCTATCCACCCCAACCCCAGAGATAGTTTTACCTATCGGATATGAGGCACTTGTTGCTAACAAAAATTATATCTTCATTTAAAACAGCCGAGGAGCGATGTTTAATTAGTTAGAAGCTATATATTGTGGACAACTGACTTTCATATAGACAGGGACTTGGGTGGTGTGTGTTATATATATTTAACTTTGCTGTCAGGGTTGCAAATCATCTTGGGAAATCACTTGTTCCTTAGTGCTTCTCTTCTCACCTTCTCCCTAACACCAACAAAAGAGAACGAAAAGTGTTATATCAAAGTTAAGTGTTGTTTTTTTTTGTTGTTGTTGTTTAAATACTGGGTTTGTGGGTTGTTTGGTTTTTCTTTTCAAGTCTAGGAAACCTCAAAAAACGAAGCAAAATATTTCTCTCCAAATATTTATTCAACCTGAAGTTACTTGTGATTGACTTTGGGGGAAAAAAAAAAGAAAAAGAAAAAGAATGAAAGCATTTTGAGAAGAGCCAGTCTTGTGCGAAGCAAACTGCTGTTCTTGCCTGCGTCTGGTCCATGTGTCATCATCTGAAGCCAGATGGAGCGAATAGACAGGTGCTTTTGCATTTCCATGACATTTCCCATTCTCTCTGTACACAGATAACGTCAGGCTCCCTACAAGCACAGGTTCTGTCTTTCCTTGGCTTGGGGAGACACCCTGCCCCCCTCAGAAAAGGCATTATCTCACCGTACAGTTGTTCTGCATCTTCACAGAGGCCCTTTGAGAGGAGCCACGCTGCCCATGGTGGTACCTACGGGGAACGAGCAGCTCCGTATAAACCCCAGAAATGGGCATTTCGTGTCTTATCTCGTTTCCGAGCCTTCCAGCACCTGCTTACAGCTGCCCAAGGATGAAACCCCCCACTCCGCTCAGCTAATGACCCCGCTTGAGCCCAGCTGGTCCCTGCGGGAGATAAAAAAGGAGCTGGCAGAGCCTTCTGCTTTCTGCTGGGCTCCACCCCACCTCCCAAAGCGCCGGTGACTCACGCTCAGATCTTCAGCAACAACAACAGACAGTGTTGCCCGGTGCTGTTGTGACAGATGCTGCGGAAACCATTGGGGGCCTCTTTTCCTTGCCTCATCAAAGGAAAATATTTAAGCAGGAGAGACCGAGTGGATTATTCTGCTCCCAGGACCTTTGTTGGATTCATTGCCTCGGGACTTGTACTGACACTTCAATGGCTGGGCCCACAAAGCCCCCAAATCACAGAATCACAGAATCACATGGGGTTGGAAGGGACCTCTGGAGATCATCCAGTCCAACCCCCTGCCAGAGCAGGGCCACCCAGAGCAGGTCCCACAGGAATGTGTCCAGGTGGGTTTTGAATGTCTCCAGAGACGGAGATTCCACCACCTCCCTGGGCAGCCTCTGCCACGGCTCTGCCACCCTCAAAGTGTTTAGATGGAACTTCTTATGTTCAAATTTGTGCCCACTACCTCTTGTCCTGTCCCTGGGCACCACTGGAAAAAGACCAGCCCCATCCTCCTGACACCCACCCTTTAAGTATTTATAGGCATCAATCTGATCCCCCCTCAGCCTTCTCTTCACTAGACTAAATCCTTATCTCAAATCCCAACAATTGTCTCAAAATCGGGGTGTGGGGGATGCTCAGCAGGGTCTGGTGGCCACAGGCTGGACTGGGCTGGCCAATCATCCTGATTTAGCCATACCAAGAGGTCATACTGGGAGGGGGTACAGCATCTGGAGATGGTGCTGCAATACAGGCAGCAAGGACATTCACAGACACCCCCATCCCACAATTAACAGCAATAAAAAAAAAAACAGCTGTTGCCCTTTGCTTGCAAAGAGGAGCTTCAGCTTTGTGATTTCCCCTTGCCCCCAACAAAGTCCCTCTGAGTCTGTAGATACCCCCGTGGCCTGAAGGATAGAAACTTCTGCCAGGCTGATAGAAGAAAAGCCCCTGTACAAACATTGAAAGCGTCTTAATCAAGGTCAGTAAGTGCCACAGCAAAATGAACTGAACTTTAGGGGGAAAAAATGCCTTTTCTTTTTAAGAAAGGTGGATACTTCCTATTGATTTTTTTTTTTTTTTTTTTTTTTGCTTTACTCAGGATTTTGCAGTGAATCCATAAGGCAACTTTCACTGCAATGTTCTTGGAAATAAATGGACCACATATTATGCACATTCATTTAAACGCAGCGGATCTATTTAACAAGAATAGGAGCTGATTGAGTTAGCTTTCCGTAATTGAAAAGGGGCTTGGCTGTTCCAGTCTTTTTGCAAAGTAATTTATCTGCTTCAAAGTTGGATCATCAGCTGTAGCTAAACCTCATTCTGCTTTCAAGATGCTTGGTTTGTGTCTCCAGCCTTGGCTTTTCCTAAACCATCCTGAGCTTAACTTTTAGCTTTAGCTTGCCCAAACTTCAGGGAACTAGATCAGAACTAGGGATGAAGCCTGCTGCTGGTCCAGCCTAATCACCCCCTCAATCCCTGACAGCGGATGCTGGTGGGAAACGGTCCTTGGTCAACAAGTGGCACCAAGGCAGAGCACAAGCTGCAAGGAATTCTGTCTTTTTTGTAGTGAGGGGCCCAAAACTGGACACATTCTGCAGGTGAGGGATCAGGAAAAAGCAGCTGATATAAGATCCTTAACCCTATCCTATGTTGATGGAGCTGTTACCATGATATCTGTGGACCAGGACAAACAGAACCAAACCAGCAGCTTTGTTGGTTGTCCCCTTACCCGCAGAGAGGTCTGAGAACCCCTGGGTGGAAGGTGCAGGAGAAGCCACCCAGCCCATGGCGGCGTTACTGGGTGCACAGGTTCTCCCCAGAGCTGCCAGGTCCTGGCCGGGGTCTGGAGGAGATGCTGGTGGCATGGTGCTGCCAGACCCTGACAGCGTTTCTCCTGATTTGTAGCTTCGGGGGAGGAAAAGCCTTCAGGAATCAATATTAGTGGATTTGAAATGAAGTCTTAAGTTATCTCACCTTCAGTCATAGTGGATTTACTCCGGAATGATTCCTACAAAGAATTTACTGTTTTTTGATGCAAAGAAATATGTGGGGAGTGCAGGATTATGTATCCCACTTCCAGAGCAGAAAAAAATATGGGAAACACTAACAATTCCCTCTCCCTCCCCAAATCTATGTAAAGACCTCCTGTCTTACCTCACAGACAGCTAGCTACCTGCGGAAATACAATGATGTAACCTTATTTGTGGAATAAACCCCTCTGCATTAATGCTGCACGTGGCGTAGACACAATAATGATACCACACATCAGCCGTGGTGAGTTTATAAATATATGAATAGAGAACGGACTGCAAGTTGTTTTTCCTCTTGGCGGTGGGACCTGGTGTCAATAGATTCAATCAATGCACACTTACATATTAGTGCAATGCAAGTGAATCTTTTTTTATACCGGGAGAGAAACACCTGTGACAGAAAAACAGCAATATAAATACTTCATCATTTCAGCCACAGCTGCTCCGTGACTCTTGCGCTGAATTCTAAGAGATTGTAAAACCCGTAATCATTTCCCTCTTCTGCAGCTCCTAGCCAAAACATAATTATAATAAACCACCGAGCTTTGCAAAGTGGAAGAGGTGAAATCACAACCCCTAGCACCGTCCTCAGGGTGGGATGGGGACAGGGATGACCTTGAGGATAGTAGTACTCCCCACAGAGCTGAACGCCCTAGAAGGAACAGTGTCTGGACCATGGAGGAACAACATTATGCTTTAGTAGAAGATCCATGGTGAGGCCATGAAGCCCCATCCACTCACCAGGAACAAAACCAAACACACAGACCCCAGGAGAGAGCTTAAATGCAGCAGCTGGGTCAATGGTGAGGGGTGTGTGGGTGGGATCCCAGGTGAGGACGATTCGAGTGGTTAAGGCCCATTGGTGGACTGAGGCTCCCACCAATTTAAAAGTACCAGAGACAGTAACAGCCCTTCATTTGGAAGTTTCTGGTCTTGTCTGCAGTGTGTGCTTTGTTTCCTGGTTCCTGGGAGTGCTCCTCAGGTATGTGCCATGCTTTGACAAGCTTAGAGTCCTAAATGTGCATCATCGGGTGCTCTTAGTGCTGCTTCTGCAGTTGGGGGGGCGGGGTGTGTGCTGGTAGAAAGGGTCTTCTGATAGTGCTTCAAGAAAGGTATGGATTTCTTCATAGCTTGTTGTAGCTATAGGCTGTTTGTTTGACTCAATCAGCAATTGCTGAAGGCTCTAGATATGGATGGCCCAGCCAACCTGGTTGGTGGTTGGGCACTCCAGAGGTGCTCCTTGGAGAGTCAAATCTGCTTCCTAATGAGGAAGGTTGTGGATGGGTCACAACCTGTTTGTCTCCTGCGTTTTGCTGGGTGTGTTTGGCTGTAGCCACCTGTTACGAGGAGGGTATGGTCCTGCTGGAGTTGTGTGGGTGGACTGGTGGCCCTGGGTGTACAAGGAGTAGCCCTTGTTTCTGGATGACACCAGAGGTCTAGGTGAAGATTGAAGAATGGGGAGCTATAGGTGTGTGGAGATACTAATGAATGGCCAGGTTATCCTGGAGAAATTGTCAGTGACACTGTCCCTGCATTGGCCTCATTCTCTCCATCTGCATGGTGTGTGAAATGAGTCAGTTTTTCACTTGAAGAACTGAGCTCTTTCCAAGAGCTGGCTATGAACTGGGTGCTGTGGTCAGTACTGGGAGGCCACGGTGTCAGCAAATGTTCTGTGGTGACTTCTGGGCTGTGCTGGGGGGGCTGTGGGCAACTGCTTGTGGCCAGTCACTGGCTCAGTCCCAGCTTGTCCTTGGGCTGCTCCCTTGCACTCTTTCCCTGCTTTGTGAGGCAAATGGCTCCTACCAGTGAATGTCAGAAAGTTTTTTGTTGTGAAATGTTATACCCTGGTGCTTTAAAAGCTTAAAAAGAGTCAAACTCCATACCCTGATGCACACATTTTATCTAGTAATTAAAGGCTCTTATCGCACCAAGCTCTGGTTTAAAAATAGTTCACCATTCCCCCTGGACTATGGAGGAAAAAATAATTCTAAAGCAATGTAAGATAGAAAAGCTTATGCATGTTCTCTTGCTTCTGAAACCTGGGTGGAAACCCCTTTTCCAAGGTGGGAATCGGGAGAGTCAAAGTCAGTTGGAGAAAGGGAAGTGGAGGAGACAATTGTGGTGATGAAATATTCATCCCTTTTAAAATAAAAAAAAGTCTTAACTCATTTATCACCCCAACTGGATGGATGTGGAAATACATCCCTAGTGTGGAGAGATGTGGAAAGGGGAGAAGGACCAGGGGATGAAGTTTCACTCTGGCTTGAAGCAGCTCCCTGTGAAGGGCACAGGAAGGCTGGCAGTGTCGCCGGGGCTTGTCCCTGTCCCTCTGGGCTTGGTGGGGGTGTTTCTGGAGCTCTTTGCTACACAGGCCACCAGACCAGCTACCATTTTTAGCTCAGAAGAATGAAAAGCTGGTGTGCTGAATGAGGAAATGAGGGTGGCTCTTGCAAGAAGAGAAACCTGCCTTCCACCTTACCCTCCACGGCCTGGAGTGTCCTGAGGGCTCTCTGAATGGTCTCTCACCTGATGCCTGAAAAATATCAGCATCTCTGGAGTGTCCATAATGCTCTGGTGAGAAGCCTGATCCAGGAAGAAAATCGAAGAATAGGAATGGGCGTTTATTTCTTTACTCTTCTATTAATTCAGCTTGACACTACAACAAGGGGACGATCGCCCCCTGTGCTGGGGGTGTCAGGGTGATGCTTGGCTGGGGTGGACCTCAGGAGAGGAAGGAGCCCTGGGGTGAGGTCCCCTCCTCCCCGCTGTGCTGCCGGTGCCTGTGACACACGCTGCACACATCACCCGAATTACATGTGCAGCTGTTCCAGCACCAATTAGTCATGTGATATTTGAAACATCAAATATTCTTTCCCTGCTTATCAACACTGTAATTATGGCCTGTCAGGGTTTTATGCTCTTCTTAAAATAAACACCCAAATGTTCACGTTAACCCTTCAGCTCTCAGTGGCTGTGGGCTTTCATGGTGGCTCATGGGGCAAGTGGGGGACCACAGAGCTCCTGTTGTGGGACAGAATGGGGCAGAAGAGCAGTGGCAGGGCCAGGATTAGGACCTAAACTCTTAACTCTCTATTCAAACGGTTCTATAATCATAGAATTGCCTGGGTTGGAAGGGACCTTTCAGATTGAGTCCAACCATTGACCTAACACTGACAAAAGCCACCACTAACCCATGTCCCTCAGCATCACCTCTACCCAGCTTTTAAATACCTCCAGGGATGGTGACTCCACCACTGCCCTGGGCAGCCTGTTCTGATATTTGATAACCCTTTCTATGAAGAAATTTTTCATAATATTCTTTCTAAACCTCCCCTGGTGCAGCTTGAGGCCATTTCTTCTTGTCCCATTGCCTGTTCCCTGGGAGAAGAGACCAACACCCCCCACCCCCCATCCTGTTACACCCTCCTTTCAGGGAGTTGGAGAGAGCGAGAGGTCTCCCCTCAGCCTCCTTTTCTCCAGGCTGAACACCCCCAGCTCCCTCAGCTGCTCCTCATGAGACTTGAATAATATGTCACCTTTTTGTGATGTTCTGAATGTATTGAAGCTACCTTGGCTATGGCAAAGTTTTGGAGAAACCTGGGTTGAATTGCTAATTTTTTTGATGATGCATATTTTTCCTGTGAGATGTGTTTTTACTGTGTGATCTGAGTCTTAACAGAAAGAGCCACATTTTTAAGGGAGTCTGTTTTTATTTTGTTTAGTAAAAGACAGTTTATTTTTGTTCCATTAACCAAAGATGCTCTGTGAAGGCGAGGAAGCTTTGGGGTGATGGCAGGGGGAGAGGCCAAGCTTTGCTGAAGTACCTGGAGCAAGTATGTGCATGAGCTTAGTATTGCTGCAGGCTGAACTTTTCAGATACAAATGATCTGGGTCATCTCTCCCAGGCCACCTCTGCTTTTTTTTTTTTGGTGTGAGATGAGCTTGGCAGCCTGAGCTCAAGACCCCTGGCGATGCTGGGTTTGGGAACAAGGGGCACTGACACAGCCAGCCCTGGGAAACCTGCCTTGCTCCCATCTCCGGGGGGTGCAGAGGTCTCCGGGTGCTCTTTGGGCTTTGAATTCCCCAGCATTAAGCTCACCCCGAGGAGCTGATTAAGTAAATGAGCAGAGAGGCTGCTGGAGAGGTCATGTACATGCATTGACTCTGAGTGACTCTGTTGTCACCTTCTGGGTGACCTTTCTCTCTCCACTTTTCATGCCTCCCTTGGCTTTGCTCTGCAGCATTTTGTTTGGAAACTTGAAACTATAGAGCACACTGCAGTTAATAGTGATGACGTGTGAGCCCGAGGGGTTTTTTTCGTTATTCTCTATTGCTGCTTAATGACCTAAACATCTTGAACACTTTTGATAAGTTGGCTGAGGTGTCTAGATTAAATTTCTGGAGCTTCTGCTGTGAAGGGCTCTTAGTGATGAGCAATGATGCAGCTAATCTGCAGCTCTCGGGGCCTGGGACACACTGCAGTGATGTAGGGGACCATGGCCCCTCATGTAGAAGAAGTCCTGCTTTACAGTTGCAGCTCCAACATCTGCTTCTTTAAAGCAGAGAAAGGTGGTGAGGCTGGCTTGGACTAACAGTGTCACAGAATGGTTTGGGTTGAAAGGGACCTTAAAGACCATCTAGTTCCAACCTCCTGCCTTGGGCAGGGACACCTCCCACCAGACCAGGTTGCTCAAAGCCCCATCCAGCCTGGTCTTGAACCCCTCCACAGCTTCTCTGGGCAACCTGGGCCAGGCTCTCTCCACCTTAAGAGGAGGGAGAAGCTCAGTTGTGTCCCAGCTTGCTTTTTATGGGTGTCCCATAGGCCTTTCATTACCCAATGTCATGTCATCCTTGTAGTTACTCCCTTCTTGAAGGGCAGAGCTTGCTGCTGGTTTTCATCTTGAATGGTAAGGAAGTTCCAACATTGCAGGGAATGCACCCTGCACCCAAGTTGTGCTTTGCATCCATTCTTTTAAAGAAAGCAGCAGTAACTTCGTTATTTTAGCGAATTCATATTTTCAAATGACCCTTTTGCTGGTACCTGTTATTTTGCTGTTAGAGGATGATGTTTGGAAACCTTGTTTTTTCCTCCAGGAGCTGTGTTGGGTGCTGCCTTGTGCTTGGATGTTGACCAGATCTGGGAGGAGAGCTCTTGCATGAGTCTTGGTGCTGTGCTGGCTGGGTTGGCCAGGTGGAAACCTCCTTTATCTGTCCCTGGTGGCCTGTCCTGCTCTGCTTGTTGGCTCAATGTGGCAGATCCAAACACAACTGGAGCCCAGAGCCCGAGGGGGGATGTTGCTAATGAGGGGTATCAGCCCAGTGTGGTGTCTCAGTGCAGGCTGGTGGCCTCAGCCTGAAGAGATTGTCCATTTTGCTAAGGTTTGTGTGCTTCTGAAGGGCTGTCAGATGTTCAGGACCTGAATTTGCAAAATGGCTTTAGCCCAGCCTCTAAAAATGCTGGCTGTAATGTGTTCCTACTCTTCTGGGCTCTTTAAAAAAAACAACAAACAACCCCAAAATACCAAACAATAAAAAAACGCCCAACAAAACCAACCAAACCCTGAGTTTTGTGTTTGGTGTTTCAAAGCCGGTTTGGTGAGGCAGAATGGGCCCAAAGCTGTCCGGTTGCCAACATCTGCACCGTGGTATGAGCGGGACATCATCACAGCCTGTACTCTGAAACGTTCACTGAAGTCACGTGGGAAAATTGTGACTCCAAGGGCACAAGCTTTGAAAAATGTGCCTCTGTAAGAGAAATGCCTCTTACCTGTTGACTGAAGGCAGCGTGCCTCAGTTTCCCCTCTCATATGGGACCACTCAGCCCCCTCTGGCAGCCCCTGGGAGAGGCTCCTCTGCCCCTCACATCCACCCAGCACCGGGGTCCAGCCCCTTCCCTGCTCCCTAGGACCCAGGAGCAGTTGAAACAGCCCATTTCAGCTTCCAAACCCCAAATGTTGCCCAGCCTTCCAGCGCTTTCCCTGCTGAGCTGTTACTGCTGCTGCCTCTGCTCCGTGCCAAAAGCAATTGCCCTTGACAAAGCCAAGTCCTTTGGGTCTCCCGGGATGAAGGCAGTGGGTATTTCCCTGGTCTCTGCTGCACTTTTGCTCTGCAGTTCCCACATCCCCAGAGGCTGCAGCTTTCCACGTTCTTCCCTCGTGCCCCATAGCGTGGTTTTGTGAGCGGGGGTGCTCGGAGCGTGGATGGGATTCATTGCTCCCTGTGACAGTCTGGCTTGTGGTTTCTCCCAGGTTCAGGTTAGTGTGAGCTTCACCAGCTGGGTGAAGTCTTGTTTTGACAGCAAAATGACGTTTGATTTGTTTATAATAGAAAATAAAGTGAGAAACGTGTGACTTTGAACTGCAAATAGAAAATCCTCATCTGAAGAGGTCAAATGCCCTTCTTTTTTTATAACTTTTACGATAAAATGTTATTGATACTGTCACAACCCCCTCTGGAAATTGTGGGATAAGAAATGCTATTATCTGATAGAAAAATATTTTGCTGGAAAAATCAGTTATCCTGCTTCTGTGAGAAATATCTCAGACACCTGTAGGAGGGGATGTTGCTGGGGAAGGCTTTCACTGGTTGCACATGAGGATGGGGCTGCTCCTGCCCTGCCCAGGTGGTCCGGGCTGGGGTGAAGGATGCAACCCCGTAACAAACCCCACTCAACCTCTTCATGGCCAGTAGATCTGTCCCAGCTGGTGCCCAGGGCAGTGGCACTGAGAGGCGCTGGTGTGACTCAGCGATGAACCGAGTTGCCTGACCTCAGCTCCACACCTTCTCGCTCACAAATTCCCAGTCCAGCCCTGCAGAGCTGGAGCTCATAGCTGCCGGCGTGTGCTCAGACACCCAAGGATAGCAAGGATGCTGTTATCAGTGCTTGTCCCTGACAAGGCATGGGTAAACTCGTGCTGACTGCTGTTGGCAGGTACGCAATTAACCTTGCTAATCAGCAGCTCTCTGAGGAAGGAACTGTATTGCTCCTGCAGGGAATTCTTTTTTTTTTTAACTTCAGGTTGATTGAGATTCATGTGCTTTGATATTTTAGCACTCCCCTGCTCTGGCTGGAGCAGGAGGGATTTTTTTTCCTCTGCCAGAGCAAGGCAGAATTGTGCTATCTCCCTGGAATTGCTGGCATCTCCCTGCAGATCTGGGCTGGGAGCTGCTGGAATGCTTAATTCCACCTAAGGAAATGCAGGTTAAGGAAGATCCCAGATGGACACCCTTGGGCATGGGGAGCAAACAGCTGATACTGGTTAACATTGGAGATACACAAAGGGGGTGATTTCCTGTGTCATTGACCTGTTCTATGAAAGGGAGCTCTTGGGCTCCCATGAAATTTTGCTGGTTTTAGTCCTTCCAGTCTCCCTCTTCCTTCTCTTTGCTAAAACCCCCTGAAACATGAAGTTAGCAGCAGGACTTGTACTTCTGAGGCCCCCCAAGCCCACCTGCAATTAGACATAGAAGGTGAGGCTCAGGTCCAGCCTGTGTCCCCCTGACTGTGGGTTTCATAGAAAAGTCTTGAACCGCTCCACAGTCCCTGTCTTAGTACATTGATAGTCTGTCTTGTCTTCCATAGAACCATGTAATATTGAGAAGGTAAACATAATTTATTATTTTTTTCAGTTCAAAAAGCTTAGTGCTTTGTGACTTGCATATGCGTATTTGCCTCCCAAGAAGCAGGAGATGCCACACAGTGTAAATGCGTTATGCGTTGAGGTTGCATTAATTCTTTCTATTTCCTATGCTGGAGATACCCTGGAGTCACTGAGCAGATTCAAACTCTGCCAGATTCAAACCAAATATAAAAAATATAGGCACTGAAAACAAGGACCAGTGAGAGAGTATGTTACACTGTCTCCACTGTCTGTGAAGCAGAAGTCACCAGGGAAAAAAAAAGTTTTTAAACAATCCAGATAAGTCAATTAGTTTTGCTTCATTTCTTCATGGTTGTTGCTTTGCCTTATCACGTTTCACCACATTTTGCTAGAATAAGGTGATGTGCACCATGGCTGCTACCGGTTGATGGCTGGTGGTAAATCCAGGTGGACGCTCATGGCTCATGGTGGGGTTTTCTGGGAAGAATCCTCTGTGGGGGGAACATCCGTGGGTGTATCTGTGGGGCTGATGGCTGGTTTTGACCAGTTCCAACTTTTTCAAGTGCATAAACACCCTGATCCTTGGGGTGGTGTATAGGTAAGGCCAGAAAGAACTGGACAAACATGGTCTCTGGTGGCTGTAAAGTCTCTGTGTCAATAGTTTTATTTGGGGAATGGCTGGAGATGGGGGCATCAGACATGTCTCCCTCTTCCATCTGTGCTCTGACCATGTGATACCGTGGCTGTGACCCTCTCCTGGGAAGCAGACCCTCATAGCTAGCTTTACATGATGCTCTGCCATGGAAAAACAAGTTAATCTGAGTGCCAGCTGGTGTCCACCTCTGAGCTGGGTCACTTGGTGGTGGCTTGGCCATCTCTGGGTG
Source organism: Tringa tobata (assembly GCA_033628505.1). NCBI lineage: Eukaryota > Metazoa > Chordata > Aves > Charadriiformes > Scolopacidae > Tringa > Tringa tobata. The sequence goes on along the minus strand of JAHREE010000548.1, from coordinate 1,555,696 downwards.
GAGCTGCTTTATGCCCTGGAGAAGAAGCCAAGGAGTTCTGCTGGCTGAGCAGAATTTGGCAGCGGAGCAATAAGGCATTGAGGGCACACACTGGGCAATGAGGGTTAAAAAAGATGTTAAAGAACAACTCATTAACTGAACATTGTTCATTTGGGGCAGAGCCAGGGGTCCTGTGAAAAATGGTATATCACTCTATGGGTAGAGCCTGTAACATAATGCATATATACAAGTCATGCTGCACGGAGGCTATTCAGGCAGCTTTACTTCTGGCATTCTGTAACTTTTGAGTGCTTGCTTTTGCAATCTGAACAATGTTCTTTTAAGTGTAGAGTTTGTTTTTTTTTTTTTAGGATGTAATTATAATCTTGTTCTACATAATTTAACAGTATTGGGGCAGGAGATTTTTATCCAGGGCTGGAAGTAATTGTCGGGCTCGCTTGTTAAACAGCTAAGGTGACACAAGGGAAGGATGGAGCTGCATATTTCCAGCCCTGTGCTGGAGAACAGGACAAGCTCAGCCATGGGTGTGCATGAACAGCCTCTGCAGTGCCCAGATGGCCTGTGGGCTTGGGGCAATGGCATTGCCATGCTCTGGGCAGTTGCTGCAAACCACTGCATGTGGAGGATAAAAATCACAACCGAGAGAACTGCACCGCAGATGCAGAAGGTATGAAGTGGCTACTTGGGATTTACTCGGTGCCCTGTGCCTGGTGGCATGCCCAGGATGGACTGCCACCTCCTGTCTGGCTCTTTGTGAGAGCTTTGAGGGTTATCTCAGGCATGGGGCAGCAGGGTTTGGTGGCTGTGGTTGAGCCCAGCAGAGGAGTTAGTGGCCACCAGCTGCGTGAGAGGGCCCTGGAGGCACCTTCCTCAGACCCATTTGGGGACCCTTGAGTCATTTGTGGTAATGGGTCCATGGCAAGCTGTTGGTGGTGATGGCCAGCACCAAAGTGAAGGGGCGGGTGACACCAAAGCCTCCTTGCCCAGGCATCTGAATTCAGGTTAGTGCTGACCCAGTTTGCACAGCTCTGATGATGGGAAGTGGGTGGCACTTTGGCTTTCCCTCTCCTGCTTTCCTGCATGTGCTGGCTAGCATGGCCAAGTCCTCACCTGGAGAGAAGCCAGAAGGGGTGAGAGAGGACTCCAAAAGGGTATGAGGGAACAACAAATTTCCTAGATCATTAATTTGCTCTTTGCGGCCAGGATGTTATTGGCTGGAGATGAAGGACTGCCAGAGAGGGCAGCAGAAACCTGGGACTGCAGATGTTTTCCCTTCTTAAGGTGACTGCTCAGCAGCACAGAGCTAATGGCAGGACACTGGAAGATGAGGAGCAGCGAGTGCCTCCCAAATTCCTGCACATACACCGTGTCCACAGAGCTGTGGGGACACCACTTGCTGTTGGGGCAGGGACATCTGAAGCTGCCCAGGGCTGCAGTCCCTCCCTCCTGGCTCCTATCTGAGGGTTAACCTGCTGGTCAGAGATAGCATGTAAAGCCCTTCTGGTTTTGACAGGAGAGGATCTGAATTCCTTCTAAGGCTGGTTCTCCTTGCAGATCTGGGAGCCAGCATGTGCTGGGGATGAAAGAGAGCAGGTGATGGTGGAAAATGTGATCCTTTTGGTAGTAACTTGCTTTCCCACTTAATTTTAAGCATGTGGTTAAGTGGTGCAGAGGAAAGAGCAATTAATTCCACCAGGGCTCCCTCCGTGTTGGGTTTTTCAGCCTCCTGCAGTTTTAGCAAACTCCCGTTGCATTGCCCAGCTTGTCTTGCTGTGTTGATGGCTTTGAACCTTTGCTCGGAAGGGGAGTGATTAAGGTGTTGCCCCTTAGTCATCAGACTTTGCTTCCTACTTAATCAGTGATGAATCTCTTGTGGTTTAGGCCAAATTGGCCAAAATCAGAAAGACAGATGGCCTTCCCCTCCACTGCCCCCCAAAGAGAGGAGAGGAAGAGATGAAGAGACTTATAACAAAGTTTACATGCAGGGTGGTTAAAACCATAAGTGCCCTCCATGTGGAAGGGTTTCAAAGTGCTCTTCCTTTTTACCCACTTGATTTTGCATCTGGAGCTGCCTGGGAGCCGCTGGCACAATAGATTCTTGTCTTTTTTTTTTTTTTTCCCCAGCAAGTGTCTGGGTATAAAGTGCTTTTATAATCAAATACAGAATACTAAATGTAGTTATGCAAAAGAATAGCCAGGTTGGAGATTTTAAGGAGAGAGACAACAGGGAGGTTGGAACGGGATGGTCTTCAGGGTCCCCTCCAACCCAAACCATTCTATGAGATGATGATGAAACCTCCCACCTTCCCCATATACGTTATCATCAGGTATATTAGAAAATCTACCCTAGGAGACTTTCTCTTGAACGTTTTAGCCAAGTTGCATGGGAAACATATTCTTGATTCCACAGCTTTTTAGCTGTTTTATTGGTATCCTGTGTATGGGACGAAAAAATGAAAATCTTCAAAATTTTCTGCAACCTGAAAAACCTGGGGAAAAAAAATGTTGGGCCAGTATAAAGATAGTGAGATAGCAGCAAACCACTCCTTTCTGGTTCAAATTTTGTTTGTGCATTTTTTCCATAACAAATTAATCTACCTTTTGGGAAAAAAAAGTATTAGAGATGGTGTCTTTAAATATGGTGGTCACGTCTGTGTGACTGATTCTGCACTTTGCTAGTGGGTGAGAAAAATGGAAGGAAATGTCTCAAAAAAAAAAAAATGTTCAAAATGTTCGGTGAACCAAGCAATTGCCAATAGTTTTGTTTCATATTGTGAACAATGATATTTATTTTTCAAGCTTACCTATTAAAGAAACCTAAGCTCACCCCCTTCCCCTGGCCTTCAAAAGTCAACATTGGTTCAAACTGAAAAATGGAAACATCTTGTTTTCAAAACACTGAATAATTTGTTTGCACTGGCTTTTTGCCTTTTCCTACACAACAAAAACAACTTGGCAAAGTTTGTACACGGTTGTGAGAGGTTTGGGTACAACACAAACTGTGAAGGTCTCTTTCTGAAAAATCGAGTGTTGGAAAGTGACAAGTGTTCAGTGGAGTGGAAAAGTGCGGGTTTTTTCCCAAATCTTTGACAGATGATGAGCAGTACAGCAGCTACTGGGGAGCTGATGGGGAGTCTGATGTTCTCAGACTCTGAGTCTCTGCAGAAAGTTGTTTCACTGCAGATATTGGTTCAATCCACTTGAATGGCTGGGGATATTTTAATAAGGGCATGACTGTATGAGATGGGAAATGAGCTGACCAGCTTTTAAGATGCTATTACCCTGAAATTGCTGTTCCCTCTAGAGGTTATTCTTGTACAGTTGAGTTGGTATAAGGTCAAGGCTTTTGTTGTCAAACAGGTGCCGGAGTCTGCTTGGACCATCCTTTCATTTGACTCTCCTATGGCTGATGATGATGGTGCAAAGCCAGCAACATCCCCAGCCTTGCCCTTGGACTTCGTACCCTTCTTGTCCCTCAGGACGGAAATCACTGCATTTGTGACTTCTCTTGTGTTTCCTGAGCCCTCTCTCCTTTCTCCATTCACCTCAAACTCACACTGGAGTTGGGTAGGCTTGAGCTCTGGCTACATTTAGTGAGATGAAGTGGCGTCTCCTCAATTAGAAAAGCTAAGAAAAATAAGCTCTCTGTTGTCCTAGCTGGTGACATTTAGTAAGTCTGCTGTAAGGTGCCAAGTTTCAGACTATTACAGCAGGGGGGTTCACACTTCAGATTTAGATGTTCCAGAATAGAAATAAAACCTAACATAAATAATCTAATTAAGAAAATAACTACTAAAAGGCCATGTGAATTTGGCACCTGGAATACTTATGCATGCTTTAAATCCCCCAGGGGTGCCTCTTACAGGCTCCTACAGCCTTTGAATCCTGTGCTGCCGTTTTCATACAACATTTTTCCATTCAGTGGTTGCTCCCTGCTATCCCAGTGCCTGGTTAGGACACCAAGAGGTGAAATATTTGTGCTGGGAAGAGTCGAAACTGATCTCGGAAACTGGATGGATGTGCCTGATGGCTGAATTTCCCTGCCATGTATTTCTCACTCATTTGAGCTGCCTACAGGAGCATTGGGGGATAAATGTGCTATTTAAATGGAAGTAGAGAAAGAAACAGCGCAGGGTAACATCTCTCTGGGACAGCAGGAGTTGTCAAAATCGTGTTTGCAATGCTAGGGCTGCAGTAGGGGGTTAACTCTGCCAGTGATCAGATGGATAATTCCCTTTAAAATTATTGTTTTACCTCACCCCATCCAATTACTCAAGTTGCGTTGCAATCCCACGGATCTCTCCGTTAATGTCAACAAAACGATTATAGACTGCAGCAGCGCCAGGATGTTTCACCCGCAGGAAGGCTGGGGAAATGTTTATGGTGCAGCGTGTTGAAAGCGGCGTTTGATGTGTAAATGTCAGGAACAATCAGCTTTCCTGTCACCAGCACGCACGAGTACAGGCGCCGAAAATGTCACACACCGCAACCGAAGGGCGACTCTAGCGCAGGCCATGTAGGTTGTCATGTAAACGGCCAACACCGGTGTCAGTGACGGTGTGGAAAAGCCACCACAGCTCTTGGCTACTGATGCCACACGCTATTTCTGATTTGTGAATCGCCGTCGGCAGTGTGGTCTTTCCTTCGGCATCGGTGACTGAGCTGATGGTGGGGAGATGGATGAAGGTTGTCCACAAGGATGGCAACACCAGCCATGGATCAAAGCTTTCTGCTGGAAAGAAAAACAGCTTTTTTAAGGATAAAGATGCTTTCTGGGAGCCACCTGGGCTGTCTAGAAATGGGTCCAGATGCCTCCATGGCTGTGCAGCTCTGGGGACCTCACCTAGATACATCCCTTCTTGGCAAATCCTGCAGAATAAGGTTTGGTAGCAATGATGAGATGAGCATCTGGAGCCCTTTATATCATGGGCACCAGGCGAGGAATCCTCGTGGGGTACCATCACAGTGGAGCTGGGGTCCCCTCTCTCTGTCCCCCTCCATCCACACTGGCACTGGGGGCGTCACACTTTCTGCTGGTTGACATGTGGCTGAGTAGAGGTTGCTGTTGGTCCACCAGTCTCACTGATGCTGAAGTCTCATTGACTCCAGTCCCTCTGATGCTGAAGGTGCCCAGATCCTCTGACAACAGTTTCTGCAAATCCCACAAACTGATCAAAACAACATTTTTGCAAATAAACCATTATGATTTCCCTGTTGCATCAGCACTCCTCATTTTTTTTGGTAACTGAAGCTACAAAGAACAGGTTGATGAAACAAGCCAGATCTGAAGGCAGGAGATATTGAAATGTGGAAGATTTAATTTAACATTTTTTATTACATATTTTTGGAGCTCTGATTATACCCCACCCTCCAGGAGTTTATTTACTTAAGGAAAATTATATGACTGATTACAAGATTGCAGGTTCATTTTCACTGCTGAGAATTCTTTTTTTTTTTTTTACACAGCTCATGTTACACTTGCATGACTCGTAAAGTTTTGTAACATCTTGAAATTTTTAATGCTACATTGCAGAAAGGTACTTTATATATAGATGAAGTAGGCAGAATACTTGCTTTGCAGTCTTTTTGAGGGGGGAAAAAAAGTTAGTTTCTTGGTTTGAATAGGCCTGTGAATGGTTTCTTTGAGCTGTTGGACAGTGAGTTCCCAGGGTGCCCACAGGAGCTGCCTGGTGTTTGTCCTTCAGGCTGAGTGCAAAGTGAGAAACTGTGTCTTTAAAACATAACATAAGATGGAATGCTTTCTACAGGGGAATAAAAATAAATTATGCAGAAATCGTGACCGCAGTGGGCATGGAATTACAGTGGAGAGATCCCGTGGTAAATATTTGACAAATAGGACAGCATCTTAGTCATAATCTCAGTTGTTCCAATAAATCATTGCACCTGGGCCTTTTAAATCATAATTCACGTCAGCCAGCACTGCATACTGAGTTAAGGTCAGGAGAGATTTCCAGATGTATTATGATGATTATCTAACAATTCAGTTAATAGAGCCATAGAATTAGATGAGATTTTTGTCAATTCCGATGTCACAGCAACAGAGACCTTTGACTGAAACAACATCATGAATATTGGATAAGATCCCGCAGTGCTGCTCCTCCATGTTATGATATTATCCAAGTATGAAGGTTATAAATACAGGAGTTATATTATTCGCTTTCCAGTTGGTAAAAACAAGGAAAAAAAACAACCCCATAATCAAGTTCCAATACACAACTAGATATAATATAGCTTTTTCTTTTTATATATATCTGTATATATATCAAGTAAAAAAATCTAAAATAGTTGGAAGTAAAAAATGAAAAAATAGCTGATTGTGTTATTTTTTTCTTTACAGTGATATGGTAGCAAATACAGGACAAATGAGTAATAAACCTTTATATAAGGTGTTCTGGTCCCATCTCCATCAATAGGGCTCAGACTGGAATAGAAAATGGAACAAGGTGATTTTTGTTTTTTGGCTACAGCTTCTGCAAGTGACAAAGATGATGTTGAGAAGAGAGAAGGAAATTATAGCACGAAATAAAATAAAACTCCAAAGTGTTTTCCAAAAGACTTTAAACACCGTAGGGTAAAATTTACTTTTGAACAGGGGGAGCAAGCATGAGGCATCACCAAGTCCTCCTTAGGCTGAAAATACTGTGTGCTTATCCTGTCCTCAAAATACATCCCTTTTGTGCCATCTTATCATAAAACAACAAAAAAAACCCCCTTTCAATGTTTTTCCCTTCTCCCTGTAGCCAATACTAAAAAAAGCAAAACCATAAATCCATTGAATGGACCAAGGCAGATGTGAGACCTCAGTGATGCCCGGGTGGTTGGCTGCCCTTTGCCCAGGGGTGAATTTTCCCCAGAATCCTTTATGTTGAAAGTGTCAATTGATCAAGCTTGGCAGATGGTCACACTGAGCCCTATTTTGGCTGTAGAAAAGAAAGAAGGACTAGTCTCAGCATAAAACAAGATCATATAGATGTTCAACACAAAACAGATTTTTTTTCAGTTGTCTGCATAATAATAACATCATGTTTGCATATAGAACAGCTTTTGCATTATTGCTCTACTCATAAGAATATAGTAAGGAACTTATAACAGACTCGCACGTTACAAACTTAAGGTTCTTTGGTGAAGAATGAGAAAACAGTATTTTAGCTGTAATTGAATCTCAGACAATTCTTCGTTTTTTTTATCTGTTGATCCTTTGGATTCTCTCACAGAGGAGGGAAAGGTACTGAGTCAGCTTGACCATGGCAACGATGGCCACCCCGCCAATCATCATGCAGGTGGGCCAGAAGAGGGAGTGGAACAGCACGTTGGAGCTGTACAGTTTGGTTAATATCACATTCTTCTGCACGCCTTCAGGGTCGTAGAAGCAGGAGAAGCGTTGGTACTTTCTGAAGTTTTCCATCACGACGTTCACCAGCGACATGGATTCCTCGTAATTCTTGCCACACTTGGGTATGTAGGAACACTGGGGAGAAAGCAGAGGGAGAGAGATGCGTCTCCAAACCAGATACAATGCCTGCTTTCAGGTGGCAAGCAGCAAAATCTCAAGATGACTATGCTTTTCATAATACGAGTGGAATACCATTAAGCTAATAATAAATTTATCACAGACAAAACTCAATATTTTGCACATCTACAGAATTTCCCATTGGAGAACCTCCAAGTGCTGTACAAACATTAATGCTTTAATCTGCGCAGCGGCCTCGTGAGATAGGTGAATATATTATTATTGCTAATTTACACATGCAAAAACGGAACTGATGAAGTACCTCTTCATCTGAAGTGGCACGCATATGCTGGCAGTTAGGCGGGTAATTGACTCTCTGTAAATAGAAATCTGGTGGTTCAGATCTCGCTTGGATCGGATCAAAGCGATCGTAGTGGGCACAGGAGTTCACCCACGGAGGAGGAGGCTGATGAGAGACCTCTATAGAAGTTTTCCCTGGGGAGTAATGCCTCGATTAGGGACAAATAGATAAAGCGCAATTTTCCTACTGATAACCCAGAAGACTTTCATTCAACCTCAATCTGAAGATCAGCCCGGCTGCCAGGATGGCTCTTAGTCTTGTTTTTGCTCTTGACCCCAGCCCAAGTCCAACAGCTCCTCTCTGAAGATGCTGCTTGAATTTCAGTCTCAGTCACAAAGAAAAGAAGATTCGGGGGTGGCTCTTTCTAATGCATTTTCAACCTAGCATTCCCAAAGAATACTAAAACCAAGTTAATTATAAAATTAATTTATGGAGTCTATGCATTGAAGATATTCCATGGGATATGTAGGACAGTGCTCCTGGGCTGTGCTGACCATTCCCTGCAAAGAGCTAGCATGAGGTGGTGGGTGGACACATGAGGACCGAGGCTACATCTGGATTTTGATCCAGAACAGAAATATATGAACTTGTTGTTGCTGCTGGTCTGGACTAAAGTTGATGGGAGCATTCCAGGGCAACTCACCCTCTCCTCTCTTCCAGGTGCTCACTCCCCTCCACATCTGAAGGTTTTTACACCTGCCCAGGATATTGATTAAATTCCCTACCCAGGTAAGCCCTACTTCAGGAGGGGTGGAAATCTGCGGCTTAACTTCTCATTGAAGGTGTGTGCGGTCACCCAGAAGGTCACTACTCCCTCCTACTTATGGGGTAGTCATGGGTCCCACCATAACCCCAGTTATGGGGTGACCATGGGTCCCACCATGCTCCATCCCTGTGCTGCCAAACCCTCTTGCCCCAGGTGAGCACCTAAAGTAGCTCCAGACAATTTAATGAGAGGAAGTGGGTTTTGCAAGGGAAAAAAAAGATGTTTTGATTAAAATAATGTGACCCATGACTTTTGATTATTATTGTGTTAATGTATATCCTTTATAAATGTCCCTCAGTTCTTTTTCATGACTGTGCCATGACTTTTTTGTAAGGTACTGTAAAAAAAAAATCTCTCGTCCTAATAACGATCAAAGGACTAACCTCATAACAGGATTTGATTGATTCATTGGCAAGTTTATTAGCACAGAATATGATCTGAAGCACGGCAGAAAGATTGCCTGGCCTTAGCAGACTGGAGCATTAAGGGTAGAGCATAGCAGCGCTGCCACTATGAATATTTCATAGAGCTCTAGAAATTAGAGACGGAAAATATCAGAGCGGTAATATCTCATCCATCTTCCTGCTGGTGCAGGTCTGCTCCCTCCAGGATATTCTCTTGCACTCTGCTCAGCTTTGTCTTAAATGTCCAAAGCCACAAACCCTCTTCCAGTGCCTACGACTCTTTAATAGATCATAATCTAATAAGTAGGGGAATTTCTCAGTGAAGCGTACCTCATTTTCCTTTACTAAATTATGTGCTATCACCGTCATAACAGCGGTATTTACAGCTCAGACGCTTTTTTTTTTTTTCCCTTGCAAGTTTGGTGCTATACATTTTTGTTTCTTGAAGTCCTAGCTGTTACTATCCTGAGTGAGGAGATGGGGACTGGCAGGGAATTTCATACCCACAGTTGTTGCGCTGTACCTGTGACTGTAGACTACTAAATCTCTGCTGTTCTCTTACACCTCTGCATTGTCAAACGCCTGGAAATCTGCAAATCTGAAAGCAAACAATGACTGTCTCTCCACCTCAAGCGAGGGTTCTGTGATACCACGTGAGAAAAGTGGTTCTTGTGTTAGTTGCAACCTGGTGACGAGAAGGACGTAGTAGACAGCTATAGAGAGAACTTGTTATTACATTTCCAGCTCAGCTTTTCTATTTTAAAGGACTGGAGAGGTGGCCTGTATGAACCACCTCTGGACTTGCCCACTCAAATGCCATCCTCAGTACAGAGTTTCTCCAGGACTTATCCACTCAACTTATGAATGTCTCCAATGGTGGAGATCACACACCATCTCCAGGAACGCTGGGGGTAGTTATATTTAAGACAACCCTATTGCCAGAGAGGCCCCCAGTTCAGGGTGGGCAGTGAAATACCTGGCTCTCATCATACGTCTGTGGCTGGGGTGTATGTCCCTGTGATAGGACAAGAGGGAATGGGTACAAACTTGAATGTAAGAGGTTCCACCTAAACGTGAGGAGGAACTTTTTTACTTTGAGGGTGGCAGAGCCCTGGAAGAGGTTGCCCTGGAAGAGGTTGCCCAGGGAGGTGGTGGAGTCTCCTTCTCTGGAGGCATTCAAACCCACCTGGACACGTTCCTGTGGGACCTGCTCTGAGTGGACCTGCTCTGGCAGGGGGTTGGACTGGATGATCTCCAGAGGTCCCTTCCAACCCCTAAAATTCTGTGATTCTGTGAAAGGTGGGGGGGATGTCGATGTACAGCTCCCTTGGGAAGTGCCATGGGTTTGAACCGAGGGCTGAAGGAGGAGCTCTGTGCCTGTGCTGGCCAGATATCGATCCCTGCAGCCGGAATTCTGCAGCCCCAGCCCAGAAATGAGCCTGCTGGGACCAACAGCCCATCGTCGCGGCTCCCCCCACACCGGGCACGCTCCTCTCCGGGTTATAAATACCCAGCCCTTCCACGGGAAACCGTGAGATCCCCCCACCATTTCTCAGTCTTGGGCAGTTCTGGCCGGCGGGAGGGTGATTCTGGTGATTAAATCCTGCTTGTTATCTCACTTATGGAGCGCGGGTATAAATCAGCAGCAGCTCCGACGACAGGAAAAGAATCAAAATGATATAGTGTGGGATGGAAACCGGGCCTCTAGAACTGCATTAACTGCTGCAGCCCTTCTTCAGGGTGACAGCCTGGCTCCGTGGTACGGGTGTGAGGGGACACCAGTGGATTTACCTCTCCCAGAGGCTGTTCCAGCCTCTGACGGCTGAGAAAGGATGTGTGTAGCCGTGAAAGCATTTAAGCCGTGAGGGTTGTAGTATTGACAAGGGGCTGGACTTGTTGGAAAGGCTAGAGGAAAAGTACGTGCAGTGAGAGCAGTGAAAAAAGGGTGAAAAATCTCCTGCGCCCTTCTGGGAAAGGCTGGAGGGGCTGGAGGGGTATCCATCGGCTGATTCCCACCGGAGACTGTGCGCTGTGGAGCTCCATATAAATGGCACCGACTCCGTCCCACACCTCGTGGGCCGGCAGCAGGTCCCCTTAGATGAATCATCACTTAAAAATCAGAGTGGGTTTTGCTCCGTCCACGCTGGCTGGCGGGGAGAGGGGAGGAGAGGAGAGAGCTGGGCTCCAGACGCTGCTCTGCTCGGAGAGGTTGGCAGGGGGATGCGGGACCTTTTGAAGGTGGCTGGTGTCACCCCCAGAAGGTCAGCACCGGGCTCCGCAATGTCCCCAGTAATGCCGGGGCTCAGCCAGCCAGGGAAGGCTTTTTTTTTTTTTTTTTTTTTTAAATTTATTTGGCAAGGGGAAAGGTAGGAAACGCAGATCTGAATAGGAGAGGGAGAGACAGAACCCAACCGAAGCATCACCCTGCTCAGGGCTGCTCCTCTCTGGTCCAGGGAGAACCCGTCCAGGGTTGTGCTGGTCTGGGCTTGGAGTCTCCACCAAGCACAGGAGATGGGGGGTTTTATAGACATTGCAAATTTCCACTCAAAACTGCCTTTGGATTCAGGTCACGTCGCCAGCAGCATGTCAGGAAAACCTAGGGATCCTCCCGAGAGCAGAGCTTAACCTGTAAAACAACCTTGGGCTGGAGAAGTATTAACTGTGCCTACATCAAATTAAGAGGAGGTGGCATCTGGGAGAATTTCGAAGTCCATTTCGGCAAGTTAAAATCATCAATAAGAGAATGTGGAGGTTTATGCTGAATGTCTTGATTTATTTGGATCCGGTGGAGCGTGGTGACCGACCTGATCTGTTTTAATCGAATCGCGGCACAAGCATCACTGGATTTTTGCTCCAGCCCCAGCAGAAAGCGGGGTCTGTCCTGCCCTGGGCTTCAGGAGCGTCTGTCTTCTGCAGCGATGCCAAACCCGGGGGGGCACTTTTCTCCCTTTTACACTTCAGACCCAGAGGACTTGGTCTCCCAGCCACAGGAGCTAATTATCCCGCAGAATAACCGGCCCGGTGCAACCACTCCGTGCTTTGACTAATTTTAATATCGCTTCATCTTAATATGCAGAAGCAATTTGGTGGAGTGAGCTGCTGCCATAAATAGAAGCGCAATAGGTTACGCTGTCAGCAGCCTGAACCGGGGCTCTGCTTTGCTGAGCACCCGCAGTTTGGGGTTCGGTGACCTTGGATAACGAAGTAGTTAATGCAAATGTGGCACTTGAGGGTCTAATGACTTCGCTGCATCCAAGCTGGCTGTGATCAGAGGTACCCAGGCGATAGATACAGGGAAGGGAAGGTGGGAGGGGGATGTTCCTGGGCCTGATCCTGCCCAGGAGCAGACAGCCATCTGTGAAGAGGTGGTGTCGTGGTGGGGTTTGATGCACAGCATCGTCTCAGCCGTGCAGCTGGGGCTGCGGGAGGATGAGGAGATGCCTTCTCTGCATCCACCACATTCGTTAGAGCCTCCAGACAAGGGCTGGCTCCTTCCCACCTGGATGGAGCCACGCTGGATTCTGTACTTACCAAAGCAGAGGGAGGAATTCTGCTGCTGATTTGTTAAAAATCGGGGGTTT
>JAHREE010000548.1:1504755-1523122 GCA_033628505.1 Tringa tobata | reverse complement strand
CAGGCGGAACAGAGCAAAGGCAGAGGCGAGCTGAAAGTGCTGCCCAGCGGGAACGCAATGCTCTGGCGCTATTTATTTTCGAGTCCACATTTGGATTAGCTGTAAAGAGCTGTGTGGATAAGCAAGCAGGCAATTACAGCTGGAACGTGCTGCTCATGAATGGAAACAGCTCCAATCTGCTCAGGACATATTGAAATTCTAATTCGGTTAGATTCCTTTAGTTACAGCGCTCATCACAGGCACTAAAAGAGATGGGATTAAAAAATAAATACAACTCTTGTGTTGCCTTTGGTCGGCCTTCTCTTCCCCCCACCTCCTCTCCCCTATTTTAGCTGTTGTTTGACTTTATTTTCTGTGGCAAAATACGGCAGTCTGCATTTGGTCTGCTTGTTAATTTTAATGAGGACCTAGCAGGCTGCAGCTGGCCGGACGCGTGCGCTGCTAACGACGGGTGGGCAGGCAGCAGGGACACCAGACCATGGCTGAGGTTTCACGTGTCACATCCCACTAAAGACCACATCTTACTGAAAAACATGACCTCAGAGATGTTTGTTATTCCTGCCGGCGTGACACCGGGCAAGGAGGCGACTTGCACAAGCCCTTCACTGGTTTCATCCCTGGTTCAGACCAGCGCTCGAGTCCACCAGCCCACACTGCCTCCTCCAGTAAGCAGGTTGGCTCAGGTTGGCTTCCTGCCATGGGTACTGGTGTAAAGTCACTTCCCCACTGCAGGCAACTGGGTTTGCATCGGGTTTGTTCAGATAAATGAGGAAAATATCTCATCCTGATGCAGGAGGTGCTAGATCAGCCCTGCCAGTGTGACCTGAAAATTCAAGCAAGTTATTAACGCACATGCTGTCAAAGAATGATGTTGTGTTACTTCTACTGGCATATGCAAAGAATAGCTTGTTGGGATCTAAATGCCTGAGATTGCCAGATTGGAGGAAGGAGAGGAGTGTGAGCTCAGGTCTCCAGCTGCCTGGTAGTTGTGCTTCCCTTGTGACTGGTCTCTTGGACCTGCTGGAGGACCTCTGAATGCAGCGGGATGCCACAGGCTGTGACCACTTCAGCTCAGAAACCTGGTTATGACAGACAATGGGTAGAAATTGTCTCTCTTGAAACTAAGAAAAAAGGGCTTGATGGGGAAAGACAAATATAATACCACTGACAGACATAATACCTCCAATACCTAGGTCAAAAATCAGTGCAACCTCTAAATCACCTGCTTTGTTGGTGAGTTCAGTGCATCATACACTGGACAGTACAGACGCAGATTTAGCCTCCTTAGAAAACCAATAGCTTGAGAGCTCGTGAGTCTCTTTAGAGATGTGTGCTTGTAATATACTTTTTAGCATAAAACCAATTTTTCTTGAGAGTCAGGAAAAAAGATAACGAGAAAGAACAAAAGCAAAGTCTCTCTAAGAAAGAACAGGGTACATATGCCCTCTATGCAGCTTTGAACCAACAAAGAGAACAAAATCTCTGCAGTCCTTTGAGGCCAGCAGAGCACTCCGAATAGTGAAGGGACCGTGTCTATGAAACAAAAACCCAATGTATTTTGGTCTCATAACTGGTGTAGAAATGAAAACAATGGTAGGAGCAGGCATAGACATTTCCATTCCTCATATAGCAATAATCTATATTAATTACAGCAAACGTCCATCTTCGAACAATGTCACTGCAGTGCTATTACTGTTGAAGAGTATTGAGTTTCCAAGGAGGTGAATGTCTTTTTCTCTCCCTAATCATGATTACTTGGCTTAGTACTTGGGCTAAGCTTTCATTTAACCAAGATAAATGGGTATTTCCAAAACCAGTGAGTTAACACTATGCATCACATTATTACTCTCTTCTCAGATTTCTTGCCTCGTGTGCTATTTTACTTGGCTGCTAAACACAAATAGCAATAAGAATAGGAAGGAGGAGCTGTGCAGCATCTCATATGGATTCAAGATCCAAAAAATAAATAAATTTGGTTTTGACCCATTGCTTCGTTCTATTCTGTGCCAGCATTTTTCCTCAATCAACATAAAACAACAACATTATTTTATCCTATAATTTCCCTTTCTTGAAACATGAGTGCCCACACCACGTTTCCGCAGACACCACCAGGCTGGCTGACTAATATTTTGCTGCTTTCTCTTTGGAATCCCTATTTATAAATTAAGCTTATGTGCCAGCACGGTAGGTTAACATTCAGAAGAGCAGATGGGGAATTAGAGGCGCAACTTCTGTCAGTGATAACGGGACTTACACGCTTCATTTTCCCCAGGGCACGGTGAATGTTTTCCTTTTCAACAGCACTGGGCAAAACCTCCTTAAGGAACTGGTGGCAGCAAAACGCTGTGGTGGCGATGCACTGAAATTGTCAGGGTGCAGGCATAGATTTTCAGTTGCTGGGACATCTGTGGGAAAGTTTTTTTGGAGCAGCTCCTGGAAGATACCCGTCTCAGTACGGAAGTTCAAGTGCAAAATACAGCCAGCAAGAATTGCCTTTCATGCAAAGCCAGTGAGAGGTCTGGCACCAAACAGCTTCTCCTACACAGGTGGGTTCACCTGACCACATCGCTGCTCAGTGGTCTGGCTTTTGATGACCAGGGCGGGCTGTAGATGCAGGAGAGGTCCTAACTCAGGTCCTTAAATCCCGTTATTTCGGCGGCCATCCCACTCCCCTCTCCTCTGCCCTGCTGCTGGGTGGAACTGCAAGGCTGTGCATGGGGATCTTAGTGTGGGTGGGTGGCTTCCTACCCACCTCCCACAACCCTTTACACGGTGGTGGTGTCCAGAACATACCATGCATCCACAAAGGGCATGAAGATGATCAGAAGGCTGGAGCACCTCTCCTATGAGGACAGGCTGAGAGAGTTGGGGTTGTTCAGCCTGGAGAAGAGAAGGATCCACGGAGACCTTAGAGCCCCGTCCAGGCCCTAAAGGGGGCAAATGGGAGAGATGGGGAGGGACTCTGGATCAGGGAATGGAGTGATAGGACGACCAGTAATGGTTTTAAACTGAAAGAGGGGAGATTTAGATTAGATATTAGGAAGAAATTCTTTCCTGTAAGGGTGGTGAGGGGGCCCAGGTTGCCCAGAGAGAAGCTGTGGCTGCCCCATCCCTGGAGGGGTTCAAGGCCAGGTTGGATGGGGCTTTGAGCAACCTGGTCTGGTGGGAGGTGTCCCTGGCAATGACAGGGGGGGTGGAAATGGACGATCTTTAAGGCCCCTTCCAATCCAAACCATTCTATGATTCTATGATTCTGTGTGTGAGGTCCACATGTGTTGTACCATTTGTCAGGGAAAAAGCTCCCACTTTTCTCCAGCATCTCTGTGCACCATCCCCTTTCACACACTCAAAGCTGGTGCTTCGCGGACTGGCACTTGCAATATGAAAGCGAGAAGTGGTTCATCTGCTCTAGGCACCAAACCCCTCACCATCAAGGAGTGACAGTCAGATGAACACCTCATCTCTGTCTTGGGGACACTCTGCAGCTGGAGAGCCCTGTAGCATCTCACTGGGATGGATCATCCCTGTGCTCTACCAGTTTTGCTCTGGGCAGCAGGGCTGTGCTGCTGATGCCAGCCAGCTGCCACCCAGCAGTTGCTGAGTGACAGCAACTATCAGCATCAAGACAAAATTCAGCATCCTAACACACCAAATGTCACACAGGCGATTAAAAGCAGCTTCTGGCTGCTAAAACGTGCATTGAAGACACGCTAGAGGCCTGCCCAGAGAGCAAGAACTTGCCTCTACCCTTGAGTCCACACAGATGGGATTTGTTCAAATAATTACCACCAGATCCAGCTGCACCATCTTACCTTCTCTAGTCTTTTTCAATAGGGTACTCATCATTTGGCCAGCCTCCACCCACCTTCCTCCCCACAGCAAAAGGCCTTTACTAAGCATTTGATAGTTCCATTACCAAACCAAAGAAATAGATGGTGAAAATCAGGGTGTGCAGGTTATGTCTGTATTCTCTACTTTTTAGGGCAGCTTAACAATTGCCTGTTAATTTTCACCCTTTTTGCTGCTTTTATGAAAGCTCTTCCTGCTTTCTGTCTCTCCTAAGAGTTCCTGAGCCCCGGTAATCATGTGAATTATATTGAGATCAAAATGCAGAAAAGCTGTGTTTTCACATTGACCTTGAAGTCTTGAAGGCCATTTCCACCTCCCACAGGTTACAGAGGGTGTCTATCTCATTATAAAGGTGCTTTACAGCATAGCTTGTGGCTGAGGAGGCTGTGAAGGTAAGTTTAACCAAAAAATCTTTCTTTCTTATATTCCTAAGATTCTATCCTGCAACTATCCCCTCTTCTGAAGGGAGACCTTATTGCTCTCTACAACTACCTGAAAGGAGGGCGTAGAGAGGTGGGGGTCAGTCTCTTCTCCCAAGTCACAGGTGACAGGACTAGAGGAAATGGCCTCAAGTTACACTAGGGGAGGTTCAGGCTGGATATTAGGAAAAATTTTTTCACTGAAAGGGTTATCAGACATTGGAATGGGCTGCCCAGGGAGGTGGTGGAGGCACCATTCCTGGAGGTGTTCAAAAGACGGGTTGATGTGGTGCTAGAAGATATGGTTTAGTGATGGAGTTGCTTTTTGTTTGTTGTGGGTGTTTATTTTTCGTCAGAATTAGGTTGACAGTTGGACAAGATGATCTTTAAGGTCCCTCCCAACCTAGAAGATTCTGTGATTCTGTAAAAGCTGGTATTTGGATTCTTTGATTTATTTAGATCAATTTAAGTGGACATACCTGTGGGAAAACTTGTTAAGGTACCAGCTAACACCAGGCAGGTGTCTTGAGCTGGCCCTGTTGTAACTCGTGTCTGCCTTTTGCTGTAATGCAGTGCAGTAGGTAAATAAAAGCTAGTAGTTTTCCTCCTAACGTGTTCAGAGACATTTTCTCCATATTATTTTGACAGTAGTAATTCAGTTACGGAAACTGTTATCAGAGGCTGCTGTAATATGGATTCCATTTTTAATTCAGAGGGTGTAAAATGCAATTTTTGCTCCCACCTCTTCCTTGCACTGGAAATGCTGTTGCTAATTCACTGTCTCAGCCCTTTTTTTTTTTTTTTTTCTGTATAAAGCTGATGTACAAGCTTAATGAAGTCTATCATTTCAATGTTCTTTGATACGTATTTCAGAAGAGACTGAGTACTCAGTTCTCTTCTTATTTACATCAGCAAGGTCGGGAGCTGAATGCAGAGGGGAGGGAAGGGGTAGGGAGATGCCCCAGGACCTGTTAGCACCAGAGCAAAGGCATTTCTTCAGTTTGCTGTGGTCCCTTGGGAAATCCTAGCTGCTGGACTAATATTGCATGTAATTGAAGAAATACTCCCCTTAAACTAGCAGGAGGTTTGGTATCTAAATATAATCCCTGCTGAAAGAACGCTGGAAAACTGAATTGTGACCTTCATGCCAGCCCAAAAGATTTTCAGTAGCTGTAAAGATTTAAAAAAATGATGTGGAACGCTTTGTCCAATTGTACCTTTTTGATTTCTTCATACTGTTTGTATTTATTTTTACCTTCTGTCACAATGGAAATTCAAGTCCAGTACTCAATCAAAGTCAAGCGTTTTTATCACCTTTCCACTCAAATGCCTGAGTCAGATGCTTAAAATGTAACACCAGCAGCACTGCGAGTAGTGGAAATATAAATATATAGAAAATCAACTTTTCGCACCGCAGCCCATAGAAGTGCCTTTTCTTTTTCTCTTTATCCTGATGGAGTAATTTTTGTCAGAACACATTGCCATCAAAAGTGGTCTGGAGAATGTTGCTACTGGAGTATTTCAGTTGCCAGAGTGCTCCCCAGCCAGACCAGTTTGTGGGTACAAAGCTCTAAGCCCTATTACGAAACTCATTTGCCAACTGGGAGCTGTGCGTTTGCTTTCTCTCACTCAGGTGTAGAGAAAACCAAAGGTTTTTTTTAATCTGGAAGGTGGAAAGCTGGAGCGGAACAAAGATAACCATCGCTCTGTGCCTTTCTAGCTTCCCTTTATGCCCCCAGGAATTTTGCTTTTCTTCTACCACCACCTCGAAAGCTCTCACTTCCTTCACCACTGCTGGAGCAACACTGCCTTCCACAGCCAGTTCCTTCTGGGGCTTTCTAGTCCCAGGCTCGATCTGATGTGAAGGTGACCACAGGGTGACAGAAGGTGCTCATCCAACCTGTTGCTACCATCAGTCCTACCACAGGATGCCAATGCTGGTGTTAAGGTGGCGAGAGAGGAAGGACTGAGTAGGACCCAGCACACCCAGTTCTATTTCTGCAGGTTTTGATGCCCAAAATGAATTCCTACGGAGTACACAAATACTGGGTGTTGGCCAATGAACAAAGATATCCATGTGTGGGTTCTCGTGCTGTGTACCCTAGAGTAAATACAAACCAGTTGACTGACTTGGAGAGTCAGGTGGGCTCAAGGAGTGTCCTGGTCTTTCTTTCTGCTCGTCTCTGAAAGAGCATCACTCCAAGTCTTACCTTGGCCCAGTACCAGCAATTGCAATAAGTAACGGGCAGTATTTCCTAAGCATCTGTATTTCCACTTCTGTGGAAAACACAGAGCTGATCTAGGAGTACTTAATTTGGGAGCTGTAACACAACTGCGGTGGAAAGCAGCACACTGGAAGACCACCCGTGGCTTTCAGCAGATCAGATCTCCCGTAGTTAAACTAAATGTCACTGTGGTGTACGTGGCTGCTGATCTCAGGTTTGCTAATTTGTAAAACAATGTGAAGAAGATGCCGCAGTTGCGAGCGGAGCAGCTGAATTATAGGTACTTAGGCTGCACTGTAGGGATATGAATTCTGTTTATTGCACAAACCTGCCTCTATAATTAATAGAAATAGTAACATTTCCTTTCTCTGTTTTCATTAATTCAGACTGATAGCTTTGGAAGATCAGAATGGATTAGGAAACGCGTTTCTGGAAGAAGAGGAGAGAACTGGAGGACTTTTCTGGCTCTTCAGCATCGGTCCAGATCTCCTTCTTCAATGTGCAAGGAACAAAATTACTAGCGATGCTCTGCGTGTAACAGACCATCTGTCACAGTAAATGTAGCTTTATTTTGTTTTCATGCTTCTGGGAGGAAAGAGCCAAACTTCCCTAGCTGCCTGTCTGAACTGAATGTTATGAAATGTATTTTAAAACCTTGAGAAACAGCCACAGTCAGTCCGAAGCCTCCTTAAACCCCAGCAGCTCCCTAATGCCAATGCCTGCACCTCCTGATAAAAACTAGGTTCAGGGTTTCACCTAACGAGCTGCAAACGAACCAAACAGCTCATGTCTCCTTTAGCAGGAGTTTTATAGGCTTTCCCCCCCTCTTAGGAGGTGTGAACATATCAAGGTTTAAAATTGTGCTTTATTTATCCTAGTGGTACAGTACGATATTGTTCCTGGAGAAGTGTTAGTGATACTTTATTGTGGTGGAGAGGAGGGCAGCACCCGAAGCAGAGCTGATGCATGGCATGGGCTTCAGTTTGGGTGTTATTTTATTATTTTGGATGCTGTGGGATGCTAAGGGGTGTCCAGAAATGAGCATGAAAACCCAAAGTCTCTGCAAGGGACTTTTCACTTTTCCTGATGGAAAGGTTTGCTCCCCAGCCCCATCCCTCCCAGGGTCAGAAGGACAGCAATAGGTGTCAGAGATGACTTATTTTCCCAATGATTCATTGAAAAGAATATTAATCTTAATAGTTTTCTAACATGAAGTACATACTGACCACTGAACTGCTCTAAGGAGGGCCTTGTATTGATACGACTCCTTAGCCAAATGTAATGCAATTAAATGATTGGATTTCATTACGTATATTGACATGGTGTCAGTGACAATTTCCACTCTCCCTATTATTTCTATAAATAAAGTCATCTGCCATAATTAGAAAATATGAACGTGCTAAGACCTCCATTAATTCTTCCCTATATTAATCTTAGAGCTGGGCAGATGTTTATTAATACCTTGTTACGCTGCATTCATCAGCTGTTACCAGGAATAGAAAGGCTAAGACCTGAACTCACACTGAAGGTTAAATAAGAGCAGATCTGGATAAATCTTGGCTTCTGGTTAACTTTTTGAAAATATCTTGTTTTTTTTAATCAGGATTTTTTTTTTTCCTTTAACCTCTCCCTTTCTTTTCCTTGGTGTGCTGTGAACCATGAATGAAACTCAGCAGTGTTCCCTTCTCCCCAGCACTGAGTTGAGCTGTCCTTTAGCTGCATCCTGATGTCCATTTTCATTTCAGAGAAGCTGAATTACATCAGCCTGTGACCTGCCCTCTTTTTCTCCCTATTTAAGGAGCAGAGGTGCTGGGTGTCACTCCATTCAGTGTCTGGCACCTGCTGGTGGATGCTTGGGGATGGATGTGAGGAACAGTAGGTACAGATGGACCTGCACCAAGCTGAAAGGGGTGCTGTGACCAGCCTGTGAGACCTCGGGCACCCTCTCAGCATCCTGAGATGGTCTAACCAGATCCTCAGAGCTGATCTAACCTCTGTCCCAAGCCATCTCCCATTGTCATCTTCATTGGGTCTTCTGCCAAGAAGCTCCACAGTTTAATTATGTTCTCTGTCAAAGTACTTTTTTCCTTTTTTTCTTTTAAACATTGCGCTTGATAACCTGAGGTCACCTCCTGATCTTCTTCTCCTTTCCTATTTGTTGGGTGTCTCCTGTCTCTTCCCACTCTGTTCTTTCTGACCACCTGGATCTGTCCTCTTGGCACTTAATGCCCAGGTTTGGTGCCCAGCAGGGCACTTCCAGCAACGTCAGCAGGGATGTATTGGCTGGTACCAGCAAAGCAACTGTCCTCTGACCTCTGCAGTCACTGCAGATGCTTGGCTTTGTGTCTGCGTGGCTGTACCAAGGAGCTTGGAGGTGCCAAACTCCTGCTTGCTCACTTTCCCGGGATGCTCAGGCTGCCTTTGGGGAGAGGAGGTGTTTGATTTCTGGGATGAGCCAACTGAAGTACAAACAATGCTGATTCACATCAGATGTTCACAGAAACAGCACATAAGGTATATGTTTTACTGCATTGGGACTGCAATGGAACCTATTTCCTTATTTTAGGAGAAGTTTAAATCTTGCTGGCAAAACCTAGTGAATTTCTCCTGAAGGAACTCAGCCTTCCAAGGCTAAACCAATTTTTTTTTCAGCTGATAATTATTGGAAATTTTTGCAAGCTCTTAATACACAGGTACACTAAAGTGAATGAGGTGAAATTGTATATGTCTTGTGACCTTTTCTCACCAGAATACTGCGCTGTTGCCGTTTCCCATACAGAGCCAAGGAAAGCATGGCTGGTCCCAACTGGGGTTTACCTTGTAAGGTAAGATGTAATGCACTGAAGTGGGTGAGGCAGCACTTAGTCTGAACCTGCCTTTATGTTTTCAGCTGGGCCACACCTGAAATGAAACTAGAGCATGTTGTGAGTTGTCCAGGGCTGGAGTTGGCCTTTACTGCTGTACCCAGCACTGAGCAGCTGGGGCTCCTGGACTTCATCAGGCCTCAAAGAAGAACTTAAATAATATTTTGAAGATAGGCTGTCCACAAGACAGTGTAGGACAGGTGTCACACAAAGCCTACCATATGGCAATCAGCCTAAATCCTGAACTGATATGTACTTTGAAAGGTGGCTGGTCCAGCCCCATCCCATCCCACGGCAACTTCAGAAGCAAATGAAGGCAGATGCAAAATGTCTCAGCAAACCAACCAAAGAAGGTTTATGTCAAAACTTTCTTGGCCTCAAAAAAAAGAGAACATGGGTGCAAAATTAGGCTGCCCACCCATGGAAAACACATGTGTGCAGACACCTGTGCTGCTCCTTTACTCTCCCCCAGGCTGATTTCAATAACAGTGCTCACACCTTGTCTGGTACGAAGTCATTTTAAATTCATATATTTAAAAAAAAAGTGGAAAAAAATTTCCAGTATTACTTCCACCACTTTCTAGCCCTTGCCTGTTTCCTTTGAGTTGCCTGCTGCTTGTCTGTTTCTTGCCTGCCACCTCGGAAATCATCCACTTGCTTTTTGTGCTCTCTTTCCTTTTCTCGGAATCGTCTTTGCAGAAATGCACATAACCAGCTCTTCTTCGGGTCAGCACTTCAATTAGTTTTAAACTCTACATTTCTATTTCCTGGGGTTTTACTTATTATTATTTATATTGAATCCTTTTTTCTAAGTGTTTGTGTTGATTCCGATAACTCTGTCGGGTGCTTATCTGTATAAATAGACCAATAGCTCTTGGACTGCTCTTTCCAAAGCAATAGACTGAGAGGTTTGCTTCAAATATGAAAGCTTCTGTGCTGAATTTACTAATACAGCAAGCTATTACAAATGTATGATCCATAAAACTACTTCAATCCCGCCCTAAAGTAAGTGGGGTTTGTACCTTTTCTTCCTGACTGGTTGTATTTTAGCAGTTGCCACTCTTACACCTTCTTTTTCCATTACAGACTCCCCCAGTTCATCAGGGGAAATGACACAACTGATGTGACAATGACAGTCTTTCCAGAGATGACAGGGGTGGTTTAATTGCTGGTCCCAGCAGACTAGAGTGTGTGGATCATCGTGGGCTCATCCAAAGAACTAATCTAAAGGGAGGATCTAATAGGAATCAATCTCCCATCTCAAATGAGAGATGCTCCCTTCTCTTAAACTGCAGTAAACCAAACCCTCCTCTAATCTGATCTGAATTAAAACCAGGCACAAACTAAGACTGCCATTCCTATTTCTAGCTTGCTCAAGGAAAGACCTCTTTGCACTGTCTTCCTCCAAGCCAATTTTGGGCTAAGTGGAAAAAACACAGTTCCACAAAATCACTGTGTGAAGCCACCAGGAATGCAGCAAGATAATAGTGGAGAGAGATAAGGGGGGGATTAAGATTACTTCTGGTCTTTTTAAGAAATAAGAGGTGAAAAAGTTAATGGAATGCTCAACTGGGAGACATTGCTGGGACCTGACAAAAGTGACAGACCGAGAGAGCACAGCAGTTGCGTTGTATGAAGCACCATTGCATGGCCAGCCTATTCCACATACGTTGAATTCCACGTGGATTATGGCATGGAGCCTTTAGGAGCTATGGGTAATGAAGCTGATCATTTCCAGCTGATGTGTGCAATAAAGAACTAGCTGAAGTACAATGAAGTGGTCAGCAGTGAAATAAATACGATGGCATAACCATGGCAAGATGGGTGCTCTGCCTCCTCTTGATCATCGTGGGTCCCTCAGAGGTTGAGCCCGGGATTCTTGTGTGGAATCTACCTATAGATTACACCCCATTTAAGGTCTGATGTTTGCCTTCCCACCCACTTGTGATTTTTCTGGGCCAATTTGGTTCTCGTTTAATGGAGGAAGCATTTGACAAGACAGTGCCTGCTGTGCTTCGCGTTCAAGAGCGGAGCGTGTTGAGAATTTGCTTGTATTGTTGTGGAAATCAGACGTTGCTTCAATTGCCATGGCGAGCTTGAGTGGAATATTCTGTAGAGACAATAACAGCCACCGACAATCCAAATCCAGCGGATGCCTGATCCGGTTTGTATTGAAGCTGATGGAGTATTTCTATTGCACTTAATGGACATTGGCCTCAGCCTGGAACGAGTGCTCTTCACATTGAACTTCTCTGCTTTTGCAGAGATCTTATTAGATTTGGAGAGTTGGTATTAGATTTGCTCAGTGGTATGAGAATATTACTATTCTGTTAAGTTACTTTTTCGCTTAATAACATATTCTTTTCTACAAGGATTTTTCTGTCTTAAGTCCTTTTTACCTTTTTGCCTTCAGCTGGTTAGGAAGTTCATTCTCGCCTTCTGCCCTGAACTACTACATGCTGTTATCTTGCAGGGTTAAACAGCTCTTGACCACTTCTCAAATGAGTGCTCTGTATCCTAAACTTAATTTTTGTTTCTTGGGAAGGGTGTCCCTTTTTACTTGTAGAAGCAAAACAAGAAGAGCCTCATGAATTACTAGGAAACCTAAATCAAAATAGGTTCTTGACCACCAGCTCTTTCAGGGCAAGGCTCAGCACTAACTTCTGGGGAAGCCCTCTTCCTGCCTGAGTCTTTTCTGTCACAACATAGAGATATGCTTTGTGAGCCCCTTCGTAATGAAACAGATCTCCGAGATCCAAACTGTATTATATTATTTGTAGTATTTACATCTGCAATACCAGCAGCAGGCTAAGTGCTTTGAAGAGAGGTTGGGAGATAAAGTCCCTGCCTAAAGAGCTTAAGGTTCATATTTTATTAAAAATAATAATAATAAAAAAAAATCCATACTTTCAGTCTGTAAGATACCGGATTAAAAAGGCTTTTCTCCTTAAATTAGCTCGCAGAAATGTAACCCCCTGAAGGGAGGGAAGGAGGCAGCTGTGGAGGGAAGGGAGCCAGCGCGACCGAGTACAAAGCGACTTCCAGCTGCCTCCTCCAGAGATGCACTTTCAGCCTCAGCCTGGGATCCTTATGGATGCTTTTATCCCTGGGAGCCCAGCTGGGATCAGAGAGGATGGGATTTGCCTTGCCCCCCACCCCACCTGCAGAAGCGAGACCCAGCCCCGCTCCATCAGGGATGGGGGAACCAGGGCGGTGGGATGGGGACATTGCCTTTGGATCTGACTGTTTTGGAGCAAAATCAGGTGGCTCTTCCTTTTGGTCAGGAGTCAAGAGTGTATTACACAGTTTCTCAGTTCTGATTGCTGTGTCCAGCACTACTCCCAATATTCTGTCACAGTACAGTTACTTGCTATTTCTATGTGCAGCACATCACAGCATCAATACTCTTTATAAAAATATATTAAATTATTTAAAAACCAAGGAAAAATAAATAATGGCATTAACAAAATTTTTAAGAAAAGTTGATGTTTCTGCATCAGGTATACTTGAAGTTTAGCGGAGGTGGGATAATTTTGCCGTAACGAACAACAGTGAGAGTGAACTGGAGCACAGAGCTCAGGAAGGGAATGGTGAACTCGACTAATATGTTTTTGAGGAGAGGAAGGCAGACCCACCATTGCATGTTGATGGTTGAGAAGCGAAGCTGAGGAGAGTTTTGAAGCCATAAGTCCCAGCTTGTTGCAGAATTTTTACTGTCTTTCCACATGAGTGATATTTGGTTAGATATTGTAAGGACAATTAGCAAATGAGTAAATTAAACTGAAAATTGGGCAAAGCGATTTGAAAGTAGATTTAAGTGCTTCAGTCATTATGGGCTTTGCCCTCCAAGGAATTTCTTTTTTTTTTAAATAGTCTGTGAATTCTTATTGGATTTGAAATTGTTTCCATTACAGTTGCTAGAGATTTTGCAAGGAAATCTAATGGGCTTACAGAAGAAGAGTAACAGAACAACAACAGAAGAAATGTAGGTTGCAAGGGGTACAGTTTTGAACTTAATGATGTCTCTTTTGTGAAATGCTCGTCAGAGAGAAAATTTCTGGGCTTTGCTCCTGGCCACAATGCAATGACAAAACACACTTAACGCAGACCTGGTTGTGCCACTCCTCGTTCTTAAGAAAATGCGTGGCCAAAACCCACACCCGCCTTTGCAGGGTTAATTATTCCTGAAGCCCAAGTGGGACACAAAGAAAGCTGCACGGATGGACTCAGGACAGAAATATCCCTGGCTATTAGCTGCCCGGCGGGGAAACCACCCCGGTGGGGGGAGAGGCGAAGGGTGTGTGATGGACCCAGGGGTCCCCAGCCTGCCCGAACCCCACTAACCCTCCGTTAAACCCACTTCCAAACAACGGTGCTTTAATTAACGCGGGATTCAGGACGTGGCGCAAACCAGCCTCGTGCTGACACCGAAGTGAACCACACAGCTCAAATATGAGAAATGGAAGAAAAAAAAAAAAAAAAAAAAAGCAATAAGCATTAGTAAAAGAAAACAGCAGGTTGTGCGTAGTCCCACTGGCTTTGTCGGTATATTGTCTTTCCCACGAAGATCTGGCATTTTTTGCATTAGTTCTCAAGTAACTTTGCAAATTATGAGAGGTAGGGGAGCAGAGACGCAGAGCAGCCCGATAACTTACCATGGCGGTACCTACCGAGTCAAAATTACACCCAAGGCTTCCCTCTCCAACTTGTGAGGTTAGATTGTGATGATTTTATCAGCAAGGTCATTGTAGCACCCGTGCTTAATCCAAAATCTAGTCTGATATTTGTTTAGGAGATTTGAGTAATCTCTTTAAGAGAATTAACAAGTGCTGGAGTCCTGAGGAACAATCTTTTCTCAGCCCTGTCTAGAGCAGAAGGATTTGAGGTCAAAGCTAAGGGAAGGGTTTTTTAAGGCAGTCTGAAAAAGAAATTCTCTTTGCAGCCAGTTGGGTTGTGGAAAATAGAGGCACAAAAGATGCAAATAATTTTAAGTGTTTTTTGAGTTCAGTTGTCTGGCTTCCCTGGAGGCAATGCATGATGCTACACTATTATGTATAAGTATATAAATATTATAAGTCTTAGTTCAGAAATCAGCCATCTTCTTTTACAAATTATTAGAAAGATGATCTGTGGATGTAAAGTCAAATGCTCACTCGAGGCTCTTGGTTTAAATCTTGGGAAGGGTTTTGAGGAATAGGATTTGAATCCTTGCATCCAAAGCTATTCTGTGTGCCCTGGTTGTTGGATGGATCTAAAATAAACCATTTCTACATGTTCTCATCTGAGAATACGTGGCTGACATTGCATAAGATTAGCCCTTCTCTTGCTGATCGGTCCAAGTAAATAAAGAAAACCCCACAAAAGCAGCATTCCCACAAGGTTCCTATCACCTCAGGCAGAACGGTCACCCAACGCAGTGTTGTCCTACTATTAAACCTTACACCCTTCTCCTTCCCCAAAAGGCTGACGAGTTTTTATCTAGATCCAGAAATAAAGAACAACATCCCGGCCCACGGGGATGGATGTTGCGGATGCTCATCTCGGGCACCCCGCTGTTTCACAGCTGGCAGCAACAGATAAATTTATCAGCCGTCTGAGCCAAGGCTCACCAGATGGAATCTCATCCCACTCACAGCTAACGTTGGACCATCGCAGCCTCAAGATTAGAGGGAGGTTTGGGTATTAACTCATGTCAACTTCTAAGCCTTGGACCACAAGAAAATTTGGAACAAAACTGGGAATCCTGAGGCCAAACACCCCAAATTTAAGAAGACATAATGCAGCAGCTGCAGCTGGAAGGGGTGCTACAAATCACTGAGCAAAGTTTTACAGTGAAGTTTGCTATCCAAGCCATAAAAAGGTTGCTACCTTTGTGTGGCTAATAAATTGCAACAATGATTTTACCGTGAAAACAAGTAAAACCTCCCATTAGACAGGTGAGAAGCAATATTAAATCTCATTCTTCTACATTTGAGAGACAATTGTATAGAAGTCTATTAATGATTTGATATTTGGAGAAATGGCAGTTTACATGAGCAAATGGAAGCACCTAACATAGCATATGGGCAATCTTCTTGGCAAGGCCTATAATACTGAAGGTACAAGAGGTATGGTGGGTGTCAGCTAAACTATCACAATATTTGCACAAAAGACCATAGATATGGTAAATATTTAAAAAAAAAAAATGCTGATAAATTCAACACAACCTTGGCAAATCCTCTGTAGGGATGTGGAGGACCTTTAACTGATCTGCTGCATTTGTTGAGATTAAATCCACCATTAAATCATATTCCAGTGTCCTCTACATCTGGTGGCTGCAGCAGAGCAGGGAGGT
Source organism: Tringa tobata (assembly GCA_033628505.1). Lineage (NCBI taxonomy): Eukaryota > Metazoa > Chordata > Aves > Charadriiformes > Scolopacidae > Tringa > Tringa tobata. The sequence continues at coordinate 1,507,431 of JAHREE010000548.1, read as the reverse complement.
GAGCGGATGTGGGAAGAGGACACTGTGGGACTGCCCGGCCGTGGAGCTCAGAGGGTGCTAAAAAGCCCATCTATAATGCAGTCTCTTTTAAGATGAATGATGAGAGCTTGCTGGAAGGCAGCCTGCCTGAAGGAAACAGTCAGACATAGATCATGAAGCCCCTGAGAGCATGGTCAACAAAACCACCACTCAAGCTATGGTGAGCCACCAAGCTGGCCCATTGGGGTGGGTGCTCCGCAGTCTGATGGGCTACCAGTGCTGAATGCAAGCCCTCAAGGGTTAAATTATCATCTTGGCACTTGCACACTTCCATAATAAGAAACAAAACCCGCCTGGCATCCTCGTGAGGTTCCCACAAGTGCCCCAGTAGGAGGCTGGAGCACCCAAATCACAGCACTGGAAGTGCCCACCTGCTGCTCCCTCTGCTTGGACAACCACCAGCAGTGCTTCTGACTTTTTCTGACACTTACAGAACTGTCTGACAGCAAAACAGAAAAATCAGGTAGCCCAGCTCCTCCTGCACAGGAAAACAAAATGAGCCCCCAGTGGAGGAGCAGGGGAGGAAAGGGGCATTTCCAGCTTTCTCCATGCTGTGTGGTAGCAGACATGAGAAACGACCCCCATTGCTTAAGCCCTAACCTTTAGATACTCTCTTTTATGAATGCCAGATGGAAAATCTTAAAAGTTTGAAAGCGTAGTGAAAATGCATTACAGGAAGGCATGCAGAGTTAAACAACTCATTGCATGCTCATCTCTTTGATTCAGTGCATCTTGATGTACCATTGGCTTTGGCAGAAACACTACCAGCTCCCTGGGATCCATTCCAGTTTTATTCCAGGGCAATGCTGAATGGGTATTGCCCAAAGTAAGGGACACATGAGGTTCCCAAAGAAAAAACCCAGGGTATGAAATACCAGCTGCCACTGCCCAGAGCAAAGGTTTGACCTGATTTTCAAGAAGGAGCAGAGTTGTTTCCCCCATTTATGCTCCTGGTCACTGTACCTTCCCACGATGAATCAGATGCAGCCCAGGACACGCTGGAGACCTACAAGGCTCAGCAAGCTCAGCTAAGCTTTTGGATGATTATCCAGATGGAGCCTTAAGAACAAATGTATAATGTCTGTCAGTGTTAATGAAAGCCTTGTAATGGGCCCCTCTGTAATATTCACAATTTAGGGTACCTCAAGCCACCTGGCCCTATATCAAACTCAGCACTGTTTGCAGAAACAAAATCAAAACATAAAAAACCCTGAAACAAACATAAAGAAATGAAACAAGAGCTACTTCTTTGATGTCTTCTCAGAGACAAGGGTATAGAGGGACCACATATTTTACAGGCGGAGAGTATACATATTTATATTATACCCATAATTACCGTATGAGTATCGCATGCGTATACCAGCACCTTTCTGTATGTAAGCACACCTGACTGGTTTGGTAAAGATCAATAACCATGCCTTTCTTCTTTTACAACCACCACGGCTGCAAATTGAAGCCTACTCAACACACAACTCACTCAAACATCTGTTCCTGGCGCTAGTTTCAGAAATGACTAGGTGGGTTAGTAACTCAGGTGTCGGTTGTACCATGTGAGGGGAATGAGAAAACACTGATATTCAGAGTCTTGTATCATCAAGACATTTTTGGGACAACATATCCTCATGTTATACCCTAACATTGCCAGAAGCTGTAAGAGCATGTGGAAAAAAAATAGTGGTTTTATTTTTCCTGTGTCTATTTGAAAAGTTAGATACAATTGTTAATACACAGCATGCTGCTACTAGCAAAAGTACTGATATAGTTCTACTAGTGCTAGTGGTTTTTATTATTAACCACTACTACTAGTGTATATTTTCACATGTGAGTGGAAGTATGCAATAAAGGCATTCCTTAGCAGGTTTGTGCCATGACTCGCCCGAGCCACCCAGCTGTGGTGAGCACACAGGCATCACGAGCCACCCAGCTGTGGTGAGCACACAGGCATCACGGAGGCAGTTCCCTTAGCAACAGGAGCCACAGGAAAACATCCTAAACAGCCTGCTCACCCTCCTCCCTTGAAGTTGTTGCTAAATAAGTGGATGCTGAACCTCTTACCCAAACTTTGGATGTATATAATCAATGCAAACCACTTTTTCTTGCAAACAACTTAACTTTTGCTACTGCCCTGATTCCTGGCTTAATAGAAAAAATACCTTTTTTTTTTTTTTTTCCTACAGTGTTATATCCCAACACTGCCTGGGCTCATAAACAAATAAAAGAAGCAGCTCCTAGGTCCTCAGCTGATACCAATTGTCATTAGGGATCTGTTAAAAAGAATGAAACTATGGCAATCCAGGGCAATCAGCCCAGGATGTGCTGGGTGCTTGCTGGTTCCAGGTGCTCATGATCAAGGCTGGATTAAGAGCAGGTAAATAGTTCACCCAGGAGAGGTGGTGGTTGGTTTGTTGGGGCTGGTTCTGTGGTGTTTCTTGCTGGTGCACTTTGAAGAAAGCAGCTTTTTTGGAGGTTTTGGACCAAAGAATTGGGAGCTGTTTGCAGTGGGGAAAGAAGTTTGCAAGAAAGGAGAAAAGCTCTACTTGTACATCTGAGGTATTGTGTCCAGTATTCTGAAGTATTTCCTCTTTATTTGTGTGCTGTTTCTTAAAGTATTTTTACTCCTTTTATTGCAGCCTTCTA
>JAHREE010000548.1:1466798-1495538 GCA_033628505.1 Tringa tobata | reverse complement strand
GGCATGTCCCTGATGGCTTTGTCTCCAGACTCCCTGGATGGAGGGAGGTCAGGTCCAACAGCACCGGTGCCTGGTGTTGGGGTCTCTGATACCTGGTGCTGTTCTGTGACTGTGGTGTGGCTGAAACCACCGGACTGGGAAAATCAGGGTCATTTTTATTGTGCCTGAGGGTGGCAGGAGCTTCATCTCCCCCAAGGAGAGCACCAGGGCAGAGCCTGGGTGCCATGTCCCACCACACAACTCTCCTGGAGCCCCTCCTGCCCCATGGAGACGGTTGGTAGACCTGAAGATGGACTGATTACCTTTGCTGGAGCTCTGGAGCGGCCAGAGGGGCACATCTCAATTCTTACGTTATACATTTTAATTGCACCGTTGTGACTTGGAGCTTGGCACTGGGAAAAGTGGAAAAGCGTGGAAACCTGCTTGTTTGTCTGCCCCCCAGCTGGTGCCTGCAGCCTTCGGTCGGTTCCCCTGCAGGTGTCTGCAGACAGCATCTCCTCGGCTGGGTTGCTGCCTGCCTTGGGTGGTTGTGGTTACAAATTCACATTTTTATATATATATATAAGAAGCTTATGTACAGTGTTTTGCTGTTCCCATCTCCTTTGCAATGTGTTTCTATTTTGGGAAACGGAGCAAAGGTGGCTGCAGCTATTTATAGCAGGGAAAGGTGCATGGATCAGGGCACCCGCAGCCGGGGGTGGGCACGGGGCTGCCATCAGGGGTGGGTTTTTCTTTGCTTTTCTGTGGCTTTTCCATTTTATTTCAATTACTGGTCTAATCCTGAATCGGATTTGGACTTAAAGGAATGTCAGTGGCAGTTAAAAAAAAAAAAAGGGGGGGGAGGGGGGGAAGGAAATGTGCACAGCCTTGGCAAGTATTTTTTTTATGAATTGGATCTCTGGAGATGAAAGCTTCATTACTGAGAAACAATAAGCCCGCTACACTTTCAGTAGTACAAATGGGTTGCATTTGTATTAGGAAGACACAAGCTTATTATTTTTAGTCTCTTCCTGTAGCAGCAGGAATGTTTAATGTGATAATCAACGTAATTGAGAAACTGCAAGTACAGAAAACAGCGATGCTCTCAGGGTTGCTAACGATGACGACTGTAGCGCCGCTGGAAGGGCCACGGGACGGGTACAGTGTGGGGAAAACCAGGCTGGGATCCCAGTGTGGGTGATCCCAGGTCAGGCCGGGGTCCTTGGGAAGGCACAGGGGCCGGGCAGTGTCCCCTCCTGGGGTCTGGTGGGAAGGAGGACATCCAGGACCAAGCCTGGCTGCTGAATTTAGAATCATAGAATTGTCTAGGTTGGAAAAGACCCCTGAGATCATCGAGTCCGACCATCAACTCCACTCTACAAAGTTCTCACCCTCACCATATCCCCCAACCCCACATCTGAATGACTCTTAAACACGTTCGGGGATGGTGACTCAACCACCTCCCCGGGCAGCCTATTCCAGTGTCTGCATTTGGCAGCCACGTTTGTTTGAGCAGGTCTTTACTGAGTGTTTGCAAACCTTGATAGGTTCACAATTTGGCCAGTTTGGCTGGGTGGTTTGGTGTTTTTTTGTTGTTGTTGTTGTTGTTGCGTTTTTTTCTTCCCCAGAAATAGCAAAAGGCACACTTTTGACACCAAAACCCTCCTGTCAAATTCCCAAGCTGCTCCTCCCGAATGCAGGGCTGCTGAAGCTTTTCAATTAAATGCTTCAGAGCCTTTAACATGGACAAAACATGGCGTTTCCTCTCTTGGAATCTGCGAAACTGATTTGTGAAACTCAGCCTGTGCCGGCACCCGCCACAAACATTCTCAGCCCAAACTCTATGGAAACCATAAGCAGCAAACACGTCGGAGGACCCTGCCAGCTCCACGTGGGTCACCTATAGCTCTTTGGCCACCAGCTCCCAGGAGCCCAACTACACACAGCTCCGGCTTTGGGGAGCTGCTGGTTGCCACCTACCAAATCCAGCCTCTCCTCTACCTCCAGGCAGTTTCGCTGCTGATTTTCACGGCACGGTGGGGTGGGCTGGTTCTTTCCTGTTGATTTACTGTGTGTGTTAGTGGGTAGAAGTGGGGCAAGAAGGCTGAGTGTGGGGCACTGGGCTCCCTCTGCCAACTGCTGGGCATCATTCTGGGCAGCAATGGGTGAGAAGAAATGTCTGGGACCCAGGGGAGATGGAAAACATCCAAAGCTGCTTAATTCAAAGCAAGCCTGAAAGAAAGGACAGTCGGGTTTGTTTTCAGCCCTCTCTATTTTTATTTTTTTTTTTTTGCATTTCGAGGTGGGGAAATCAGCCCTGTTAAAAAAAAGTTGCTTTGTTCTAGTGGTCTGATAAATCACAACTTTAGAGACCCCAAGCTGCGTCTATTTCAGGGGGGGAGCTGCTGGAGCTCCCATCCTACGCTCCGCTGCCCCACAGCACGGGGCTTCCTCCCTCTGCCCAAAAGATGACAGAACAGCCAGGTTTGACCATTAAAACGAGCTCACTTACTTCAGCACGTGCCAGCAGTTACGCTGCGATTTCCACTTAAGCCTCTTGCAACCAGAGGGGACTTTGCTGGGGGAGGCGACGGAAGGAGCCCGTTCACGCTCATAATGCAATTGCTTACATTACAAAGCAATTATCGGGATTTAAAATTCCAGTAGCAGTTTGAAGGCGTGTATGCCTGGGGGTTTTTCCATTCGCGGAGATGTTTCTTTTATTGTACCTACTTGCCTAATAACTTTACCGTTTTAAACACATCCAGGCATTTTAGAAACCTATTGGTGATCTTTGTTGAAAAATAAAGGCAATCTTGCCAGCTCCTTGCGGAATACTCGCTCTGTCACGAGCTGCTCCTAAGGCCTGATTTAGCTTTTGGGGGGGGGTTTATCGAGGTAACCGCCCCCCTCCCCCCCCCATACGGTGTTTTCCTGCTCCCTTTCTCAATTTTTGGGCAGCACATCCTTCTGTGCCGCCTCTGTGGAACCATCAGCTTTTTCCCTCTCCAGGAACAGCAGTTCGCTCTTACAGTAAATTTTCACCCCAAATAACACATATATCACTCTCGCCGCCCGTCCCCGGGGGCTCTGCAGACAGGCTGGCCGAGGTGGGGGGAAAGGAGAACTTTCTCCCTCGGCTGCTAAAGATCAGATTTGCTGCCGGTATTTTGAGGTGGTGCCGTGTTGGAGGCAGGACAGGGCTCCGGGCAGCTCCAGTCCAGCCCAGAAGGGCTAAAAACTGAACTGGGAGATACTGGAGGAGATAATTCAGACTTATCCCTTATTGCTTAGCAAGGGAGGGACTTTCTGCAGGGAGAGGGCGATGTCCAGACCTGGTGATTCAACACTTCCACAGTTCCCTTAGGCAGTATTATCTTATTTTTGTGTGACTTATTATCACACAATGGTTTATCACGTGCAAAATGCATGTGAAACAGCATAATTTCCATAGTAACCATAATCACAACCTGCCTATGTAGGGATTCAAATGCCAGATTGACGCATACTTGGTAGTACCATGTACATACGTGTCCTTGCATAAGGCATATAGACTTCTGGCAGCCAGTGTTTTGTTTCTGGGCTTCCACTCCCTACAAGCACTTACAAAACCTCGATTACTCATGTGTAATACCTTTGCACTAGACACACACTTCTGTAATGTCTTTAAGGCTACGTGGCATTCTATTTGCAAGCCCTTTTATAAATAATAATACAAACCGCTTGCTGTTAAATCTGGCTGTCAGCAAGCAAATGCCAGGAAACAAAATGATTATTATTACTATTATTTGCACCATTCCGAAATCCATTAATTTGCTTGTTGCGGCGTTAGGTAATGAACACTCCTGCAGCAAGGTCACAATTCCGTTTTACATCAAATAACTCTCTTTTCTCATGTATGATACATGAAGCATATTTCTCGCTCAGGGCATAATGTTTTATTAAAATTATTTTCCTTTGTTCTTCCTTCCAGATTGTCTATTATGACTCTAAAGATTGCCTGCATGACATCTCTTTTTAAATTCAATGCATAATTATACGAAACAGGAATTCATCTGATGCTACATTAATAAACCTCTCGTCATTTCCTTTGAACGGGGGGACACGCTGCTATTATTTACCAGACAACATGGATTTAGCTAAGCTTTGTGGAATTTCGCAGTCACTGACACACGTATCGGATACACACAGAGCAATGATGGAAATAACGTGAAGGCAAACTGCTCGCTTCAAGCCAAAAAGACTAACGGAAGTAGCAAAAATAGTAAAGATATGAAAGCAAAGGCTATGGAAATAAATATCCGAGAGGGGAACTTGCAGGGAAGGTTCACTGCAGCTGCAGACGTGCCTGGCTGAGTGTCAGCCCGGGTTAATTTGCAAGGTGACAGATGTCTTGGGAACGGGCAAATGCTGAAGAAAAGAGCTGGTGTCCCTGGGCCAGGTCTGCTCGTGGAGCTGAGCCACTCTCGGGTGTCCTTGGAGCATCACTGATTTACTGCAGCTGTGGCTTTGGCGCTTGTGTTTAAGGATGATTATACAATCCTACACCTTTGGGTTTTCTTAATCTTTGGTAAAGCAAAAAGCCTCCTGGCAGCACAAATACAACTTTGGTTGCCTGACCCTCTACTGCTTGGTCTGCTTCACCCACCTCAGCTGGTCCTGTCTCACCTCTGGCTCTTCCTTTGAGCCCAATTTTCCCCTTGATTGGCTGTAACCACCCCTTGCTGGGCTTCTCAGTGCTCCTGCCAGCCACCATGCTCAGGTGTCTCTGGTTCCACCAGGGCTGCTCCTAAATACCCACCCGTCCTGCCCTCAGAGGCTATTTCACCATCTCCTTGCTCTGGCTGGAGGAGCCTCAAGGATGTCCACGATGGTTATAGCATCTGCTGCACGAGGACAGAGCAGCAAAGAGGTCCCCACACCCTAAATCTGACCGTGAATTTGCAGGAGGTAAGTGCTGCTGTTACGGTTTTTTGTAGGTAGAAAACCTCTGCCAGGTGGTAGATGTTAAGTGTTTGGCTCAAGGTCACGGTGCATATCTTGGAAATCGCTCGATAAACACTTCATTCTCGGCAAGGGATGTGCTTTGGGCTGTGATCTTATCCTGTAACAGGACCTGAGATACGTTCCTCCTCTTCCGCCCGAGTCCAGTGGTATATTGTGCTCACGCTTAATAATAAGTGGAAAATCATTAACTTTGCCTTCTGATATATGTTTTTAATTTCTTTATTCATAACGAGCTCATTGCTGCAGCGGCAGGAGGGAAATATGTGGTACTGCTGGAATTTCCTTGCAGTTCAGCATTAATTAATGTCCACTTCTTACCCAGAGTTAACAGTAATGCGCCTGATCTTTCAGAGGCTGTTGCGGGAAATTCATTATTCTTTTCGAGCAGGCAAGAAGTGACATTTGCATTTTGGCCTTTTGTTTAAAGCTGTCTTTTGAAGTGTTGCAAGAGAGTGGAGTGCTGCATCCTTGTTGTTTGAACCCAGCGCCACGTAGTTGGGATTCGAGCCAATCTACTCCCCTTGTTGCTTCGTGTTTGCCAGTGGGGGCAGGGACAGACACCTCATTTCCACCAAGATCATGATAAACTTTTTGTTATAAATCTTGTCAGCGCTGTCACCCTTGGTCTTAATGGCTCGAATAGCCGTTTCACTCCCAAAACAGCCGAGCCGTTCAGGGGCTTGTGGGTTTTGGCATCATGCTCGAGTGCTCTCCACCCTTGCCTGTCTTTTGCTAATCTCTCTATGACTAATTCACTAACTTTTTTTTTTTATAATGCAAGAGAGATTCCCACAATGCATCTCTTAACCTCTGCTGTTCAGGCTGTTAGGATGGATGCTGCCGTTTACCCGGCTGCCTTATCAGAGAGGTGTGGATGGAGTCAACACTTTGTTCTGGGAGCCCCATGTGTGACTGGGTTTTCATCTTTCCTTTTCCAAAGCTTTCAAATCGGGCTTCCTCTCTGGCTTTCCTGGGCAGTTTGTAGCTCTGGAGCGAACTGAAGTCTTAGAGATAAACCAGGCTCTGTATTTTCCGTGCGTGGTCTGGGGTGGCAGGTTTGTTCATAACGGGGGATGCTGCTGCTTGCTGAGCTACTGTCAGCTAGAGGTACCACCAGGATCTCCTGAGCATTGCACTCTGTCTCACCGAGACACCCACAGCCTGAGGCTGGAGTCTGCGGCTGCGATGTCTCCTTGCCGTCATGATGGCAATGACCTTCTTTCCCTGTCTGGGCCTGAAGTTTCTGCTGTGTAATGCAGGGGAATTCGGAAACAGCTAGCCTGTGCCTGGTACTTGGGGCTAGTGCTCACGCTCCTTCCTTGCCATGGTCTGTGCAGGACTGGTGTGTACAGAATCACAGAGTCACAGAATGTTATGGGGTTGGAAGGGACCTCTGGAGATCATCTAGTCCAACCCCCCTGCCAGAGCAGGTCCACCCAGAGCAGGTTGCACAGGAACGTGTCCAGGTGGGGTTTGAATGTCTCCAGAGAAGGAGACTCCACCACCTCTCTGGGCAGCCTCTTCCATGGCTCTGCCACCCTCAAAGCGAAGAAGTTCCTCCTCATGTTTAGGTGGAACTTCTTATGATCAAGTTTGTGCCTGTTACCTCTTGTCCTGTCCCTGGGCACCACTGAAAAAAGACTGGCCCCATCCTCCTGACACCCTCCCTTTAAGTATTTATAGGTGTTGATCAGACCCCCCCTCAGTCTTCTCCAGACTAAACAGACCCAAGTTTCTCAGCCTTTCATACCAGTCCTGTCATGGCAGCCTCATGGCAGCAAGTGGTGGGAGGGTGGTTTTTTTTCCTTTACTTTTTCTTTTAAAATATCTGTTGCTAATCTTGCATGTCAAAAAAACTCATGTCTGCAGCAGAGATGGTATCTTAACGAGTTAAGTTAGCATCTGTGGAGATCTCCGCAGAAACAGGAAAACGGGTAAATGCCCTATAGTTCAGCACGACCCGTGTTTCGGCTCTATCTAATACTGACCTTGCAAGGAGTCCTTGGATGATGTGAACTGCCTCTTATTGCTAGCAGAGAAAATAAAGTTGAAGCAGTTTATACCAGCTGAGCACCTGGTCATTATAGCTAATGTTGTAAAAGCTGCTGTGGAAGCACCGGCTAAAATGGCTATTCATCTCTGATCCCTCAGCAATAGGAGAGTCTCCAGTAATCTCGAAGATTAGGGTTATAGAGAGCTCAAATTTTATCTACAGCCGGCTAAACCCTGTTTACAAAGTGTCTCAGTTCAAAGAGGGAAGTACTGCCCGTGCAGTGTTGCGTGGGTCTCCCCTCCTTCAGCCTTCTTTTGGGCTATTAACGTGTGCAGGTCTGGCTTTTGTGGTGCTGTGGGTGCTCCAAGCTGAAGGTCAGGACCTGGCATCTTCAGGGGAAGGGGGTACCACACATCTACCCAATTGCCCGTCCTTGGGGAGCAGAGATGGAGCCAGACTGGGTTTGAGAGAGGATGTAAAGCCGAGTTAAGAGGCATATACTGTCCTGCAAGGCTGGGGTTAGTGGCTTGGCTGTCAGCTGGCTGGGTGGTGAAAGGCACTTCACGTTTCCAGGTGGCTTTAATTATACCTCCTCTGCAGGGGAGGGTGTAAAACACAACTGCACAAATAAACAACACGATGGAGCTAGTAGGAGGCATGGTTGCAGGCTCTTAGTTTCCAAACCAACAGACCTCCCAGCTGCTGTTTTTAGGTTCCCTGTGTATAAATACGTGTGTATAAAAAGCAGTTAATGAGAAGGTTTTCAAATGCTGAAGCAGAGAGCCACCAAGGCTAGGAGCCAGCTTGTCTTTGGGTGTATTGAGCCAAGGCTGAGATTGCTCCCCAGGCTTCAGTGGAGAAGACAGTGGGTTTGCTTTGGGAGAAGAGCATGTCTGACCAAGAGAAAAAGAGGTTCAGACTGCAAAGCAAAACGGGGTGAGTTCTGTGGTTTGTTTGCAAAAGGCTCGTTCTTTGAGAGTCTGCTCTGGTCTCGTATACGATCATGGAAAGGGATGGATATGGTAAAGGTTGTGGTGCTTCAGTGATGGATGGAAAACTGTTTGCTCCTCTCTCAACTTGTAGCAGTAACGCCATGTGTCTGTTCAGGAATTCCTTAGGAAACTATTTGCATCACTCCTGCAATGCTCCATACCCTGGGTACCTCAGAGACCGCAGGAGGTGTTTACTCTCTCTCTCTTGCCCTTCTCCCAACAATGCACATGCATAAAAGACAATTTGGAAATGTTTGTGCCTTTTGATTGACAATAGAAATCTTTGCTGTGAGTTTTGGCAAAAGGTTCATCGTCCCCAGAATGTTTTTTAGTTAACTCTCATTTCATTTGCATGACTAAACAGTGGTTCTGCATCGCTTCACTACAAAAGATTTGCTGAGCTTCAAATGTGTTTCATTGCTGGAAAAAAAAATCCAGCAGTAAATTGAGCTTCTGTGTATGGTTAAATTGCTTTAAACTAAAAATCTCAATGGCAACAATTCCTTTTATTCCTTCAAATGTAGCCTTGGGCAATATGAAACGGTGAGGCTTCAAGCCCCAGAAGATTCTGTGTGTGGATGGTGGAAATGAGGAGAGATGCCTTCGTTTAAGAAATAATCCTGGTTACTGTCAGGGCAATAACGTGAAACACTGATGATTCACTGCTGGAACTTGCTACCACATCAAATGTATTGCCATGAATTATTTAGCAAATCTAATTGAATGTTAATTTTGCTAGTACAGATAAGTAGCCATTGAGTTTAGGCCGAAAAAAATCAATTTATATGTCATAGTTATGATATCCCTTAGAACTTGCTTGGGATGATCCATAGTGCTGCCTGCTTTACGCTGCCTTTCCATGCTCTTCTGCTGGGACTAGTTTGGCCTGGGATGTCCAACAGCCTTGAGCTCTCTCAAATTTTACATGCAGGAAGGATGTAAAAGGTTCCTGGATTTCCAGGGTGGGGGATGTGTCAAACACTTTGCCCGTTCTGGACCATTTACAACATTTTTGGGCAGTATGACAGAAACACCCGAGGAGTGCAGGAGGGCTTGGGTTTGCTCCCTACAGCTGGCAGGACTTGCGGAGGAGATGCTGTGGATCTGCTGAGCCATGGTGGAAGCTGGCCAGGACGTAAAAGAGCTAGAAAGTAGCTCTGCCATGGAAACTAGGAAACAGTGTAAAGAGGTGGCATAGGCTAAGAAACCTAGATTTGGTCTATCGAGGTCAACATCATCTACTGGGGATTAGGCAGGATCAAGTAATTAATGAAAAGGATAATTTATACCAGTTTTTTAATCCCTGCAGAGAGAGTAGATGACACACTTCTGCTGTGGATCCTTCTTTATATGTTTTTTTTGTGAAGTGCAGGGAGGGGAAGGATGGGCAACAGGCTGCAGAAGTTGTCACTAACGCTTCCCGAGTCCTCTTCTCTGCTGGTCCAGCCACCCCTCCTCCCTGCAGGTACCCGATGTGCCAAAATCAGTGCCTGTTTCTGGCAGCCTCACTGCAAGGCCAGGCCAGCTCCCTCAGAGTCCCCTAAAGCATCGATCAGTGGAACCTATGCCTGCTCCAGCACATCGCTGCCGTGCCACGGGGAGGATGCCGAGTCAACCCAGTGCTGGAATTACTCCTGGAGGCATCACCATGAGTGGTACAAGCCTCCATTGCTGCAGTTCAATAATCTGAAAGCAGCTGAAAAAGCAGCATCCTTAGGGATGCCCAAACTCTGGCCTTAAGGATGTGGTTTGGCCCAATTCCTCCATTCTGAATAAGTTCATGTCCCTCTTCTTGGTTTTAATTCTTGGTGGTAACTAGGAGCATGGGAGGGATGTATCTTTTTCTTAGGACATATGTCTGCATGACAAAAAAAAAACAGTTGCAGTCAAAGGTAAATTGACCGACCGAGGTTTATTTACTGCAAAATTGTCCACTCGGTCCACAAACAAATGGATTTGTGACCTCGGGAAAGCTGCCTCGCATCAGGTGGGTGTGTAGGTCTTGGCAAACTGCAACTCTGTTTGACGTCTCCAGCACTAGGGTTGAATGAGGTCGGTGGAATTTTTCTGCCTCCAAGTACTCAAACTTTTCACAAAAACGGCCTAAATCAGAGGGATAGTTTTGGCTGCAGAGAAGAGGAGGATAATGATTTCTGAAATTGCCACTTTCTTTGTTTCAAAGCTCAAAAAATGCTGTTTCGATACTTTCAAAATGAAAGTCCTGGACTCTGTATTGAATTTGTTTTCTAGTTTAAAAATGTCCCTTAATGTAAAAAAAAAAAAGCTAGATTTAAAAATATTTAAAGTAGACTTGAAATGAAACGAGCATCGCTCTTCCTGACGTAGCAGCTTTGATGCCAAAGAAGTAGGGCCTGGGTGCTCTGATGCTTGATATTTCGGTACGGATATCAAAGGTTGTTTCCCACAATGTTCTCGCTTTTATTGCTAAAACATGACACTCCAAACTACTCGACTGCAGCATCTGGAGCTGTTTAGCCATGTGTGGGAGCGTGTTCTTGGACGTACATTGCAGGGCCATGTCTCCCCCTGCTCTGCTCTCCTGGTCCCCTGGTGCAAGGCTGCCCATCCACCCTTTCCAGCCATCTGTTGTGGGCAACCTGAATGCTAAATTAAAGGCGGTGTTGTGGAAATGAGTGATTTTCTTGGTGCCCATGTGCCTGCTTTGGCAGGAGCTGGGCTGCAGCCCTTGTGCCCGAGCTGCAGGGGGAAGCTGGATGCTGCCATCCCCCTGTGGGGATGTGGGGCTCAGCTGGGGCTGAAAGTCACTTCAACTGCTCCAACCTTCAAGGAGACATGGTCAGATTTGTAGGCAGCTTTGGTCCTGCTGGGAGAGGTTTTGGAGTGCTTTCCTCCCTGCTCCCACACCCTTTTTGCACAACGTGGGACCCTTACCATCTCCCCTGCTGTATACGTATTGCCTCCTCTAAATCTTCCCTGGAAGTTCTAATTTAACTTTGCCTCTGACATCAAAGAAATAGTGTGCTGGCACCCTTTGAAATCAGTGTCTGAAATATAAAAGCAGAGTATTTGATTACACTGGGTTTGGCCTCTGCCAGCTCTCAGTCCCTCTGCTGCAGCAACCTGCTCAGAAATAATGGTATCAGATTAACATAACCCAAGTGGAAACGACTCCTAAAACACTGGTAGAGATAAAGCAGCAGAATCAGATGCAGCATGCCTGGGTTTTTCTCCAGCACATGCGAGGAGGTGCGATAGATGGTCACCCCCCAGCAAAGGCAGATATGAAATGCCTTGAGGTAAAGGGAAGAAAAGAGGAAGCTATTTCCCACTGCCTGTTTGTAATAGTTTGTAGAGTGCTACAAATTAAATCCTATATTATTTTTAGCCTGTGTCATTGTCAGCCTATAACATTTGAGAGCATTTATGATTCAGAACAGGATTTATAAGCACTTTTTTTTTTTTTTTTGGTCTTTTATGTCACTTTACAGCTGTGTGGCACCGCTGAGGCTGCAGCCAGGTGAGGAAGCCGCCAGCGTGGCTGCGGTGGGGTATGGAAAACAGATCTTTTCCTTCGAAGGTGGATTTCCATCTTAAAGGTTTCTCCAGCCAGACAAGCCCTTTCCTGCACTGTTCCCTTTGCCTTGTCCACCTCGCGTTGAGCCTGAGTCCTGGGGAGCCTCATGTTCCCAGCAGGACCTGGCAGGCTTGAGCAGAGGCAGCCAACGGAGCCCCAGGAGCAGGGTCATGGGTCAGCAATGGCTGTTTGACCCACCACGTGGTGTCTTTCTGCTTGGCAATTTGTCCTGTCCAACAAGGCATGGTCACTTTGCTCTTGCTGTATTTTGTGTGGTAAAGCACTGACTCAGAGGATGGCAGCAAGGCTAACGTCCATGTGAGAACAGTAGACCTGGAGAGCATTAAACACGAGCGGGTCAAAAGCTTTGGGAGCTGCATGAGGGCAGCCAAAAGCAGAATGAAGCACAGAGCTGGAGTGGGAAGTGGAATTTGGAAGCAGCTGTTGGGAGAAAGGCCGAATTGGGCAGTGGGCTGTCAGCAGCCAGTTGGGTGGCCCAAGGTGGCCCTTGGGATGGGCACTTTCCTTCAGTCCCACAGGGAAGGAGGGTGATGGTATGAAGTTCATCTCCTCCAGGATGCTTTCCAGGCTGGAATCCCAGCCCAGCCAGGCTCCCCCTGCGCCACGGTCCCCTGGGGCTTCCCCCTGTCAACTCTGTGTGAAGCTGAAGACACTTAAAACACCACCATCGTGGTGTTAATAAACAGCCTTTAAAGCTGTTTTATTTCTCTCAGTTGTGTTCTCTGAGCCTATTCTCCTCTGATAGCGTGGGGAGGGAAGCTTTACCTTGAGGTAAGTGTCATGGTTATTGAGCTGTATGCTGAGGGTCTTTGCACCCATTAAGGACACAATTGGTGTAACACAGCTGGGCTGCCCGGCCGTTATAACTGACTGAGCAAGGCAATGATGTTTTGACTGGCAAAGGGGCCCTCTTGGGATGCGATTTTAAAAGGTTATCAGTGAAAGGAGGAGGAGGGATGGATCCCATAAAACTGAGGGCACAGTTGGGCTGAGTTCTTTCCACCTTCCATTAGCATGGTGTGGTACAGCAGAGACGCTAAGACAAGCGAATAGGCTGTGCCTGCTTCACAGCTGGCTGGGGAAGGGGATATTTTCCTGCACATCTAGAATTCACTGACCCTCCCCTGGCAGCCCTTGTTCCTGCCCTGCCTCTTGATGCTACCGGGCCTTTTTCTCTGCTGGAAACCCTGCAACTTGGAGCAGAAAAGTGGTTAGCAGGGGTAGAAGCCCCCTTGAACGGTTGAGGGAACTGCTCCGTGGTGGAGGACAAGATGGAGAGGCAATGGACAGCAGGGAAGGCTCTCCTGGGTTTGCCTGGAGGGGGTTGACAAGGGGCCAGAGTCTAGGGGGAGTAGAAAGGAGAAGAATTGGAGAAGAAGGGGCAAGAAATTGCAAGTATAGCCTCACTCTCTGGTTTCATAGATCTGTCGTGGATTAGGATTGTCCTGAAGAGCTAATGTGGAGCTGGAGCTCCAGGAAATCAACCCGCAAGAGTCTGTGCATTGATCTGTTTGGAAGCATTAATCTGAGGAATTTCTCCATCTACACTTGTTTTCATTTGGGTGCATGTTCTCAGGGGTTGATTTTTCTTAAGATCTGGGCACTGAATTAGATGTTTTTCTGGATGCAGTGGTTCAACCTTGGCTTTTGTAAGGAGGCATCAGCTGGGATTTCACCTAATTTGGCTTTGTTATTGAGATTCACTGACAGTAAGCAGTAGGCCTGTGACTGCGTTTTCCTCAGCAGCCCTTCAAAGGGCAGAGTGCTCTTTTTATCTGCAAAGCTTAACTGTGTTTTCACCCAAGTGATGCAGGAAAGGGGGGCCCAAAACCAGCTATCGCTGTGCAACAGGGTCATGGGGCTGAATTCCTACCCCAACAAAGCACAGTGGCCTCCTGACAGGTAAAGAAGAGTGTGACACTGAAGTGTCATCTTTCTTTAGGAGAAGTAATCTGTATAGATACACATGATGTACATGTAAATATATATATGTATGTATGTATATTTTCTCCCTAAATTGTTTGTCCTCTGGCCATGGAGGAGCGAGAGTGGAGCCCTAAGTAAAGTGAAAGTCAGGTGGTCCTTGGCTGTGTAACTCTGGTGAAAACCATGTTTTGGGAGAGAAGGAAGTCACAGGATCTACCAGAGGGCTACTGGAGAGGTTCCCCCACTACATCTGCTTGGTGATGGTGCTGCCCATCTTCCACCTGATCTCGTTTGGGTGCAGTTGTGCCTGCCTCTTGCTGTGTCTCTCTGCAAATGACAAGTCCCTTCAATGAAAAGAGGTGGATATTTGTGCCCAAATTGCTAAAAGAAGGTATTAATACAGTCTTGTTTCCCCTCTCTTCACCTCCCCAAGGGCTCTTTGGATGTTCCTGCTCACCTCATGTCACTTAGCCCTGGTGGTCCCAGGACAGACTGCCCTGAATAATGGTGGGGCTGCTCCAAAACCAGCTGAAAATGGAGCCACTGAGCACTTACAGAGATAAAAGCAGAGTGATTTTGTCCTCTTTAGGCTTAGCACCTCTTCACCTTCAACCCGTGATGAGCTCGACACACAGGGGTTGAAGCAGAGTGTGATGGAGCATGATTTATTTCGGTGGTATTTTATATGCAGGGTCTGAGCTCAGGCACATTGTGTTACCAAAAGCTGGTAACAAACAGATATGAAACACCTTTGAAATGTTAACTTATCCTGGAAAGCCTATTTCTTGAATACCTCTAAGCAACACAAAGCTTCACCCTAGACAATTGCCTCCCTTCTCCCTATTATAATAAGCAAGAAGCGTAGCATATGGCTGGAAAGGATGCGACAAATATTTTCACATTCACACAGCTCAGGAAAGAAGGGATGTCACAAAACCTCAAAAAATCCCAGTTTCAAAGCAGAGAGATGAAAAAGAGAGGAGAGAAAGCCGGGAGTGGCGAGGCCTGGGGCAGGAGTGTGCCTTTCCCCCTCAGATGTAGGGCCCCATCTTTTCCCTACGGGCTGGAAGAGGAGGTGTAGGCTGTGCCCTTCTAGGGGATGTTTTATTTTTGACCTGTGTGGCAAGAGAAAAGCCAGAAGACCAGCTTTCTGTCATGCCGGGCCCTTCTTTAAGGCGACACGCGCTCCCTCTCCCCAGCTGCATTTCCCCCGCGCTCCTTCCGAAGCCGGGTTTGCTGCTGAACTCCTTGTGTGGGTACACTGTGACCCATTTCAGTTCAAATGAACTAGGTTAGCTAAAGCAGTGGGAAAAAAAAAAATGTAGGTCTCTTGCTATTTTGCCTCGCTTTAAGCGAAATCCATTGGACGCAGAAGACCGGTCCCTCGGCTGATGTAAGTCAATGTAACTCCTTTGACTTTGATGGCAACTTGCCTCTTCATTTCCAGCTGCAGATCTCTCCTGGCATCTGGCACCACCTACCCCGTGTGGTGTTCATTTTAGTAGCCCGATAAAACTATTATTCTCCAGGGGAGATGACGGCCGGTAGCCGTGTGTTTAGCAAAAAATCCGCACCCATCCAGATTCCATAAGTATTTGCTTCAAAGATGTAAACACCACATTACCCAGTTAAAGGACTGCCCTTAATAATTTATCAGGCAATTAAAGCATTCATTGCCCTTTATCCCAGAGAGCTCCACCAATGATATATAATGTGAACCCAAGTTAAAATGCTACAATAAATGAACAGTGATGCAATGTATCAAATGTAATGAGAATATTAAGGCAATCAAGGGTGGTTTGTCAAGAATGGAGGATATAACACAGCTAGTGGAGCTCGCTTAATTTCTGGAAATACCACTGGTCTTGACGAGCGGAGCATGGAGGGGGGAATGTCTGGGAAAGAAATCTCAGTAATGCGTTCCAGGAAAAATGAACCTGTTACAAAGTTCTAGATGGGAAAGTTCTGCAGTTCTCTAGATGGGAAAGATCTGTCTCCCCACTTGTTATTAATAAGCCTCTTGAGAATGTCAGGAGAAAGGGAAATGAGCAACTGAAAGAGAGGGATTATAGCAGAAGCGTCATTTCAGCTTAGCTCTGACTGCCTGTCGTAGCACAATATTGCTTCATGCTGGTGGAATGAAAAATGCAAGAGGAAAGGGGCGGGGGGGGGAAAACCCCAACAAATGCTTTTGTTACTAATTCTAGCCTGGATGTTTGGGGTTTTTTTGGTTCTTTTTTTTTAAAAAGAACAAAAGACCCAAGAGGTTAGGAGTCCAACTCACACTGTGTTGTAATTACATTTGGACAGTTCGTTTCCCTTCTGAAAATCTCAGTCACTGCTGTAAAAATACCAGATCCTCAGTGGTACCAGGTCTACTGTCTGTGCTGTTACCTCTGCTGCTGGGAACTGATGCTGGTAGTACTTTTGTGGTGTCAACGTGCACTGAAAGATGTGTAGGTGATGTAAAGATACAGCTGGGATGTGCTGAACTGTGAGTGAAGGAGGGATGATGGTTCCATCTTCTCATGTTTAAATAGTATCTTGTGGTGGGGGGATGATTAAAGAATATTATTAGTGCTTTTGAAGAGCTGTTCTTGAGGCATTCAATTCTAGATATGGAAAAGGATGGGGTGGAAGTGAATGGAAATACAAAAATTATGGTCCCACAGTTCCCCTTTCCAAGCTCTGAGGTTCAAATTTGCTTCAATGAAGAAAAACTCAAATGAGACTTGTTCTTGGACCAGAGCTTGAGATGAGCTTCACAAATATTCACAGCCACTTTGGCTGTGGGCCTGGATGGGGCATGCGTTGAAAATGGTTTCCTTCAGGAGTGCTTTTGGTGGGTGTATCTTCGATGTTCTTATGGGGACACCTGTTACCTGCTAATTTAGGAAAGAACTGCCTGTTCAAGGGACTGTTCTGTGCTTGCTGGTTTATTTGTGAGCCTTTTTTGACCTATATGAGACCTATGGAAACTATGGTTATTAACACCGGAGTCTTGGAGCAGCATCTTGCATCCAAAGACCAGGAGACGTGTTGTGGAGGCCGCTTCATGCAGCGGGGACAAGAAGGACATGGTCCTTATGCCTGCCTCAGTTCCCGACTTGCTCCCAAATCTTTGATGCTTCGTGGTATTATTATTTTTCCTTGGTTTATTTGGTCTCTCGTGAACCCTTTTGGAGAAGGAGCAGCTGCTTGCTGCAGGATTGCCCGGCGCTTAGTGCTGTTACTACATGGCAACTCGTAACAATAGCAGGGAGGGCTATTGGATAGCGAGCGTTATATTAACTAATTTGGAGTGGATTATATGGACTAGAACGGTGTAATTGAACGCAGGGCTCATCTTTTCCCCACCGCTTGCAGTATACATTAACTCTGGTTATTTATATTGCCGCGCTTTCTCCTTCATGTGATGCAAAGGAGACTCAGCCTCCTGACTCAAAGTCCCCAGAGACTTTTGGGGTGAGGATCTGCTCTTTGCTATGTATCAGAAAGCTTCTGTAGTCCCTGCTGGTCCCTGGAAGAAGCCGCTTTCCAGAGGTAGATGGGGCTCTGCCATCCTCGCCTGCACAGCAGCATCTGTGCTGCTGCACTGCGCTACCTGCCCTCCCCGGAGTAATGGGCTGAGGGAGGTGGACACTTCTTAGCAGTCCCCTGTCCTAGTTTAAAGAATAACCACATCTACAGGAATAAAATATTCCGGTTTGTCAGGTCACTTCAGAACCAACTTTTTCACTGGACACAATTTAACGACAAAAGAATGCAGGTAAATCAAAGCATGAGCCACAAAATACAATAGCAAAATATGCTTTTAATGCAATTCTTAATGCAAACAACTTTCTGTTGGTTTAACTCAGCCAGCTTTTAGCTCTTTGTTGTAGGTTAAAGCAGGCATCTCCCTCTCAGCTTCAGAAAGGCACACAGAAAAAGCAGTATCCCCGTTTCTGTCATTAGGAGCCTGCGTGTCCTTGTCTTTCCCTCTTGCCTTTTGCACTTGGTTCCCTTCTTTTTGCAAATGAGCACTTGGAAACTGTTCAGCCCGATGGGGGACTACAGCTGTTCTCTCCCTCCTCATCATTCTGGTCATTTGGCTGACATTTCCACTGCGTACCTAAACTTCCCCGTTCCTGGAGTCAGTCTGCTTCTCTTTGCAGTAAGACCTTTTCTATTGATATGAGATTTTAAAAAAATACCCAGGCATTTTAGGACAGTCATAACTATTTTCTCTTGACTTAAGATGCTTAAATGAGAAATGGCTTGTGTGGTTTACTGATGTCCCACCTCACTGTGGGATTATAGGGACTGCTGAAGGTCCCTTGGCAGCTAGATACTGCCATCATTTACTTTGTATAACTGCTATTCCTTGGCATAAAGCTTAGAAGATGACCTGAACTAAAGCCAAAGATCCAATATCCTATCCTGAGAAAGTCTAGAAAAGCTCGGCTCCAAAATACTCGATTTGTGATGAAGTTCTAGTGGGGAAAAAAAAAGAAAGAATTGCTGCCTTGCAGAAGCCACAAGAATTTCAGTAGCTTACAAGAGACGTGTTCTTTTTGATGGCTGCCTGAATCTTTCTCGTGTCATATAATTTATGTTAATTAAATGCTGATGGAATCTGAAGAAGCATATTGATGCAAGATGTATTTGAGATACTGTTATTAATTCATCATTCAGTAGCTAGTGCGTGAAATAATACATTCCTAGGCTCTGATTTAGGACATTTCATTTTCAATATTACCAAGATGTCTCTTTCCTGCAGAAATAACCTTTTAATCTGCCATTTCAAAAAACAAAACACAGCAGCACAAACAGCAAAAACCTCACCAAAAAAACCTCATTAGATGCAACCTGGTTGAACAGCTCCGGAGTAGTAATTATTTACACACTCCTAGAGCTCTATAGTACATACTGATCACAATTCTCCTGGCAAACAGACAAGAAAACATTTATTTAAAAATAGGTATAACTTTCAAGTATGAAGAAGAATTTCTAAACTCAACAGCAGGTGCTTTATTGCACCCCGAGCTTACGTTTTGGCAAGTTTAGAGACACAACAACCTTTCTGAAAGCTCAGGGAGCCTACATTTTGTACCAAAACTCCCTACGCTGGTAGTGAGCTGTGGCCAGGACTCAGCCTCCTGCACCCAGCCTGGTCTGAGCTGGGCCTGGCTGCAAACTTGATGGTATAACAAGGTGATGTGGGGACACTGGTGGCGTCAAAAGGGAAGATGCTCTGGTTACCTGAGACCCTCAGCTAGAGCTGAAGTAGAAAGCAAACTCTATAAAACAGAAGAATGAGTTGTTTGGGGGAACAAAAGACTAAGGAAGAGTGGTAATGATCGCCTAATACAAACCTAAAAGTTTGCCTTGGCTTCAGAGGGAGAATTTCTATTAACTTCTGTGTGTTTTGGATCAGGTCCCAGGTGACTAGAGTGCTTGTAATTGGACCCGAATAGTTGGAGGGAGGGAAAAAAAAAAAACACATGAGAGATAATTTATCACCATGTTATGATACTGACTGGTGCTGGAGTTGGTTTCATAGATTATCTGTGTACGTCCAGTCCAATTTTACAAACTCATTTGGGGAATCAACAGTATCCAGAAACCTGACTTCTTCCACTGCCCTGAACTTTACTGGAAGAAGGGAGGCAGTTGGATCTCCAAAGGTCACTGTTCTTCACTAGAAGAAGTGGCTCTGTGTCACCAAGAGGAAGGACTGACACGTCCACCCAGAGACTGCCTCAGTGGAGGGACAGAGGAGGTCTAACCCCAATCCAGGAGGGTGCCCACGGGAGGCTGTGACATCCAATTCCCACTGACTCTGCAGTGTCTCTAAAAGAGCCTTGTGGTCATGGGACCACATGAAACTGGGTCCTGATTTGTCTGCAAAGGTTTTGAGGTGTTCACCCGAGGCCTGCAGCTTTCTCCCCTCTCTAAAAGCATTATTGCTCCAGGAGGTGGGGAAGTGTTGCTGTTGACAAGCGTTTTGTTAATACATGAGGATGTTCACGCTTTCTCCATCACTGCATCGAGCCCTGGGGAGGAGTTCAGAAAGGATGGAGAAACCTAATGATGAGCTTCCCTGAGACAATTGCAAATGTAATGGGGAACAGAATGAGGGAAGCAATGAAAACCAAGGTGAAATTTCCCAAGTGACTGATGCTGAACTAACTGTGGGCACTGCTGAAGGAAGCTGTCCCATCCTCTGCTCCGAGGTGTGCAGGTTTTGCCACTTTCTTCACCCAGTACCACCACGTGGGTGGCAAGTTGAGTTGTCTTTAGAGCTATGGGGTTAGTTTTCCACTGGATCACCGAGCTTAAGCCAGTGGGAGATTTCTGCTCATGCTGTAAATGGCATAAAGCATTGCCAAGCTGTGCCGTAAAATTGAAAGTATAATGTGATAACTGGTAATGCTGTAGGTTGGATGTATGGGTGTACGTGACAACTACACTCTGTCTCTGTGGTGGGGAAACGTTGGCTTCACAGTGCTCGTAAGCAACTGGAAGAACTGAATATTAGTTTTCAGCCTCTGGGGACCTTTGTATTGCACCATTAAGAGAGAAATAAAGATCTGGGAAGAGGTTTCTTTGAGCATCTGCATGGAGAGGACGGAGGTGTTCCAGATTGCAAACAGCCACTTTCCCCTTCTGCTCCCCGAGACTAAACAACCCCAGAGTCGTTCCACGTTTTGCTCGTAACCATTCAGCCCGGTGAATTCTTTTATTTAAATGTAATTCCTGTGGCTTCTCAAATGGCAGCTGGAAATCTTTCCTTGTGACAATTCCACTGGGTCGATTAGAAAAAGCACTTTTAGCCCATTGTGTTTTGTTCAGATCGTGTTATTCAAGTTGGTAAGAAGGAGTTTGAAAACTCTTTGTGTTTGTATAGAGCAGGGAGAGGAGGATGTTTACTTTAATTCCCAGTAAAGGCTGTGCTTGGGGAAGGCTCTGACTATCCCAAAGATCAAAGGTGTCTGTACATACAACCTGCCTCTTGGCTGCTTTCTGCTAATGAAGGTTTCTGGCTAATCCCAGCTATTAGTAATCCCAGCTATTAGCAGTGGTAATACATGGGCAGGTCTGTGTAAGAGGCGCAAAGCTGGAAATAGCCAGAATTGCTCTTTCCCCCCCAAAACATTGGGGTTTCTGGAGGATGGACTGGAAAAGGCCTTCACAGGAGACAGGGCCAGGAGCTGCCTGCACCTCACGCTGGTTGAACGTGTGGATTTGGGCATCTCTGCAGCCTGAAAACCTGTGTTTTCCCTCCCTAGTTGTAAGTCTTCGGCGTTAAGATGTCTTCATGACAGTAAGGCCCGTGAATATTGCTTGCTAGGACTGGTATTTGCCATTGGTTTTGGCTTCTTCCCTTTCCAACGTTGGGGCATGGTGCAAGATTAGAAGCTTTGTGGTCTGTAGAGCAAAGCACAAGAACTTCTCAGCTTCTGCATCACATCCACGTCCTCTTTGGTTTTGCATCGCTGCGGTTTTATGTACATCCACTTGCCTGGGGACTTGTCATCTTACTTGTAATCTATTGTTTTAATTATTTTCTGTGAAGGTGCCCAAAGACCTTGGGGTATTGAGACACAAATACATTATTTATTCATTAATTATTCATTATTGTTAACTACTTGCTACAACATAGTTGTCTGCAGTAATGTGCCTGGGTGAACCGTCTCCCATGGATAAGACGGTAGCTGCTTTCTTTGCCAACTATTCCTAGAAAGATTGCTAAAAGAATGGGGGGGGGAATAGCTACGTTTGGCCAATAACTTTTCCTGATGTGAATCTCTAGGAGTTGACCTAAAAATCATCAGATGGAACATAGGCTCCCCAGTCAACACCTGGGGGTCATGAGCTATTGTTCATTTGTCCCAGAATTCCCAGGAGAGGGATTGACCAGGTGGGTAAAAGGGCTTTAATTGCCCTGGTTATCACTGATTTTCCCACTTATGAAACTTGTCTCCTCCTCCCTCTGCAGCTTCACCAAGGTCTGAAACTATTCCAGTTACCTCTGCAGTTCAGTGCACAGGTAGTCGTCTTCCCTGTGTTTTGTTCGAAATGCAAAAATAAACACAGAAATGTTAAAAATAGAAATAACCCTGAGCTGAAATAATTTCCCCTTCCTGGCTGACTGCCTTCAGTCATGTTTCAGCCGAGATTGTTGAGGCTGGAGCAACCCAGGGCGAATCTCAGTGACAGTTTTCTCAGAATGACGCTTGGTGCCAATTCTTCCTGGACTTTTTACTCATTTCTTGGCCCTCTGCGATCTGATTTTTCCATTACTTTCCCTGCACTGATTGCTACAAAAGAGGGGCCTGCAGTGAACCTCCAGATGCCATCCTGCCTGATTTCCACAGCAGGAGATGCACGTTCTCGGCCAAAGCGTGGTGGCTTCAGCCTGCCTTCCTCCCTAACGCTGCAGTTCATCGCACCCCTGGGTACCAGGGAGTGATTGTGGGATTTAAAACTCGGATAGAGGTCTGAGCTGTGGTTCTGGAGGGGCTGCCAGCCCCACCGCTGCCTGCGTGGCTGTGGGTCAAGTGGGGTGACACTGGTGTCCTTGGTGCTGCTGGAGGACGTGCTGCTTTGGAGCCTTAAACAAGGTCCTTTCAAACCTCAGGGAGGTTTTAGCAGGCTACAGGAGATCTGTTTGGGTTTTAAAAATAACTAATAACTGCTAAACTTTGGGTTTTTAGCTTTAGGGGAAACCTTTTAATTAGGTAATTGATTGGGAATGGGTCAGAGAGGTTGAAATACCTCAGGTGGATTGAGGAGGCCAGCCTTTTTGGGGATCGGAAGACAGACTGGAGGGGCTGGAGGTGGAGGAAAGCTGTGTGTGATATATTGTGACAGAGTTTCCATCCTCCCAAAAGAGTGTTTCTTTGGGGACTGTTGCAGCAACCTGAATTTGTCTGGAGATAAAGCTCCCCCAGGCAGGATGAAGCAATGCAGGCTGCCAGGCGCTGCTGTGACTAGCAGGCCCGGTGAGACCGTCGGGATAATTTTTTTTTAATTTTTTTGAGATCGTTTCTGGGAGCTCTGAAACGGAGAGGAAAAAACCCTTTGGTTTCATAGTCTCATCGAAAATCCCCCCTGGGACATTGCGGTCACCATGACTGTCTGCTCGAGAAATTTTTTGCATCTGCTTGATTAGTGCGTTGGCTTGCTACAGCAATCAAGGAAATTAAGTCTTTAGCGATGTGAACGGATTTTCTGACAGCCCTGGAGAGGGCAGAGAGGAGATTTGGGTAAAAAAACATCCCGGCAGTGGAAGGGTAAATTGAGCACCCAGCATTGCCGTCAGGTCTTTAATGGAAGACAGCTCAATCACTGGCAGGGTCGATCCCTATAGATTGAGCCCGTGGCTACTATCAACTTTTCCTATGTCCTTGCAGCTTGTAAATTTAACTCCACCTCTCAATAATTTCAAAGGAAAGCCACAAAAGGAGGAAACAAAGGAGAAGGGAAACAAAACGCTTCCCTACCCCGTTGCTCTGTGAGTAGGCCTCTTCTCTGTGTGCAGCCAGGCTGCTGCCTGTTGCCTGTGCAATTTGTAGCTTGAATTTGCCCCTCTCTCTGCCCCCATCCCGGGAGCCCTGTCACAGCTGGGATGTACCTGTCTCTGCCCCTCTGGAGCTACAAAACCCACTTTGATAAACACTTCAGAGAAAATGTTCTCGGGAGGCAGTTAGACACATTTCATTAGACACCGTTGTGAGTCTCTCTGGCAGAATTGTGTATATTAAATGCTCAGCGTCTTAGATTGTTTTGCAGGGTGATTTTTTCCCTCTGTTTCTCTCTCCAGTTCTCCCACCCTCTTGGAGTGGTGTGAAAGTGGGGCTTGAGCATTTTCGGTCTGTCACTGATCTGCCTGGCGAGGTTGTCCTGGTAGAGAGCAAGGTGGGGAAGTGCTGGACAAGTGACCACGAGCGCTCTCGCGCTTGCAAACACCTTTGGAGCCCTGCTGCTTGGCTGCCACCTCCCTTTGAGAGGACCACAAAAAGGGGCATCGGTGACCACCCCAAAACTGCTGGGGAGGTGCCCGAGCACTCCAGGGCCAGCTGCTGGGAGGAGATGACCTGGAGCTGGGGTGAAGAACGACAGAAAAAGCCCATAAATCATATTAAGAGAGGCTGAAGGAGCTGGGACTGTTTAGTATGAGGAAGAGGAGGCTGAGGGGAGACCTCATCACTCTCTACAACTACTTGAGGACACTGTAGAGAGGTTGGTGCTGGTCTCTTCTCACAGGTAATTAATGACAGAACGAGAGGGAATGGCTTCAAGCTCCAACAGGGTAGGTTTAGACTGAACATTAGGAAAGAATTCTTCATGGAAAGAGTGGTCGGGCATTGGAATAGGCTGCCCAGGGAGGGGGTTGAGTCACCATCCCTGGATGTGTTTAAGAGACGATTAGATGTGGTGCTGAGGGATATGGTGTAGGGGAGGACTTTGTAGAGTAGGGTAGATGTTTGGACTCGATGATCCCAAGGGTCTCTTCCAACCTAGATGATTCTATGATTCTATGATCTAATACAATCCCCACGTTTGGCCGTAGGCACACGGGGCGAGTAATTTTAGCTCTCGCCCTCTCCCCGACACTTGGGTGTTAATTTTTATAGCACCCCAGTCTGTTTGCCTACAACTGCCTGTCTCGCACAGCCCTGCTGTCCCCTCCGCGTCAAACCCAGGCACGAAGCCAGCGGCTGGAGGCACTGGATATGGCAGCAAGAGGAGCATCCGATGCCAAAACCACCTCCTAGGCCTGGATTAATAGAATACCGCTCAAATGCTTGCTCAGTCGAACAAAAAAGGAATGTCAACATGTCCTGGCAGCCGAAGGCCTTAGTGTGTAATTGTGTAGAGGCTAAAATCGTGCAGAAAGTGATAAACTCTGAGAGTGTCTCAGCATTTTATGGGAACGCACAGGCCATACGTTACCGTCGGACGTTATCGTATAAATTATCACCTTCTCTATACCTCCCAACTGCGCTATAATCTTTCACAGCCCTGCTCCTCGCCGTGCGAGAGGCAATGAGGAACCGCTTCTCCCACCACTGAAGCGCAACATCACTGTGACAGCCGTTCTGTTCCGTGTGCGGGCGCCTGGAGCGCGTCCAGCGCTGCCTGCCCCGCACCTCCCAGACCAGCAGAGCTCATCGGAGGCCGCATCTGCCTCCCCGTCCCGTGCTCCTCATCAATAAAGGAAACAGTTCAGACCCACATCTGTAGAAAGTGGATTTCACAAGCCTCGCTGCCACACGTATTTCGACCTTTGCTCAAAGGAGAGAAAGAGAGAGAGGGGGGGAAAAAAACAGAAGTCTGAAAGGATCCCACCTTGGATGCACGGCTGCCATAGTAAAACCAAACTTCTTCCGTGCCAAGGGTGTGAAAAAGGTAAAAGTTTGTACTTAAAGCGAAGTAGGTTCATTATAGGAAAGGGCAAAAAAAAAAAAAAAATCGAGGGAAGAATCACAGAATGTTATGGGGTTGGAAGGAACCTCTGGAGATCATCCAGTCCAACCCCCCTGCAAAAAAGGTCCACCCAGAGCAGGTTGCACAGGAACGTGTCCAGGCGGGGTTTGAATGTCTCCAGAGAAGGAGACTCCACCACCTCTCTGGGCAGCCTCTTCCAGGGCTCTGCCACCCTCAAAGCAAAGAAGTTCCTCCTCATGTTTAGGTGGAACTTATTAAGTTCAAGTTTGTGCCCATTTCCCCTTGTCCTGTCAGAGCCGTGGGAAAGGAAAACGCTCCTTCAGAAATTTCATCATGGACCACGTGAGACAAAGGAGCCGTCGAAAAAGGCTTTAACAGGTTTCAATTATGCTGCTTTCAACAGGTCTCACCAAAGTCTAAAGCCACAAGCTTTCAGGCACAATGTCACAATGATGGAGACGGGGCTCCAAAATGCAAATGATAGGAGCAGGGTCTGACAGGGGGAGTTCGCTCCAGGTTTTGCTTGAGGTTGTTTTGAAAATCGGCATTTCTCTCCAAACCCGACCTGTCTTCATGTGTCAAGAAGATACATACACATATAGAGGATGTGCTCAACACCAGAGGTAGCAGCAGAAAGCCGTACCACTGGTAAATAAAGATCTTTGTAGACGGATACCTGCAGGTTTAACACATAAACAAACCCTCTTTGCCGAGGTGTGCTGCTGCCTGTTGCAATCTTCCAGTGAGCAAAATTATGGTACAGGAAGCCAACAGCTTTTTGCCAGCAGGTTATCTTCAAATGCCTAATTGGTACCAAGTAGTGACACTACCAAAGCTAGCAAAAAATGTAACCAGTGAACAGAAAGCAGTATTTGCCAGAGAGAAAGAGTTTTCTCCCTGGTTTTGTAGACTCTGTGATGTTAATTTATCTGACCACGTAGGGTAGACGAGTGCTGCAGCAACTTACGGCTCTCCTGCTCTCCATGTGCCTACAGCTGCTCTCCACACACCCCTCCTCATGGTTATTTTGATCCCAGGCACATTTTGCAGACACCTGAGAAGGTTTGTAAATAGGCATTGCCCTGTCCCCAGCCAGGGCAGGGCTGGTTGCCTTCTCCACTCGACTTGGGAATGCTGGGGTGATCGCCACTCGCAGTGTTTACAAGGTCTCTTTATCCAACATGGGGCAGATCCTGGGGCTTTTACCGAGATTTTTTTCTCAGCCGTTATTTCAAGATGAAGGCCTCCTTTAGATAAGCCCTCTGTAATTATAGCTGAGCTCATGTTCACACCATTCCCCCAGCAAACACCTCATCTCCAGGTCCCTCTCTTTCACCTGGCAGAGCACACTTGGCTCAAAACCTTATTTTGCCTTGGACGAATTCAGAGGAGGCCAAAGTGAGATGCTGTGATTTGACCCCACTCCAGCTGAAGTCAGTGCAACTTTTCTCTCTCTCATCCTGTTCATTTAATATAGATCAGGGTAGGGTTTTCCAGGTGGGGATGATGTTTGCAGTGGTGCTGCAGTGAGGTAAATAAACATTGTGCCCTCTGTGCCTATAGGAAATAGGAAATTTGCCCCAGGGAGCTTGCTGTGGAGGGGAAAGGTAGCTGTGCTATGTTTACAAAAGACTCCAAACATAAGGACCAAGATAATAAGCAAGAAACTCTGCTCCACATGTACATAGGGAGATTCTGATCAAAAGCAACACACTCTTCAGACTATGGAATTTATGAAAGCAGTATCCGGGGATTTTTAACTGGTACAAATGAAAGGAGTTTGTCTTCCCCCTCCCTGCAATTTGTCAGTCTCCAACTTTTCACCTCCCTCTCGCACAAATCAAACCTGGGCTTTTATCTGAGGAAATGAAATTCAGTAAAAAATATTTTTATAAAAGCGGTCTGATCCCCGAGACAGAGGAGAAAACCTTACAGCTGCAGTATTTAATATAATTTAAAAGCTGATTACCCTGCATGTGGAATAAGTACTTTTTGTAAGGCTTTCTGCTATGTATGGTACGCACCCTAATTCGTATTAACGGCTCCTAAGGAGCCATCATAGTTTATCAAGAAAGTAATATGCATTTTAAAAGCACTAGAATAGAGATTTACATGATAAACCTTAATGATTCCGGAATGCATTATTAGCTATCCTACACTCCCAGAAGCAGTCATTCACTTCTGGAAAATTAGATAATTCAAGAAGCCCATGAAAAACTCCAGCTCGGAATTAAGCTGTTGTTGAGCCACTCTCTAGGATTTATTTCATGCATTAAGGGATGTTTTCCACCTTGGCCTTTGTATGGCAAGTGGCTGTTTTGTGTGCAGGAACATCGCTGTGATCCCTTCTAAAGAAAACAACCTGTTAAGCTTTAAAGCTCATTATTTATCTTATAATGGCCTTATATCTCCGGCAATATTTTCCCTGCAATTGTCCTGTCAGCCAGATGCTAAGTAAGATATCAGTATAAACCAGTTTCACAATATCCATGAAATATGGCTGGAAGATAACCATGTTACCGAGATGATGTTTTTAAATCATGACAAAAGCCAGGCAGTAAATTGATAGCTTCCGTAAAGCCAATGGAAAAATTAATACTGTGAAGAAGTGGGGCTAGAAACTGCGTTTCCCCCAGCAAGATGGGATCGAAGCAACCACGAAAATGAAAATTCAGTGATTCTTAATTGTGCTGAAGATTAGGACCCCTGTGATACAAAGCCTCGCATGGAGCAAGAGAAAAAAATACATCCTAGGGAATAACTTCGAGTAAAAGGATTAACTGACCTTTCTCTGCCCTAGCTCAGATAATTTTACTCTAAATGTACTTCACAGGGAGACTAGTCATGTCCTTAAAAATGAGTGATTTACACTTCCTCCCCCTCCCCTGAATTCTGAACTGACATTTTCATGCTGTCAGCTCTCCTTTTTTTTTTTTTTTTTGGCTATTTTGTGTCTGCAGTTATTCTTACGTAGCCATCCTCGGCGCTAGGGACTGGCTTTGTGCCGTGGCTGGTCACCCTCATGGAGCTCCTGGGCATGACAGGCTGCCAGGCCAAAAATGAGAGGCAAGGATTTAAAAGCTTTAACCTCCCAGCCCCATCTCCTGTGCAGCCCGTGTGCTGCCCTGCCACAGTGCTGCCTGGGCAAGATGTTTTTTGGTGCTTAGACTTGTTTCCACCCCCCCAAGGCTTGTTGTGCTACGTGCTTTTTACACCTTCTCTGCAGCTTCCGAGGAGAGCTCTCCGGAGCACAGCTTTCAAGGGGCTGCAAATATTTGCATATTCCACTGCCATCTAGAGAGAATTAACGAGAGCAGAAGAAGAGGTTTTTAAGTGCGCTGTGCTCTTTAGGCACTTAGATACCAGAGGGTCTTAGTCAGCTGGAGCAAACTTGGATGGCTAACAGCTGGTGAGGCAAATTGTTCTGAAAGATTAAAAGCTTTAACTTATCTTGAGTGGCACCATAAATGTCTACCCACCTCTGTGGGGCATGTGCTGCCAGAGATCAGCTGTGGAGCTGTGGCCAGGGGAAGGACATAATGAGGGAAAATGGGATGGAAGGGGAGGAGGATAATTTTACCTAAGCAATCTTACCTAAGGACATTGAAGTGCTGGAGCGTGTCCAGAGGAGAGCCACCAAGCTGGTGAGGGGTCTGGAGAACAAGTCACACGAGGAGAGGCTGGGCATGTTCAGTTTGGAGAAGAGAAGGCTGAGGGGAGACCTCATTGCCCTCTACATCTCCCTGAAAGGAGGGTGTAGAGAGGTGGGTGTTGGCCTCTTCTCCCAAGGGAATAATGACAGGAGCAGAGGAAATGGTCTGAAGTTG
>JAHREE010000548.1:1363280-1463889 GCA_033628505.1 Tringa tobata | reverse complement strand
ACTCCTGAGAGAGGAAACACTCTTCAAAAATTGCTCCTTAAGGAAATTATCATGGATCTTGTGAACAACATCTGGGATTACTTTGGGCGACGAAGGACTCATTGCCATCCTTTGTCACTGAGCAATATGTGTGAATGTGGACGCTGAGACTTTCTCCTGGCTTTCCAGGTCCTGGCAGTTGTAGTCCCTGTGGTTGCTGAATGTGCTGTTGACTTCTTGGGCAAGACTTAATTTCCTCGTGTTTCAGTTTACTCATCTGTAAAGCAAATATTTTTTCGATGGCTGAAGGTATTCGTAAATCCAGGTGGTATCCATGGGGTGCTCTGAGACCCCCTGACTCTCACCCAACTCTGTTGGAGTGGATGGAGCGCTGCTACTCAAACCCAAGGTCACGCCGACCTTGATTGCTGGACACGACTGAGCTGCCTTTTTTTTGTTTGTTTGTTTGTTTCTGTTAAAATAGACGCACTGAAAGCAGTTCACTCCCTTGTGCCATTTCGGCAGGTTCCCTTTTAGTCTGGGAGCCTGCTTCAAGTCAAATGGTCAAACTGTAAAAGGTTTCTGTCCGTCGGGTGGACGCCTCAGACTGAGAGGAAGCCAGCAAAGATGACACCGTAGCAGGCATCAGCCGCCTGAACTCAGCTATTACAGAAGGCTTTTCCCCATCACCTCATCTAAATAGCCGAGAAGTAATTACGCCTAATGTTTCCTGATCTCTTCCCTCTTTGCACATGGGGAGGCTATTCCCTTTCTGAAGCGCTCGCCTCGCGCCCGTGGCATCTGGCCTGCAGCAGCGAGGTTGACTCCAGCCCCGGAGTGCCTGAGACATTTTCTTCTAATAGACGGCTCACCATAAGCTGGAAATGCGTCACACACCAGCCAGTTATTTCCACATCATAAACTCCTAATGCTCCTTTAGACTGATGGGGCTTTGTATTTGCTGAGGCCTGGAAACACGCCAGGCACGCTGCCACGCGTGACGCTTCTTTTATTTTAGCCACCGTTGAGTTAATCGCCGGGTCTTTCGGGGGTTTGAAAGCCCCTCCGTTTGCTCCTGGGTATCAGCTGAAAGCACAAAGCCACTCCACGGCCGGGAGCCCTCCCGTAGAGCAGGGACAGGGAACGCTTGTGCTGAGATGTGACCTCCTGCCCTGGCCCTGCCGTTCGCATTGCAGGCATTCCCAGGGCTTCAGGGAACTCCTGGGGCTGGGAGCCAAGCTGTCCTCGCTTCCAGGTTCCCACTCGACGTACTCCTAAATATTTCCTTTAAGCTCTACGTGCCACTGATCATATTCCCCCATTTCTTTGCATTTTTTTTTTCTCCTCTACCTGCTTTCCCCGCTAAAATCCCAGTAAAGCAGCCTGGTTGGGAAGTTCAGATTATCAGAGATTCCCTGATATCCTGATATATTCCCTGATATATTCCCTGATTATCAGAGATTCCTGGGAGGGGAGGTGGCTGGGGGGGTTGGGAGAAGGGGCTGGCTATGAGCACAGATTTTCAGCAGTGACTTGACTCCTGCCCTCAGATCTGGGGCGATCCCGTTGGGATGCAATTGACTGTCGGTCCCAAGAACCAAAAGGCAATCCCACTCCATTAATGGCTTTGCTGGCTGGTTTCTAATGGCCTTATCAACAGGCTTTGCCGTCTGCAAACCACCCCGTCTTTGAAGTGCTCTGCCTGATCACCTCTCCCTTTAATTTGTTCCTTTTATGGCAAGACTCTGGTAACTGCAGAATTTCCTCTTTTCCCCACTGGCTCCAAGTCTGATGTGCTTTCCAGATTCTCCAGCTGCTCAACGCTAGTTAAGATTGTGCCAACTTGTCAGTGATAAACCCTCCTTTATTTTTTTATTTTTTTTTTTTTACCCCCGAGGCTTCTGTCTACAAAGCTTCAACAACAAAAATCTGCTTGAGTCCTGAAGCTTGGCAGACAGCATCTCAGGCCAGGAGCAAATATCTTTTGCCAGGTTAAAAACAATGATAATACATTTGGCCATTTTTCAGACCTGAAAGCGTAAAAAAAAAAAATATAATAGTTTGTGTGATGGAGGAGTTTATGAGCTTATTTAAGTAAAATGAGTTTGATTTAGCACGTGGGTTTCACACAAGGGATTCATCCTCAATACGGCACCGTTGCAGTGCTTTAAATCCCTCCTCTTTTAAGATTAATGCAGTTGTGTTCACAGAAAGATGAAGCTCTATTCTGCAACTTTATACTTAGCTCTCCAAATGCATCCAGGAGTTAATTCTATCCACAAAACCTACTTGCATATGCGCGTACATGCAAATACACCCAGGCCCACGCATCCCTGGATTGTTTTCTCTTTGCCCTTTCTAAAAGCTCTGACCTTGTACCAACCCTCCTCCCGTAGCCACAGGAGCTGCTCCTTCCAGAGCTCTGCAGAGCTCTTCTCCCCAAACAAAAGGCTTCACCTCCTCAGTGCCTGGCACACAGTTCCCTCTGAAGCCACCGAATCCTGCCTTCCCAGGCTGACGGCAGACCTCACCCCGTGAGGCCAACACTTCAAATGCCACGATCCCCCAGGGATGGCATTTCAAAGGAGAGGATAATAGTAAATGCCTTTTGCTTCTGCCACGCAGCTCGGCACAGGAGAGCAACGCGCTGGAGCGGCGCTAGGTCCTGACTACAGGCTTGGAATAACTTTGGAAAAGAGGGGCCTGCTGGCCTCCTCCACCCTAGGAGCCGAAAAAAAATTCTCAACTTGAGTGCAAGCCTCACCAGAGCCTCCTGCTGCAACCATCCCTGGCTGGTGCTTGGAGGAGCAGGGGTCTGGACATGACCAGCCACGCAGGCAGGATGTCCTGCAAGGAGGGAAGGAAGGAAGGAAGAAGGGACCAGGCAGTGAGAGCAACGAGATCCTGGCTTTTGCTGAATCCAGCCTGTGAATTCAACTGATGCAGCCCAAAGCGCTTCCAAGTCACAGCAAGCTGCCATAAATCATAGTAAATATAAACGCCCGCAAGATCACCCCTGCATTATCAGCCTACCTCCCAATGTATAATCTTACAGCCATCCCTACTCACACAACTGTGTAAAGGTGGACAAAATCTCACACTTCAAGATATATGAAGCCTCTAAACATTTTGTGATGCCTAGAAAACAGTTTAGACAATGCAGTAAGTTTACTTTGAGTCATAATGCACAATTAATAACAAGAGCACAGTTGCTGCCCAAATCCCTCTAAGCACAAAACAAAAGCCTTCCTGTTACAAACACAGAATCACACTCTGTTGCTTAATTCCACCCCAAACGCTTCAGATCCGCAGTCCCACCGGAGAGCTTTATAGTTATCACAAATCCAGTAGATTAAACCAAAAAGGCATGGCAGAACCCAGACTGTCCAAATTAAAGCCTGTGAGATTCTCTGCAAATCCATCGCAGAACATAAAAATCATTAATTTATCTCCTGGCTTCACATCCTCCTGACAACTGAGTATCCAAGTGCGTTATCAGTGGCCATTCCTTTGCAGTCAGTAACAGCCAAGAGAAAATCTGGAGGGAAAGGGCTTGTGGTCACCAGCACAGACCCGGCCACCACCGCAGCTGCACGTTGCCATAGGCTTGGCTGGAACCCCTTGGTCAAGCTGCTTAACTTTTTTATGCCCCATCTCCCTCCCCGTCCTGGATAGCAACTGCTGATTTACTTTTGTGAATCTTTTGTGCAAGGCTTTTGTGAAGCTCCATTTGTCAACGCCTGTGATGTATTATTTATTGTCAAAGACATAAACAATCGCATCCTGGAGATGCTGAGCACATCACCTGCATTTTGATTTCTGCCAAAACCTCTCTCCCGCTCAGGATGAACCCTTTATTTCTCCTTCACCAGCATAATAGTCTTTTCTTCAGTGATGATTAGGTTTGAAGAGCCAATATGCATGTTCGGGGCTGTGAAGTCAGGGGGAAAGCCACTGGATTTGTGATGCAGTGGTGCTAAAAAACACTGCTAGTTTTGAGGACTCTTGGCAAGACGCTTGCAGTTGGTGGTCATGGAATCATAGGATGGTTCAGGTTGGAAGGGACCTCAAAGAACATCAAGTTCCAATCCTCCTGCCCTGGGCAGGGACACCTCCAACCCCCTCCAAACCTCAAAGCCCCCTCCAACCTGGCCTTGAACCCCTCCAGGGATGGAGCAGCCACAGCTTCTCTGGGCAACCTGGTCCTGTCAACATCTTCAGCAAGGTGTTATTCATGTCTGGAGGACAGCTTTTAGGGTGAGAATACACCCTGCATAGATGCTTTAAGAGCAGCAGTATAAACATATGTGAGGAAAAAGCTGAGCAGAGCCCAGATATGGCACATCCAGCTCTGTTGATGCTGCACAGGGTAAATGTATCTGAGGAAAAGCACAGAAAAAGAAGTATATTTTCCATAAATCTTGGTGAAAACACTGAGGGGTTTTAAATTTTTTTTTTTTTTTTCTTCTGGAGACTCTGGTCTATCAGGCTGCCTCATTCCTGTTATAAAACCTGATGACAAACTAGGCAGTGGCCAGATTTAACATCCTGCCTGACCTTATCTGACTGACCTTGCACCAAAACAGCACGGTGTGCTGCCAGATTTTCCAATTCCCTTCAGTATATGAAGTCTCAGGAGCTCCGTTTCCTAAATAATTTTGCATCTGCTGACTTTACCGCGTTGGCCAGAAACAAAAACCGCCGGGCAGTCAGCATTGGGGGGGACAGGGACATTTAAGCAGGTTCCCAAAAGGGGGAGCTCTGGGTGCAAAGCTCTTCTCTGAAAACGCAAAATAAAATAAATCTGGCCTCCCAATTCAACCAGGAATGAGAATTTGACTAAAATCTGGCCACGCTCTGGAAGGCTGGAGATGGTCGGAATTGCCTTTCAAAGGATGCATGGTTTCAGTGTGGGGAGAACCCTTCTCAACACTTAAAAATAAACAGGAGAAAGTTAGAAATGTATCTTGTGGCTCTCCTGAAGAGTTTTATGTTATGACACTTGTCATGCAAGCCGAAAAATGGGCTTAACGCAAAATGGCACTGGCTTTTCAATCATTAATGGCACAATCAACTAAAATACATAATCTGTTGCAGTGAACACCGTGTTTGTAAACACGTGCAATTAAAGTGGAATAAGATTCAATTATAATGGGTTATGTGTGCATAATAATGCAAATCATGCAATTCTTATTAGTTGGGCTGTACCCTGAGCTCGGTTCAGGAGGAAATTATATTGAAATGCGCTATAATGAAGAGGAAATTTTAATGAGAAGACAAGGTTGAAAAAATATTAGTCAAAGCAAGAGGAACGAGAGCATCCGGAGGCAGAATACAAATGATAGGAACACAAAGTCATTTGACTGTATCTCCAGCTTTATTAATCCCTGGAGACATTCAAGGTGAGGCTCGATGAGGCCCTGGGCAACCTGGTCTAGTTGGGGGTGTCCCTGCTGACTGCGGGGGTGTCGGACTAGATGGCCTTTGGAGGTCCCTTCCGGCCCAGATGATTCTATGATTCTATGATTTATGCAAAGATCAGAAATTCCCACTCGACAGCTGCCAGGGACCAGGTAGGCAGAATTCGCCCCACTGGTTGCCACTATTCGGAGATCAGGTCCGTGCTCCCCCTCCAGATAAGCTCTCAACAAGTTTTGCTTATTTTAGGAATTCCACCTGGTGCAAAGGGATAGAAGAATTTAGGTCACAGTGCTATGAGAGTGTCTATCTTCTCCCGGGCTGCTCCTTTTGGGATGGGGGTAAACAGTACTCCCAAAGAGGCTTAATTTCATTTATTTCCACTTTTTTCCCTCTGATAGCACAGGCTTATATCCAAGGTAGATATTACTCATCTATCTGATCTTTCCTTTTGTTTAATCACCCGCGGAAGTTGATTTACTACACATGAATTGCTTTAATTAACCGTCACTAGGAGGGGAGGAGGACCAAACTACCTTTTCTAATGCACAGAAAATTACTAGTCAACAGAGCCTTGGTGGTTCTGAACGCACAGGAGCTGATCTCAGCTAAAACACAACGACCTTGTCTAATTCTGAAAACAGATAGCTCACAAACTGCTTTACAAAAACCAGTTGTAATGGGTACAACGTGTATAACAACGCAAACTGCGCTACGCTGATTAGTACAAGGCTTTGGCTTGACTTAATCAATATTTGAGAGGTGAAAGCTGCAGAAAGCAAAGCGAAATAAATGAGAAAACCGAGATGCTGTGTTGCATTAGCTACACAATCCTTAGGAGGCTGGAATCCCAAAGAATAACCTGTATTGGCTTGGGCAAGGCATGAAGGATACCTGCCCTGGGCTTGTTGCCCAGCCACACGTGAGAACACGAAGGTGCACTTCTGTAGAGTGGTATCAAGTGATTCTTGAGTGTGAGAGATTAAACTGGAAATTTTACATGGAGGAGGAAAGTCTTTGCGCGCGTCGGGTCCCACAGTCCCATCAAGCATAAAAAACTTTCAGACAATCAAGGAAAAAAAATAAATTGTCCAGAGACCAGATTCCAAATTCTTCATTCTGAACAAACCCTCACGAGAGGAAATTTGAAGTTATATGAAGGAAATGATACTGTCACCACAGCTCGCAGTGAACAATAGTCTCATACATATTCAGACAATCACTGTTGTCACCTAACCCCTGGCTGGGGAGCTGTGCCCTTCCCACAGAAAGCAGGAAGAAGCAAAGTCATCTTCTGGCTCTCCAAGGGGACTGAGCCATCATCCCCCATTGCACATCTCCTGTCGGAACTCAACAATCTTTAATGTCTCTTCCAACTCTAACCATTCTATGATTCAATGATTCTGGCTTTTTTTTCCCCTCTGACTTCAAGTGTTGCAACCTGTGAGGCTTCCCTTGCCAGGATTTTTTCTGGATATTTAGTCTATGTTGCCCTTTCTCCCTTCTGACTCCTCAAACTTTCTGTTACACCCAACTGTGCTACTTAATTCCTCCCTGTCTTTGGTGTTTATACCTTTCAGCGCTGGATTGCAATGTCTCTCTGTAGCCATTTTTCTCTGAGTGACAGTATATTACAAATTCAGTCCTTCCAGTACTGATTTAGCTCCTTTAATCTTTCTTTATAAATGAATCTCTCCATCCCCTTGATAATTTTTGTTGCTCTTCTCTGAACTCACCACAATTTTTCAATAGCTCCTTGCTAATGAGTTTCCCAGAACTGAACACGGTGTTCCAGGTGCAGAGGCAGCAGAGCCACACGAAGGTGGATATGAACCTGCCCCAAACCACACTGCCCTTCTGCTGTCCTACCTCATTTCTAGCTTGGGTCTACCTTGTGCCTACATTTTTTGAGGGAGAAGATGGAATTTAACCTCCCGTTCTGCTTCAGATACTTAGAAGCAGATT
This sequence comes from Tringa tobata, assembly GCA_033628505.1. NCBI lineage: Eukaryota > Metazoa > Chordata > Aves > Charadriiformes > Scolopacidae > Tringa > Tringa tobata. Next base: position 1,456,527 of record JAHREE010000548.1, on the reverse strand, counting down.
CTAAAATGTTAAATTTGAATTTTATTTATTTTTTTTAGCAAGTAATTTTGGGGGTGCACAGCTATCCCGAAGGCTGCAGTTTGAACTCTAAGCAGCCTCACCCCATGTGGAAGTCAAAACCCTGCCTGATTTCACTAACTTAGAAAATATCCAAATATCCACGTGTAATTCAAAGCCTCCCATTCCGGAAGGATGCTGGGGTACAAGTGGGTTTTCATTTGTCTTTCAGACTAGCCAGATTCACATCTGCAGAAGCAGACGTGCAAAATTATGAACCAAAAATTCCTTTCTTTCTACCAGTGAAAATGGATTGATCTGGTTTGTTCCAGTGAACAGGAAAACTGGTCAAATTCTCTCATTCTGTAACTAGCCCTGAATTCATTTTACAGCGTCCTGACCCAGCTGCTTCTCTCCCTGCATCTGTTTGCATCTTTTATGGAGGATTTTAGTTCTTCCTAATTTAATCTCATCTGCATGTATTATTAGAACGTCGTTTCCTCCTCCATTTCTAGATGAAGAGTGAGGATATTAAATAAAACTTATTTAAGAGTAAGCTTAGTGGTTCTCCTATGGTCTCCTCATCTTCAGCTCCATGCTTTGCCACTCACTGTTAACCTCTCTTCATAGCCTTCCAGCCTGTTTTCAATCAAGGAGACAGTATTCATCTCCAAGCTGATTTAAATTAATTTTTCTAGAAAGATTTCATGAGGCGCAGTATCAAATGCACTGCTCAGATGCAAATATATTACAGCTCCACCGTTCCCTTCATCCGTTAATTTTCTGTTTCTATCAAAAAAGCAATCAAGTTTGTCTGGCGAGATTTATTTGTGCTAGAATGATGGTGTCTGAGGCTTCGTGCTGCCGGGGCCAGCTCTCAGGCATCCCAAACACCCACCACCTGAACTGCCTCCAAGGTAGACGGGTGTATCAAAACCTCTGAAAATGGGTGTTTGGGGGGGAAATACTATGTTAATCCTAGACTGAGCTAATTAGCAGTTCTGTCATTATTCTATCAGCACAAGCCCGGGCAGGACTGTGATTTCTGTCCAAGACGGTTGGGATCCTGCAGAATGACCTGGGGAGCAATTTCCCTGGAGGGCTGTACCCAGGGGTGGTGGTGCCTTCACCTGCTGGAAGAAACCCCTTTTGTCTGGTGACAAGGTCACCCCACGTACCACAGAAAGCCCTGTCCCAGCACATCTTGCTCAGCACCACCCCTCTTCCCTGCCAGGCATCCCTCCCAGGGCTCCCTCTGCGGTGGCACGGTGCCTGGCAAGCCTGGGGACACGGGGACCTCCTGCCTGGAGTCCCGTGACAGATTTAGGAGCAAGGGGCTGGCAGGCAGCAGTGGCCTTTGCCACCAGGGACTGCAGCCACCCAGGGACCACTGAGGGGACTTTTTAATGAGCACAGTTACACTGGTTGCCTTCCTCTTCCTCACCTGCACCACAATCCAAAGCAAGGCTAATTTCTTCATTTTAGAAAGGGTAAAAGGTAAATTTTCAGAAAACAGTGTTTTGCGACCATTTATTTCCCCTTTTAAGCGTCTATATACACTTTAGTCACTTCTTAGTCTTCTCTTCACAAATTAGGAGAAATAATCACATGCAGTGTGGTGTTTTCACCACTGTGCCCAGCATCCTGGGCTCATCCCTATCATCTGATTCACGTATAGGCTCATGTTCCCTCAAGTATTTCCTCACACGTTACTAAGAAAAGATATTGGCTTTTCCTCATTTCTGAATTGTTCACATTTCTTTTATCTGTCTCATTAAAGATAGATTCTAGTCATCATTAGTTTCATACCCACTCTAGTTTACTAATTAATGGACATCCTTTCTCTCTAGGATTTTTGCTCGTCTTCCCCCAATACTCATATAATAAATGTCTTTTGGATTCCCTTTAAATCCTTTGGCGGCATTAATTTACTGTGATTTTTTATTTATTTTTTTTTTCTATCCTTATCCATTCCCTGCTGAGCTTTAAATGAATCTGTATTCTTGTTTGATTTCCTTCACAGAAGGATTTCAGCGCAAGTTTTTCAACCTCCCATCCTTGAGCAGTCCCTTGTGAAGTGACTGTAACTGTGGCAGATAATGAACTTTTCACGCCCACGCTAATTAGCCATGCAGATTTGTGCATACCTGACTGCCATAGAGACTGGAGGGGTCAAACCTGGAAATGGCCTCTTGTGAATGATGGGTACAGGGTCTGGGCCAGGACAGGGACCGTTAGCACTGAGGACGCCAAAACTGAGCATCCTCCTACGAGCCAGGCGAGATGAAGGTGGGCTCCCACCCCAAAACACCACCCATACCTCCCCAAATCAACCACCAGCCCCAGCAAGTTCACCAGGCTCCTTCAAAGGATGCCTGGCCTCCACCCAACACCTTCCCGTCAGTAATTAGTTCCTTAAATAGTTATTTAATAATTGTCGTGTACTTTGAAGACGTTTGGTGCTCTGTAGGCGCGCACAGTATTTTTGGCATTTAGGGGTCCTTTCAGTCCCTGCTGGCAGCTCCTGGCTCTCAGCACTAACGAGTTGTGTGACATCGCTTAGGGGTAGATGTGTTCAGCCGAAGGGATTAGTTGCTATCTCTCCCTACACTCTTTTTTTTGAGAAAAAAAGAAGGAAAAAAACCCCAATGAATTTGCTGTTTGCTGGGAAAAGGAAGATCTAATTTCATTGCTGCCTTAGGGCAGCAGAAAGGCTCATCTCAGGCCCCAGGTCCCAGCTGAAAAGGTTTTTGCCCTGGGTGGGTGCAGCACAGCTAAGATAATTTGACTCCTTCTGGGGCTGCTCCCAATAAGTTCCAGCTGCAAATCCTTCCCTCCTTCCCTCAGTTGGGACTTGGTGGGCTACGAGGGAAAAGGCAAATTCTCCTCTCCCAGGCCAGGTAAACCTTTACAGTTTTTTGCTGTCAATTCTAAAGTGCTGGTTTTTTTAAATGGGAAGATTTTTCTTTAAAGCGTCACTAAGATTTTAGCAGGGACACTGGGGAAGTTATTCTTAATGCTGGGCTACCAGGATATTAAGTAGCCTCTTGATGTGATACATCTAAAGCAAATGGAAGTAGTGTCTGTGTCGGTACTCTTTATGTTGTTCTTATAAACTTACTTAAAGCTCCCGGCTAATTCGTTATTCTGGGAGTCTGATGCAAGGCAGCAGGTACTACGGTTCCCCCGCAGAGTCTATTTTCAATATTAATTATCTTGCTGTGCGTTAAGTAGTTTTTGTTTTTGTGTTAAAAGGTTTACGAAGATTAGATGATTAAAATGATAAAAACTAATTTTCTCAAGCATAGCCACTCCGCAGCAGTCAACTGTAAAGAGAAAAATCTGTGCACTTGGCTGTCTTGGAAAAACAGCACTGTAACTACATTATCCTGTCGGGGAAGGGAACGAAGGGAAAGGCTGGTTTATCACAAACGTTGTCGCTGTCCTGCTGGCCACACGCTTGTGTTGATGTGTCTGCTGCTCCTTTGCCTTCTCCACGAAGCACGTATTTGTCTGAGAAATTAATTTTGGTATATGACAGGGATGGCTTATCCTTTGCAAACGCGCCGCATCTGCTGCAAAGCTGAGCTCGATGTGGAAGCAGAGCGTCTTTTGACTGCTCTTTGAGGAGGAACGGGGCTGGTGGAACATCTCTGTGGCTGGGTCTGCTTTCGTGGCAGTGCAGGACAAGTGCCTCTTGCAGGGGCAGCTCCTGCAGGACAAGGATCTTATGGTGAAAGGAATTTCTTATACACACGCTGTTACCGTGCCTCGGTTCCCCAGCTGCAAAATGAGGAGGGAACTCTGGAGGAGAAGGATGTCACAGCCCTGCCGCCCGTGAGACGAGGTTATTAGCCTGCTAATGCTGACAGATACCTGGTTTCGCTCCTTCGCTCTTCATCCCCAGCGACATCCAGAGGGACCTTGCAGAGCTCTTATGGCTTATTACAGTACATCACTACAGTTGGGGCTGTTAGACCTCACCAGATTTGTTGGGTTTCACTTTAATTTTTAATTTGTGAGCTCTGGAAGTGAGGGCTGTTCGGGTAAGAAAGACGCGTCCGTCCCTTTCTCTCTGAAACCAGGGGACTTGAAGTGTGACCTGAGCTGCACAGCAGCTGCCACCACGGTCACCTCTAACATGCTGCCCACCCTCTCCTCTGCCATGGCAGGGCACGGATTTTGGGGGAGTGAGGGGAAAGTGACCCCGAGCAAACCAGCAGCGGTGCCATCCCCGTAGCCAGCGCTCTGGCCCAGAGCATCTTTCTCCTTCCTCTCCCCCCACTATAAACATGGTGACTTCTAAGTGGCACAAAATATTCTGTTCTAACAAAGTTTTCTGCCTCTCAGAGAGAGGGATCGGCACCGTATTTGCTGATGCTAAAGCCATGGGAATTACACTCACTGCTATCATTAGCGGTGCCCACCCCCGGAGCACACGTGAGGATGAAACTCAAAGAGCAAGAGGTGCTCTGTGAGCTCCAGGGTGAGCTGAGAAGCTGAGGACAGGCAGGAGAATCGCTCGGATTCTTTCGCATGCGAGATGTATCCATTTTATGTGGTTTCTGCATTTTGGGATGCTTTCCTTTGATGACTAGCACTCTAAATATCATTTTTTCTATGAGACTGTTGTCGTTAGTGTTATGAGCTGTTATCTGTTGATATCATGCAGTCTTTTCAACGTCCTAAAATTTATTATGGGTGTTAGAGATGCCAATGTTTATCCATTTTACACCTTCATTATCTGATGCAGCCTCGTCATTACTCCAACTACATGCGATGGTATTATCACTGTTGTCTTGTTTCATTACAATTCCCATTTGTTGAGTGCCTGATTTCTAAGAAAGAATTTATTAGAAAACATGCTGAGGCATAATCAGCCCCGTTATTATGCATGTTTGAATCTCGAGCATTTGACAGAAAATGTCTGTGACTCAGAGGTGGCATCGTGTCTGGTTTAGGCCAGTGTAGACTGGGCCGAGGAACACACTTCACACTGGATCCTGAAATGCCAGCAGTGGGTACCTCAGTCTCCTCCATGTCCACAGTGAAGGTTCCTCCTGGTGCTAAATATAATTTCTGGCTCAGAAAGTGAGGAGTTTGTCTTATTAATATATGTCCTACCTGCAGTAATAATGACTGATGTGCATTTGATGTTTTCCCTCCAGTTCTCCTGAACTGAGCCGATGTGTTGTGTGAGTCTATATAGTCAGTTGTGGAGAGGGGAAAGGTGGAGAGAAAGAGATGGGAGGGGAAAAAGAGAAAAGAAAAGCAGGATGCAGCTGCCTGTGACTAAGATGGACGTAGACATCACCCTGCCATGGTGGCAACTGTTAGATTTTTACGTTGAAAAGGATTTTAAGGATCCACTAAACAGAAAGTAAAGCCGAGATGAGAATGTAGAGAGGAAAGGGGCCAGCTGTGACACCTCTGACATGAGGGGACTCTCGACCAAGGAAACAGCCTGTCCACACTGGGCAGAGAAAATGCACTCAGAGACTGGGACAACTCGCTGAATATCCTGCCTGAGAGAAAGCATTCACAGAATCAGAGAATGCTATGGGGTTGGAAGGGACCTCTGGAGATCATCTAGTCCAACCCCCCTACCAAAGCAGGTCCACCCAGAAGCAGGTTGCACAGGAATGTGTCCAGGTGGGGCTTGAATGTCTCCAGAGAAGGAGACTCCACCATCTCCCTGGGCAGCCTCTGCCAGGGCTCTGCCAGCCTCAAAGTAAATAAGTTCCTCCCCATGTTTAGGTGGAACTTCTTACGTTCAAGTTTGTGCCCATTCCCTCTTGTCCTGTCCCTGGGCACCACTGAAAAAAGACTGGCCCCATCCTCCTGACACCCACCCTTTAAGTATTTATAGGTGTTGATCAGATCCCCCCTCAGTCTTCTCTTCTCCAGACTAAAAAGACCCAAGTCCCTCAACCTTTTTTAATTCAAAAAGCTGACTTGAATCCATCTTCTTCTAACTGGAAGTGTTTTGTGGCTACAGTGAAGCTGCACTTGGCTATGAGCTGATCCTGCTTTGCTGGACTCTGGCAATGTTGGTTCTCAGCCATCATCTGGTGGCCAGCAGCTTAAGGTGGTGGGATGCCACCAATACTTGGAGGAAGACAGCCTTGTCTTACTGAATGGCCCTTAGCTTTGATAACATGGTGAAGCTCATGGCTATCTTTGGCCACAACCGACACAGAGTTATGGGAGGTCTTGCAAAAGCATCTGCTGCAATTAAAGCAGACAATTATCTCTGTATTTCACAGTGAGTCTGAGTTAGTAATCCCAAACATAGCCCTTCATCCATGTTAAAGACTGGAAGGGAAAAGCCCTAGTTTCTCAGCTTGCAAGGTGTCGTTAATAAATCAACCCACGGTGAAAATACCACAGTGTTTTGGAACAAATGATATGATTAAAAAAGTATATTTCATCCAGCAAGTAATTATCCCACCCGCTGATATTTGTTAAGATATAATTCAAGTGAAAAATAAGATCTGTGTTTCTGCTAGAACTTCTGGCTCGATTCCCGCAGATACTGATCCTCAATCTTTACCCAAAATTTGCTGAGGCGTTGTCTGACACAGAAAGACTCGGAGCTCAAACATAAAACCTAATTACAGGAAGTACTGTGAGACAGGGCAAGAGATGGTGCCTGTAGTGCTGAAGAAGGCAGGGTTCGGTACCCACTCTTTCCAGGAAAAAAATACCAGATGCCAGTGACGCTGCCTTAGATGCAGAAGATGCATACTCCAGGACTGGAAAGCACATCCTGCCTTCCCCCCTCTTCAATCAAACCCCAAATGCCTGCAGCAATATCAAGAAATACCATAAAACTTAGAAATAACATTCCAATTCCCCACGCGAGGAATATGCTACACTATGGGTGTGTGCCCAGGGGGAAGTGTGAGGATTTGGCTCGTGGGTAAGAAGTTAAAAATTGATTCAGCACGACATGATCTTTTGGAATCCTGGCCATCGATTCATCAGGACCTGCCTTGTGCCTGGGCAGTGATTGCAGCTGGGTCAGGCGCTGCAGTGGGATACCCTGGGGGCTTATTTCTCTGCAGGCATTAAGACCTCTGGAATTGGGACTGGATTCTCCAGATTCCACTGGGAAGCTGCACTTTGCTGAGGGCTTTGCCTGGGGGCTGTGTATCCAGGCACATAGGAAGTTTGCTCCAGGCACAGGGATGAAGGAGGCTGGCAAAGGCAGGTTAACAGCGTGGCTCTGAAATAGGCTGGAGGGAAATTGCTGCAAAATGCACTTTTGTGAGGGGAAAACCCTTAAAATCGAAGGGTTGGCCTGCTGTGGCAGCGGCGTGCAGGTAGTGGGAGCAGTCAGTGGGTGCAGCAGAGCTCCCTGTGTCCAAGCTGGTCCAAGTGGACCATGGGCTGCATCGAGAGTGAAGGCAGGGACGTATTCTCAGTGTTCAGCTTTTGTCACAACTGCTTAAGTGACACGTGTTAACGTTTGCTCCATGTTAGAGAGAAATGAAAATCAGGGCAACTCAGTTCTCCAGCTGCAGCTGAGAAGTGTCTGTGTGGCTCCTGTCAGGGACTCTTTGCTGTACAATGAAGTGGTGGCAACCAAAACCACCAAGGTTAACAAAGCTTTTCCCTCCCTGAGGTATATGAGTCGTACATCTCCTGGGGTCACCTAGACTGGACTGTGCTGCAGAAGAGCACCGTCCAATTCCTCCCTGCCATTGCTCTCTGCCATCTGTCTAATTCTCAGTGCACATCCCAGACCTTCCCATTCTGTGAGCAGCATCAGGCAACCCTCACACACCAGCATGCAACAGCCCCCGGAGATCATGACATGCATTTGTTGAGAGGAGGGTTCCCAGATGGAACAATTAAAGAGCCGTTCTCCCAGGTTTGTGCCTGATCATGCCTTCACTAAGCTGGGATTAATATTTCAAAGGAAATACAGTCTCCTGTGGGCACTTTCAGAGAGGGTCGATGAATCAGCTGAAGCAGGGTAAAGTTATAGGGTATATAATCTTCTTGCTTCTTTGTCTGTGCAGTACGTATAGCAATAAACCCCTTTTATGTATACGTGTGCTATCAGGGATGTAACGTGAACTTAGTTCTCATTACCCGAGGACAGGCAGATCTGTTATTTGCTGTTTCAGTGCTCGCAGCATATTTGTGAGATGGTATTAAGGGTTCATCTGGCCACAAAGAGTTCATACTATATCCTGCACAGCATGGGATACACACAAGAAGACACTGTTAATACAGCATCTCTCCACTGGTGGTGAAAGAAAATTACCTTCCTTGGTCATCCCAGCTGGCATGGGATCAGCTGGATAATGAAGACCTTAAATTTGCATTCCTTAGGGCATCAGGAAAGGAAGAACAACACTTTACCTTAATGCAAGGTGAAAATCATAGTATGGCAGTGACAAGGAAAACTGTGAGGTTGCCCTCGGGAAACAAGAGAGTATTTGTTGCTCATTAAGGAAACAGCAGGATGAGACTCACAGATTTGCTGAATGTCTGAGTGAAGTTCCTAGAGGAGAAGCAACTAATGCAGTTTCTGGTACATGTTCTAATTTTCCATCGCTGGTTAGCGCATTGTGGTGAGCTTATGGTGGTCATGACATGCGTTGTGAGAGTGATCAATATCTAATTAGGCAAAATGTTCATATGTTAATGCCTGAAGCTTTAAGCCCCACCTTCCAGCATCACCCCCGCGTGCATTACTGTTCTCTGTGACAAATCACTCGTGTTCTTGACCTAATAGGGTTAACTCCCGTCACGATGATGCCAATAGCTCAGTTTAACCTCTATTTTCTTTGTGTGAGAAGCTAAACTACAGCTGTCGCTCAGTTGAAATGTGATGCAGAACACACTGCCTGGGCTTATTCCCTCTGGTGCAGTCCCTGCTGGAAATACAGATGGATAGCCTTGCCCTGTCTGCTGGTTTACACAAGAGTGAATAAGATGCTTTAAAAAGGAAAGGAAAAAAAAAAAAAAAAAAAAGGGCACTTTCTGGTGATCCAGAACTGCTGCAGTTTCCTCCTGCAACATGAGGTTACTGCCATCCCTTTCCTCCTGCCGGGAAATCCATTGCTGGGAGTATAGCAGCACCTAGAGGCCCTGGGCCAGAGATGGCAGCACGGTGACAAGCTGCAGGGGACAGCCCCTGCCCCAAGGAACCTGCAGTTGGAGCCCAGGGGACTAAACAGAGCTGCTGTCAGGTCCCAGTGGGTGCCCACAGAACCTTGGGGCTCAGGGAGAGAGTGCCATTTCCCTAGTGTTGTGGAGGATCTGGGGATGAAACCAGAACGGACCCTACTTTTCTGCATCTCATGACCCTTCCTCCCTTCCATATTCAGCCCCACAAGCTCCGTGAGACCGAACAGACTCCCCAGAGCTGAGCTGATTTCTTGGGGGGGGAATCCTGAGCACTCACCTTCCCGGCAGGCAGGGGAAGGGGGAAGCTCAACCACTTTGAGATATGCCTCCTTATCTTGTTGGGGGTTGGAACTCGATGATCTTTAAGGTCCTTTCCAACCTGAACCATTGTATGATTCTAAAACAGGGCCCCCTGCAATGCCTGCACCCCCAGCCTGGTGGTTTTTTGGTGTGTCTGTAGATTTTGATATAATGCAGTTAAAACTTCTGTGGAGGTTGGGCACGTCATCTCATCCTGACTTGGTCAAGGAAGGGAGAATCTGCCATCAACACTGACGTGGTGAGTTGTTAGGAAAGGCTCCCCTCGCTGGAGCTCAGCTGGTGGCTCCTTCCAAACACCTTTTCCTGAAAGATTAAACAGTTCTTTATGCCTAATGTTTTTCTCTACTACTACTTTTGTGTTCAAATTGAGTCACTTCTCTAACTTTAACATGCTAAGAAACAGATTCGTACTCTATAGCCTTTTGTCGTTAGTGTGGCTCTGAACTGGCTTTGGTACTTAAGCATTCATGAGGAAATACGGATGCTAAAAATAGTGCAGCAATTTAGTATAATGCTATATATGGAGGTAACAACACTTCCTCCAATTAGTCTTAATTTCCTTACTAATACAGCCATGAAGCTCAGCCTGCCTTTGGTGTCTGGACCGTTTTCGCGCTGGGTTTAGGAGGGTGTCCTGGGTTGAGCTCCTGCAGGGAGGGCGATGGCAAAAGCTGAGCTGATGGAAGGGCTCTGTGTAGGACAGATGGGCAATATATCTGTAACTTTAAGGTGGGGCTAATCCCAGCACAGACCGAGCAACACTGAGGACAGAAACACCCCTTAAGACAGGGCCTCACTTCTGTCCACATCCTATGGCTGTTCCTTTCCACCCGAGGTTTTCCCCCTGCGGCTGGTGGCAAGTGCCAATGCTCCTACATCCGTCCTTGGGAGGTGCTTTTTATGTTCATACTGCATTTGCACAGAACCTTTGAAAAACGTATAACTACGTTTTAGAGGACAAACAGGCAAACATACCATAGAGATATAACTGGAGAGAATGGAAGTAATTGTCACGTGTGGCAAGTCCCTCAGCATTGCCCTTGCTTTTTACGCCTCCCTTATAACCAGTTGCTTTCCTTCACCCTGACTTTTCTTTCCTTCACCTCCCATTACTTTCAGCTTACACAAACTGTGGTTGTGCCCTGAACAAAAGCTTTTATGCAAGACAGGTAATGTGGAAACATAGTATTTTCACCATGCCCTGCCACCATCAAGCTGGCAAGCTCATTCATCACGGCTCTCCCCGTGCCTGGCAAGCGGAAAGGTAGTGCCTTTGGATGTCACTGCTCGTAACAGGGATTGTATTTTCACTTGCTGGTTCCTAATGTGCTGGTCACCAACCCCAAACAAGCAGGGGACGTTTCTCACTGCTGTGGCTGTCGGTGAACCATTAGCCAATCTCCCTGGGTAGTTCTGGCACCTTCTCACCACCTCCACAAAGGGCTTTTGGTCCCAGAGGGCCCTGGGACAGGCTGAAGGTGGTGGGGTCACTCTCAAGGGTTAAGGTGTGATTATGGAAGGAGAAGGTACGATTTGCTTTGCCCTCACGATGAGCAGCAGCATCGTGCAGACCTACGCACTCCTCATTCCTTAATCAAAACCTGATATGTTTTGAGCTGGATAGCAGGACTAGAACAGCAATTAAAGCACGTCAGCATACAAATTTATTGTTAATACTCATGAATAAGTCTCTGAGCAGGTGGAATGCTTTGGAAAGAGCAGGACAGGACAGGAAGGTCCAAGACTTGCTCTCTTATTTGAGCAGCACCATTGGGAGCTGTCTTTCTTGCTCTTGAGAGCAGCACAATGCAAGGAAGGACTTATCGCTGTTCCCAGGTTTCAAAAAGGTAAAGCTGGTAGAATGAGGCTTTGATTCCTACTCCCTGATTAGTTCCCCTGCTTAAAAAACCTGAGCTTTGACTGGTTGTCTCTTTCTGGGAGAAGAGAGATGGCTCAATCCCATCTTCTTAGAGAATCATAGAATTGCCTGGGTTGGAAGGGAGCTTTCAGATCATCAAGTCCAACCATCAACCCAACACTGACAAAAGTCGCCACTAAACCATGTCCCTCAGCACCACGTCTGCCCAGCCTTTAAACACCTCCAGGGATGGTGACTCCACCACTGCCCTGGGCAGCCTGTTCCAAGGCTTGATAACCCTTTCTGTGAGGAAATTTTTCCTAATATTTATCCTAAACCTCACCTGGCACAACTTGAGGCCATTTGCTCTTGTCCTATCGCTTGTTACTTGGGAGAAGAGACAGACCCCCACCTCTCTACAACCTCCTTTTTGGTAGTTCTTGTCCAATGAGTTTCCTCAAGGCAGCTGTCCTTATCACTGCACCATCTAGCTGGCATCCTCAGGTGAGCATCTCTGCTACTGCAGCTATTCTTAACTTATTGGGGGAAAAACACCCCACTTCTGTTATCTAAGTCTAAAAGATTGATCTAGAGGGAGGATGATATTCTCAGCAGAGGAAGTTGCATGGTTGCAAAAGAAAAAAAAGCAGGTTCTGTGCAGGCCTAGGCACTGGTATACAGAGAGGCCAGGTCTGGGAGTAATTTTACTGATGGTAATAAATCAATATGAGCGTGTATGAGATCAAGACCCATGAAAATTGGTAAGGGCAAACTCACCAGCTGGTGTGTGTCAGTCTAACTCCGCAGAACTTGATTTGCACCGGTTGGTCAGCTACTGACCATAAGGGCAGAAGCGTTTGCACCGGATGCTCCGCTCACCAGATGCTTGATGGAGCCCATTAATCGCTTAAAGAGCAGATGAGCTGTTTGAGAGTTTCCTTGGGAAACACTGAAAGAAGCAGAGCATCTGGAGTGGAGCTGGAGCTGGTGGGCAGCAGGTGGGCATGGCACTGGGAGTCAGGGACTGGACTCTGCCTGCACGCACGCAATTAATTGACGTTAATTATACCTGTTGGACTTCTGCATGCTCCTTCAAAACTGGTGTGGGAGATCAGGCATGGCACTGCTTCAACTCTTCGAACGGTGGTAGCGATGCTTGTCTGGAAGCTATGCTAACAGGAAATCCACAAAGCGCGTCAGTTTGTTCCCCAGGCTGTACGCAATCTTGTTTGGGTTTTTTGTTTCAGTAGGTATTAGGTCTGATGGTGCTCTCCTTATTTTCAGTGAAAGGGGCACAAGTAATAGCTGCCTTGCTCAATGTCATGAATGACTGGTGAAGTCAGCATTGGCTGTGAGAGCCATTTCCCTCGTTGCATTATTTCTGGCGTGGAAGATTTCATTAAATACAAGAAAACAGACATTGACTGAGTGTTGCAAAGCCTCTCTTAACTGCAGCTATTCCTTCTTGTCCTTTATTTATAAACTGAATCCATACTAGAACTGTATGTGTAGCAATTCCCTTAAAAAGTGACGGTAACTGATAACTGCGAGCTCACAAATAAGAATGATTTAGCCTCCAGAGAGGGAAAGGTGGTATTTCCCATTCTAAAGGTGGAGGTTTGAAGCCCAAACCTTGCCAAGGGTCTCTCCTGTTACCTGTAGAAGAGCCAGGAAGAGAGGTCAGATCTCCTGCACCCCAGCTCAACCCTGTTACTGTAGGGCTATTCTCTAACCTCTTATTCCTGCAAACCATTACTCTATAAACGTGATAAACAGACTGGTAGAAGTGTTTAGCATTGAATATTTCTACAGTATAATCACTCCAGCCTCCCTTAGCAGCAGAAACACCACTCTTATGGCAAAGATGGGGAAACTGGGACACAGTGTTTTGTCCAAGCTCGTGGGACTGCTGGGATTGGGGTCCTAGAGCCCAGGTCAGTCCCATGAACTGTGTTGCCTGTCAGTGTTGGCTCCTAACAGTGAATTAAATAATAGCTTAGTGGAAGAGGAAAATTAAGCCGTACTGACAAGGGAGACAAGATATGCTTTTCAATGAGATTTGAAAATTGAGACAGAGAGTTGATTAGGTTCGTATCACCCTGCGATCTAGAGATGTTAAACAACCAGCTCTCCACAGCCAGGCGGCTGGGAATATCGACCAGATGGAATTGCTCTTTAAGTACGTGGTACTTCAACTTTCCTTGGCTGTTTTGCAAAGAAGATAGTGTTAGAGAAGCACGAGGAAACACAGTGGAAGAGAGAAAGTTCATAGGTAATAACCCTACTGTTTTCAGTACAATGAACACGTCTACACTGTGAGGCCACATCTATGTTGTGATGGGATGAGTTGCAGGAAAGCCCACGTTTGAGGGTGCTGAGCCCTGGAGTGTGACCACTCCTGTCCCTGGCACATGCTCTACCTTGGCCATGGTTCAGATACGCTGAAAGGAGGAGAGACCAGGAGGCAAAGCAAGAGGCCAAGGCTGCCTCTTCAGGTCCTGGGGCTGAGTGACACTGGGGCAGATCAACTACACTCAAGATTTCCCCTTCCAGACAAGCCTAGGGGATGTCAGATGACAACAGGAGAGAGTCATCTTGACAGTAGGGTGACAACTGCAGTGAGGTGACAAGTGGTTAAGGCACAGTGACAGAGAGACGAGGGTGTGCAAACTCCCACACACCAAGCTTGTAAGACACAGGACAGGGAGTGGAGCCATAGGATGAGGGGTAATGGCTTTTAACTGAAAGAGGGGAGATTTAGATGAGATATTAGGAAGAAATTCTTTCCTTTGAGGGTGGCGAGGCCCAGGTTGCCCAGAGAAGCTGTGGATGCCCCTTCCCTGGAAGTGTTCAAGGCCAGGCTGGATGGGGCTTTGAGCAACCTGGTCTGGTGGGAGGTGTCCCTGCCCAGGGCAGGGGGGCGGAACTGGATGACATTTAAGGTCCTTTCTAACCCAAACCATTCTACGATTATGGATGCTGAACCTTTTTGGAATCCTAGTTTTGCAAGAGCACCTATCTTTTGCTGTGATGCTTCCTCTCCAATTACATTATTAATGCTTTGTGATGTGAAAACAAGTTCCAGCTGACTGGCACCCTGTATCAAACTAGGCACATCATGAATTGGTGGCGTCAGCCTGGTGAACTAAAGAGGGAAAAATAAATATCCCCACTTCTGAAAACTGTCTTAAAAAAAAATAATAATATTAAACCCTCCACAAACAAAAATACCGAACAGGTTGCCTCTATAAATTGCAGCTGATAACTGTATTATGAAAGGATGCTGGGACAAGGTGGTGAGGAGGTGAAGAGGCTGATTTTATTCCCTGTCCTACTGAAGTCCTGAGGACAATGAAAGGCAACTGTGGCAGCTGCTCCTCTGTATCCACATGTGTGTCAGTCAGGCTGCCTGATGGTTCTGCCTGACTTGTTGGGGCCCCTGGAGTCCAGGAGGATCACCTCACCCTGTGTCCTCCCCAATTCGCATTAGGAAGTCTCATCTGCAGCTGTGTTCTGCCCTTCAAGGTCTGGGTGGTGGTGAGCTGAACAGAGCTGCATTGGTAGAGATCAGGGAATGTTTACAAACATCCCAGCTTCTGAGCTTCTAGAAAACCTTTCAACGAGTTTCTCTCTTTGCAGAACAGTCTGCCCCAAAGCACCCAGCCTTTCCGGTGACCTGCTCTGCCTTTAGTAATCCTGTTTCCCCCATGATGGTCAATCTACAGAGGGCAGAAGGGCTCTTTGCTCTGCCCATCTGCTGCCAGAGATGTTCCTGCTGACCAGGAGATAAGCGTGGGCTCTGGAAACCCTGAGAACAGCTCTGCTTGGGGGACCTTGGGTGGCTGAGGGGGACTTGCAGGTAGAGCTGGAGGCAGTCAGGGTACCAAAGGCTTTCTGGATGACCGGGCACAGTGGTGAATTTACAGGGCTCTTCTGCTGCCTCAAAAAAGAGGCAGCAGAGAAGTGGGGGCGAGGGGGGAAGGACCAGCATTGATTACGCTGACAGTTCTGCTAATGTCACTGTGGACACAGCCACTTTCCTTTGCCAGCAGCAACTTAAATAATAAGATGCAGAGGGAGAAGGGCGACTCACAGCGCTGTTGGCAGCGTTTAGATGAGAAACTGGTGGGGTGATGGATGGCCATGATGCAAAGATACATGGTGATCAGTGCTCTGGAAACGCAGGCAGATTAAGTAGGACTGTGCCTGACTAGTCTGAAGGTGACTCTACCAAGAGCCAGTTGTTAGATTCTAATCTCTTTTTGTCCCCTACAAGTAATATTTGTACTGAACTCAGCCATGGGCACAATAGTTCCTGCGTATTTCGTGGATACTTTCACACTTTGGTCAAGATCTGCATATGGTTCACGGGCAGCGTTGATCCTGGCGAGATCATGACAAGCAAAGGTGAGGACAGGCTGAGAGAGCTGGGGTTGTTCAGCCCGGAGAAGAGAAGACCCCAGGTGGGGACAGACTTTTAATAGGGCCTGTAGTGATAGGACAAGGGGTAACGGTTTTAAACTGAAAGAGGGTAAATTCAGACTACATATAAGGAAGCAATTTTTTATGATGAGGGTGGTGAAACACCAGAACAGGTTGCCCGGAAAGGTGGTAGATGCCCCATCCCTGGAAACCTTCAAGGTGAGGTTGGACGGGGCTCTGAGCAACCTGGTCTAGCAGAAGATGTCCCTGGTCATTGCAGGGGGGTTGGATTAGATGGCCTTTGTTTTGCATTGGAAGTGACCTTCATTCTATGAAAGTTGTACTTCAAGCCTTGGTAGATCTGTGAGTGGTCCAGCTGTCCTGTCTCCATGCCTCTGGTCCTGCAACCAGTGCCCCCACTCAGTAACCGTTGGTACAGGCTGGCTGAGTGGTACTCTTGTCACACCATGGTTTGAAGATAAACTCACTTCTCAAACTCTACAGGAGGCTTTTTCCAATTTTTACTTTCCTTCTGACAGTCAAGGATGATCCATCACCTCTAAACACCTCTAGCTTCGTGACCTAGCGTAAGGCAGAATGTGGCTGTCTGGCCTGGGATATGCTTGCAAGCTATTTTGAGATGGGATATTCTTTGTCATCTTCACGGGCACCAGTGAGGGCTGTAGTGGGTTTTAGGCCTCATTCCATCCATTTTTGTGGATTCAGAAGTAAGTGAAGTGTGTTTCTGATTTTATACGCTTGATGAGTATTCTATATAGTTAGCTGTAATGGGCAGCTCCGAGTAGAATCATTCATATAAATATTTGGATATTGTTATTTGGATGCATATCTCCCTGGTCATTATGAAAAGGTGAACTCTTGACATCTTTCAAAACACCACATGAAGCTATTTCCAAGGAGGTTTCTGCTTGGAATTGAGTATAAAGCTTTAGCTTTAATTTTGTAGGAGTTAAATTGAATGTTAATAACATCTCCAACACTAGGCTTCACATACAGGACATTATGGTTATCCATCTAGTGTTTCCAATTAACCGGGGGCACTGTCTTTGCTGTCTGTTTCATCCAAGGACAAAAGTAATTCGTTAGGATAGCAAATTGCCTTCCCCTCCCGCAAATTAGCATTAGAGCATCACTATAGAAATAATCCATGCTATCTGGATTATGGCAATGAAATAGCTATAAATGAAAGCTGTTTTCTGAACTAATATTTAGAGAAGATGAGAGAGAGATATATACATGAGGGGCATTGCTAAATAGATTTGAGTATTTATCTCTTTGAAAGAAGTTCTTTTTCTCCTGAAAGGGTAATGTACATCTATCTTGCGAGGAGTTTCCTTAGAGGGTTTAAATGAAGAGTGAAGCTTTAAGAACAAAATGAAAATGGAAGAAGAAATATACTGCCACGGGAAGCTCAGAAATGAGGCACTCGGGGTTTCAGAGAGTAATCATTAATCCCCTCCTGCCCCGAGGGCATTCCTGTGTGACCATCAAAATGACACACATGCAGCTGCCTGGCAAGTTGCCACATCTCTCGCTTTGATGGACTTCGCTCTGGGGATGGCTAAACCTCCAGCTGTTCAGAACAGTAGTTTGTTTTCCTCCTCAAACACGCTCAGATGTTTATCTGACCTACTGAATCCACAAAAGAAGATTATAAATTGTTTCCAATGATTTTTCAACATCCTTTTCCTTCCCAGAACCTGGAAACACAAAAGGCCATCACTAACTGAATACCTGCCTTGCCTGAGCAGTGCTTTACAGAATCACAGAATGCTATGGGGTTGGAAGGGACCTCTGGAGATCATCTAGTCCAACCCCCTGCCAGAGCAGGTCCACCTAACGAAGGTTGCACAGGAACATGTCCAGGTGAGTTCTGAATGTCTCCAGAGAAGGAGACTCTACCACCTCTCTGGACAGCCTCTGCCAGGGCTCTGCCACCCTCCAAGTGAAGAAGTTCCTCCTCATGTTTAGGTGGAACGTCTTATGTTCAAGTTTGTGCCCATTCCCTCTTGTCCTGTCCCTGGGCACCACTGAAAAAAGACTTGCCCCATCCTCCTGACACCCACCCTTGAAGTATTTATAGGGGTTGATCAGATCCCCCCTCAGTCTTCTCTTGACTAAAAAGACCCAAGTTCCTCAGCCTTTCCTCATCAGAGAGATGTTCTAGTCCCCTCATCATCTTTGTAGCCCTCTGCTGTCCTCTCTCCAGCAGTTCCCTGTCCTTCTTGAGCTGGGGAGCCCAGAACTGGACATGGTACTCCAGATGGGACCTCACCAGGGCAGATGGGGAGGATGACCTCCCTCCATCTGCTGGTCACACTCTTCCTGATGCACCCCAGGGTGCCGTCGGCCTTCTTGGCCACAAGGGCACATCGCTGGCTCACGGCCAACATTACCATTAGATTAGGATCGATGGTTGTACTAAAATACACTCAGACCACAAACTGTATTTCTGAGCCTTCCTTCCCATCCTGTGAAGCAGCACACTGATAGAGCGGTGGTTACTGAGACGGTATCTGGTGCCGGCAGACAAAATGCTTATTTGCTTTTATTCAATAAAAGTGAGCTGGAAGTATGGCTCATGAGTGCAAGCTGGGCAAGAGGACAATTATTTCCAAAGCCACTGCCAACCCCCTTACGTGGCCGTGATTTGACTCCTGCCCGTACCCATGACTCAACACGTGGTTCTGAACTAAACTACATTCCCTGGTTTCCGTTCGTTATAACTCCTAAACTCCAAAAATAAAAGCCTTTCCAAAAATGTGTTTTAAAAAGAGACTAGCAGGCGATTTTAAAAAAAACCACCACCAAACCAGCCCCTCTGAAGTAATGGGAGCAGCTGTATGTATTTCTTAGCAGTGAAAGAACTAAAATCCAGATATTTTCTGACTCGGATAAATCTTAAGTTTCCCATGTGTGCAATTGAGACTGTAAACTTGGAGAAAGTCTGTTGTGGGAAGATGAAAGTTCCCTTGGCAGATGAGGACTTGGCTCTTCTTGCTCAAATACACACGTGTTTTCGAGGTTGTTTGCTTTGTGATCGACAGCTCTAAATCCAGGTCTTTCAATCTCTTAACAAACCTCCTGAATGTATTAAATGCGTGAGCCACGCTCGGGGAAACTGAAACCCGGGTTATGTCTGCAAAAAAGAATAGCGCATCTGCAAAAAGGAACACAAAATTGGGATGTTTAATGAGCTGAGAGCTGGAACACGGTAATTTCAGAGTACCTGGAGCAGATCTTGCACAACTAGGCCTGGAGCCACGGCGAATCTGTCCCCAAAATGCTTGGCATACCAGAAAATATTAAACATCTTGAGTCTTCAGTTGTTTAGCAGACTGATTTACGTGGGTTTGAGGCTGGGTATGGCAACAGCACAAAGTTTGGTCTGGTAAACTGGGTAAAAAACAGAGGTGTGGTACAATGGGAAGGTGTTGGTGGCCTCCCGAGCTACCTGGTTGGAAGCTGGTGCCTCTGAGCGTGGTGTAGCTGCACCCCAGGACATGGTTAGTCTTTTGTAGTGGGTTGGACCTCAACTTTGTGGTGTTTCTGTGGTATTCACTTGGCTGTCACTTGAGCAGGGCACCAAAGGGTTAGTTTTGCAAGATGGAATTTACTCAGAGGTTCGAGCTTTGTTTTGAATTTCCACCTGATTCAGATTTTTAAAGCAATTACCTAAAATGCAAATCAAGCCTTTGGTATTTCAGGTGGAATAAAATTTCTGGTAAAAATTTTACTGGTAATCTGCACAGATGAATTTTGGCTAGATGGGATTTTTTTGTCTAACGGATTTATGTGGTTGCCTTTAAGATCTTAATTGTAACGAATGTGATTAGCCTCTAGTTCTCTGAGAGAGGCTGCAGTGTGACAGGGATGGGAGTCTTTGCTTCCAACCTACACAGGCCAGACAGTGCACGTCCTACGGAGGATGCTGCTGTCCCACTGGCTGCTTGATTTAATTACAATTTGTCTGTACAGTGATGGAGCATGGCTGTAACCTTTTATACACCCCAGCTGCACTCTTCTAAACTGTCCTCAGCCTCTCCCAAGCTACAAAATTTCAGATTTTAGAGGAAAATTACTCTCGCTTTCATGTTTCTTTCACTGTTCCGCTATTTCCCAGGCACGTACTGAGAAGCTCTTGTGTAGTAGTTAGTGATTTCACTGAGACTGCTCAGCTCTTTCTTTGCTGACCCAAGGCATAAGGTAAAATGGACTGAACTCTGGTCTTTTCCTTCTACTTTTCATCCTCAAATACATTTTTTAATGGAAGGAAGGGATTAAAGTGACTCCCCAAAGGTCCTACTCCCAGGCTCAGTACTGTGGCCATTAGGAGAAGTTGGCTACACGTTCCTTGGCAAACATCTTCCACGCTTCTGGTCCAAGTTATGGGACCATCTGGGAATGGCAGCAAATTGCTTCCTGCAACTTAGCATCCTACCAGTGCTCTAACGCTTGCACCCTCACTGTGTTCCAACTACTCAGTGCTAGAGTAACCAAAATATATAAGCACAACATCAGCACATTATGGATTTATTTTGGATTTTTTAATAGCAAATGTCCCATTCTTACTCCCAGTCAAATTAGCTGAGCTCCTAAAGACTCTTGTAGGGACTGCAAGCAGGTGGGAAGGAAGAATGTTTGGAAGTGGATGAGACAAAACAGGGGAAAGAAGTTTTCAGAGAAGCAGCAATTCACAGCTCATCCCAGGCTCTCTGAATGACTCTCATTTACTGACAAAGAGCAGTTGACTCTTGAACATTACCATCTATGCAGTTTCTGAATTGTACTACTTATAATACGTTTTACACGTTTTTTTCCAAATCTGTGTACTTCATGGGAAGATGGGGGACAAACTGGCAACGGAAAGGAGCGATTGTAAACTAGTTAATGGGCCCGACTCTCATTTTCATTCAGCCTGTGTGTGTAAAGCTGCTTTAAAGTAGCTTTACGGAGAATGAGAATCAACCCTCTTGAACTTATGCTGTTTTATACAGTCTGAAGAGGTAGCAGCAAGCTTGTATTCCCTTCTTCAGTTAATGGAATATAAATCGGAGAATATTAACATTTTAAAAAACAATTCTGAGTCTGCTCTGCTGAACACAGGGAAAATCCATGATTCCAGGGATAGAGAGTAATGGTATATAACTTGTTTGCCTGTATTGGGTACTGCAGGTTCTACCATCAATTCCTGACATACCAGCAGCTCTCTAGATCAGCTGGACTTTATTCATAGCCCCATATTCCAGTATTCTCCTAGCCTGAAACTTCCTAATTTGCAAATATAGCCTGATGTTGACCATATAGAACAAGCTCTTCCCTGGCAGATCAAAACTCCCTATGCCCAGCAGAGTAGACACAAGCATATTACTTGCTTCCTGACCTTGGACTCCTAGAGTTTCACTTTTTAGCCTTGATTACGAAGCATTAAAATTAGAGAAGGATGCAAGTCCAAAGATTTGAGGCTCTGAGGGGTTGCACTCAGGTGTTTCTTGGTTGTTTATGATTTGCTGGGGTTTTTTGGGGGGATTTTTTGAACCTTATCCAAAGTACTTAAATGTGGTGGAATTAGAGACAATGCTGATTTGCTGGCCTGCCTCTTGTTATCTCTTTCTCCTTGACTGGTATCCTCCTGATTGGTAATTCCTTTTGTTTGAGTAGGTGTCATTGAGTACAGCTTTTGTCTAGGTATTTTAAATCCCTCTCAGAATCAGACCCAGAAGAGAAAGCTGAGGAAGAAGAAATTAAGGGGAGGAATTCCTATGGCCAGAGAAATTGAGCTAAAAACATACTTTCACACTCAGAACTTTCACAGGTGCTTTTTAACATCTGCACATGTATCCAGAAGAACAAAATACCTATGAGAGGGCTACCTTTGCCACTATTTCTCAATAAATGACCAGAAGCTTTGGATATACAAGGAACACTTGACATTTTTTCCACTTTTTAAAAAACATCACAGTATAAGCAGAAATGAATAGATTACGATTACTCTTCATACTGTCCAGGAAATAAGGTGGCAGAAAAAAACTTTTAGGAGAAACTTCATTAAGAAACAACAACCGAAACACTTTCTTTGTGTTCTGATAACACATAATTTGCAGTTCAAAGACATTTGCCTTCCAGAGTCTCTGCTTTGATTCCTGTCAGATGCAGAGATATGAGACGACACTCATCAGCTAACTCTCAATGTACAAAGATGTGATGATTTTTCTCTAATTGATGGACTGGGAAAGCAAACGTTTTGGGTTTTTGTAATGAGCTTGGGAAACAATTTTAAATGGCTGTCAAATACCCAGCAGTGGTTAGTAGACAACTGGATGGAAGATTTCCAAATTCAGTTTTTGCCTCTTCCCAGTGTTTTTCTTTTGAAAGTATTTTACTTTCTGATGTTTCAGATGTTAGTTATAGGAATGTTTTTTTCCCTGGTTTTAAGATATCTCCTGTTCAGGTTTGCCGGCTGACTTCACTGTGCCATTCTGACAGCTTTCTCTGGGACCAGTCAGCTCTGCTGCAGTGTCTTCCAATTGAGAGGTTTCAAAATAGTTTTATTTTATTTTTGATCTTCCCGTGACTATCAACTATTATGCTGGGTTGTTTGTTTGTTTTTTTTTCTAGTTGGCTACTCTTGTGTTTCTTTTTCTTTATTCTCCACTGATTCCCAGCAAATTTTTATTTTACAAGTGGATATTGTTTTGTGTACTCTTCTTTGTGTATTATTTTTCTTAGCCTCTGCTTCTACAGTTAGCATGATTCTGCCTTTTTATTTTAGAAATTTGGCTAGAATACCTTAGGGAAAAATGTGCGGAGCAGAGGGACTTGTGAGAATGAACTGCTCACAGCAGAAATCCCAAGGTTTGTGCCCTCGCTGAGAGTTTAGGGGGGAAGGGGGGGCTGGTCCTGCCTCACCCCAAGTACTTGCCCCGAGGAGCTTTAGAAGAGGAGGTCAGGCAGGAGAAGCTGGAGACCGGTGTGACCAACAGAAAGATAATTCATATGTCCCCAGTTCAAGGTTGTCCCTAACACCTCTCATAAGTTACGTATCCTTCAAGCACCAAAATGCAACTCTGCTTTCTGCTCCTTCACAACATGAGGGAGCAGAGTGTAGAGTCTGTATGAACAGAACAAGAAAATAATCTAAAAATTTTGTAGATTCTACAAAATATTTTGGGAAAATGTTCATTCTGTTTCATATGTGAACTAACTTTGTGGTCTCTGGCCTGCAATTGTTTGCTATCAATATTTTCCTAGAAAACTTTTAAATCGATTGAATGATCAGCAAACAGTGAATAACAATGATTTATCTTTTGGCAGTTGAGTCAGGAAACCTGGCTCTAAAAACTAGGATAAGGCAGTTGGAGACCAAAAGCATACCCTAGTTGTGCACGCAAAACTAATGTGGCTTAAGGCTTGATATCAAAATTCATTGAACAGAACAGAAAAAACCCTCAATCTCAGTAAATTTCGAGATACTTCAAAGATAATTTAGAAAACAGAAAGAAGGGTTGTCAAGAATATTTAGTCTGTTATTGTTCTTGATGCACACGTGGAGTCTCGTTTGCACACGCACCCCTTTCCTCTCTAAACCAAAATACTTGCCACCTTGTACAGCACAATAAACAAGACTATTTTCATCCACCCAACAGACAGATATGACACCTTTCGAGAAAAGGATCTGCATGTCATCAAATCCTGTTCTGAGTGGGTTTCCTTTAAAGACACCATTTTCAGTTTATCTGAAAAGTCCAGCTTAGCTCTGAGCATCTCTTTTGTGCCGGTAGCACCAAATTGTAACAACATTATAGGATTATGAAGTGGGATCACCTACCCTGTCAACTCCAGCTTCATATTGATACTTCTAGCTGAGCAGGTGCTATATTTTATTAGTTACAGAGATTCACTGTGCATCCAGAAACTGCCCTCTGCACCCTGCTTTTATAATAGGATTCAATACAGCTGAGCAAATACAACCTCTGTAATATACATGAAATACAGGGAGATAAGAGGAGCAGGACAAACTCTCTGATTAGGTGGAATGTGCACAGTGAATCAGAAACACAGAGATGGGGGGAAAAGGAGGAGGGGAAATGTGGTTAAGGTCTGCCACGAAGGCCTAGGAAACCCTGCTTAAAGGGTTTCTGTCCTCGCCAACTCTGTAATCCCTACTAAAGGCCTGAACACAATTACAACTTCAGTATGTTTCCATGCCAGACTTCAGTTAAATTCTTAACATTGCAGCCGAATAGGGGAAGAAAACCAAAACCAAATCCAACAAACTAGTTGTTGGTAACTTCTGAATAACGAACTGACAGCAATTCCCCAAGCCCAAACAGCTCAATCCGTTTGTTTCTACTCACCCCCATTTGTCTCTTGGATATTTCAAGCAAAGGCTCATTCTGTCCCGCGGGTTCCGCGCTGCTGCTCGCTGCTATCTTGCCTGATCGTAAAAAGGCTCCTGAGCAAAAGGAAGAGGAAAGCAATACGTAAAACAAACACGGGAGCCCAAGAGGAAAGCTACACCCTAAAGACCAGCACTAATAGCAACGGCGAGTCAGGGAAAGAGAGAACACTCCCAGTTACTAACTTTTTCCATTGATACATCAGTTACAAAACAATTTTGCTGCAAACTTCTCTCCCTCCTGGCTGGCAATGCTTTATGCCGGGTGTGCAGACCTCAGATAAACTCCATGATGAGCGTGGGGTTAGTAGTTGGGGGTTTTTTTGGTGTTTTTTTTTTTTTTTGGACCAAGTGAGCAAATTAGTGAAATATAAACTAGAAGCTCAGCTGACTGCTTTAAAAGTAATGTGCTTGGCAGTAATTATCACATTTGTCCATGCTTCAGATTTATTTATTTTTTTAATTTGGGAGTCTCCAATGGAAGCAGAGTCATATCTGAAATAACCACCTATGGGATTTTCTGGCCAGAAAGCCTCAGTGCAGCAGAGGTGAATGCTTAGATGATTAATAACTTAATTTTTTAAGAGCTTGATAGGCTGACAGGGAAAATATGTCAAACCGTCCTGGCCTCAGAGGGGTTTTTAGTGCCAGAAAAGAAGTGCATTGAGAAGGAGAGCTCATGATTTCACCTCTAAAGACTTTAAGGCCAGAGGGAGATGCGGGGGGAGGCAATGTGGGATTTACTGCTGGGACCAGCTGTGTTTTCACACCCTCGTCTCGGTGGATTTGGGCTTCTCCAGGCTCCAGGGCTGTTCCTCGGTGCAGGTCATGGGGTAGTTACGCCTCTCTGTGCCCACAAAGGCCACATGGAAACTTCTGTCACTGACATTTAATACGTGGCTTGGGACAAATAACAATTCAGTTTGAATGAAAAAGTTTCGACAAGCTACGTTTTGCCAAATCTTAGTCAGAAGGGAAAACCGAGGGATGTGTCACGTTTGAAAGTTCCCAGGATGTAGTACACTCGCTTGTTTTCAAAAAAGCTAGGATCAGACTCTCCCCCGGCCTCAGAATAGATCTGGAACTACTTCAGGGAGCCTGATGGAAATTAAGGTCGTTCCATTCACTGGGGTAAATGAAATCTGCCTCGAGCCTGGAGCCAGAAAACGCTGTGTCCAGTAGCAGAGGTGTGAGAATTGCTGACAGGGGTTCTATTAAGGAGAATATTATTCCCCCCCACCACCTTAACCCTCCCTGTGACATCCTGCTATTGCAGCTTGCCATCTCCACACGCCGACGGGCTTTTTAAAAGTTGCGAGAGGAGACACGCAGATCATGGGATAACTGAGTCTTCTAGCCCTGACTCACCCATCTCCTCTAAGCTGAAAACTGCTCAGGGGGCAGAAATGACCCCCACCCCAAGTCAGCAGGCAAAGTTAGATGCAAATCCTAGAGCAGAATCCGGCCAAGGTTTCAAGACCGAGGTCTTAAAACACCGTACAAAGGGTGAGATGTGGTTTCAGAGGGACAGGACAGCCGAGCTACACCACTGAAGTCCTTGTGTATAAAACCAGACCTTTACAAAGACCATAGAAGCGACCCATTTTTTGTTTTTTTCAGAGAGTCTTTTTGGATTATTCCTTTACAAGTGCTCCTTTTGGTGTGGCACAATGTGGAGCTACATGGCAGCTTGCTTTTTCCCCCCCTGCCTTTATCATTTTATCTCAGAAAAAGGACCCGGCCAACGCTGCCGTTGTGGCTGGTTAAAAGCTTGACACACCAACTCTGGCTAATTGAGCCAGGTTAATGGTAGAACATCATTTACATGCCTCCCAATTACTTTTAATGAGCCAGGTTGGTACAGGTGCATGGAGTAATTGCCAGCTATGGATTTGTTTGGGTTTGTACTCTCTTGCTGTTCACGGAGCTGGTCATCTTACGAAGGAAAATCAGTGGAGTAATTCCAGCACAATTATATTTAAGCTACTGGTTGCAAAGGGTCTTTGTAGAGCTTGGAGCAGAATATTTTCTTCCTCATTATTAATGCAGAGTTGCCAGCAGAGTAGGTCACCTTATCAGGATTACCAAACCCTGCTATACATGCAAGCAAGGACATGATATATAGTCAATCTGGAGTCAATACTACCAAAAATAGTGAAAATGTCCCATTCTCCTCTCTCTGTATCATTCTGTATATTAATTTTATCTCCACAGATAGAAAGTGAACATTTTATGCCCATTTAACTTCCTGAACCTGCTCTCTAAGGTTGACAGTGACAGTGGTGGCACAAGGCAAGTGGCTCAGGACATTGTCTGTCTTCTCCTATGAAGACAGGCTGAGAGAGCTGGGGTTGTTCAGCCTCGAGAAGAGAAGGCTCTGGGGAGACCTTATAACAGCCTTCCAATATCTGAAGGGAGCTACAGGAGAGAGGGAGAGGGACTCTTTGCCAGGATGAGCAGTGACAGGACAAGGGGCAACGGTTTTAAATCGGAAGAGAAGAGATTTAGACTAGATACCAGAAAGAAATTCTTTACTGTGAGGGTGGTGAGACACTGGAACAGGCTGCTCAGGGAAGCTGTGGATGCCCCATCCCTGGAAGTGTTCAAGGCCAGGCTGGATGGGGCTTGGAGCAACCTGGTCTGGTGGGAGGTGTCCCTGCCCAGGGCAGGGGGGTTGGAACTCAATGATCTTTAAGGTCCCTTCCAACTCTAACCATTCTGTGATTCTATGATTGTCTACGGGGAAAGGAGGTGTGAGGAGCCAGGTTCTCTTATGGGATTGTAAGATTGTCTAACTGTGTTAAAATGGTTTATCCTGGAAGTTTTGGGGATTAACCGGTAATTGAAAATTGACAGCAACGGAAGTTTAGCTATTCTAGAGTATTTGTACCCCATCTAAGAGGCAAGGGCTGCATCTTTCACCGAAAACAACCTGCATTCTGTTAACACCACACTATCTCAGATAAATCATTGGATGAAAGAGATTGGCCGTGTAGACAGCTGATTTCCAGGGACACGGATTTGCTCTCCTGGAAATGCCCTGGCAGTGGGGGGTGCAAGAATTGACCCCTTAAGAGAGCGGTGCAGTGATTGCAGGTGGACAGGCACATTGCCCTCAGGCCAAAAGAGAACCAGTTACTCCATTGCTGCATGAAGATGCCACCATTGCACTTTAACACCGAGGTGAACTGGAAGGATTCCCAGCCAGAGACCGACTCGGTAGAGTAGTTGTAGGGCACCCAACCACTGGCCTGGATAGTCCACACTGTGCCCACACAGCAGGAGCTGTGGTAGAAGCTGGTCACAACTTGGAGGGTGCTCAGAAGGATGAGGGCACTGAAAGTCCCTACTCTCCAGTCTGCAGATGCTGCTGGCAATACAGGTGTGTTTTTATGGGTGCTGGCCTTAGCGTGGGGCATTTCAGTGGCTCTAGCCCAGCAGTGCTCCAGTCAGGCTTTAATTCTTCCAGACAATTTCCATTACTGATTTGCTGTGCTTTCCTCACTGACATGTTTTGCCGATCAGCTCATTCACTGAGTGTGGCCCTTTGCACACCAGGGAGCTGTTACAGCAGGAAACAGATTTCTCTGTGAAGCTTTAAATAAGATTTGTTTTCTCTCTCTTTCTTTTTTTTTTTGTTCATTTGGAAGAAGCTCTGTGCTGACATGTCAACATGTTTTTCTTCCATCTGTATGTGTTTATGCTTGAATTAGAGCATCTCAGAAGCTGGAGAAGGAGAAAATCATTTTAGTCCATCTAATCTATCCAGGAGGTCAAATACAAGATGGGCCACTATTATATATTTTGCAGAGTTAATGTTCCAGTTGATGTGTCGCTTCTAATGTATTGCACAGAAAAATTTTTTAGCTCAATAGATCTCTTTCTCTGCGAAGGAGGTGTGTGATGGCCTTTGTCTCACTACTCTCCTGGTAACTAATGCCATTGTGCCACCCCCATTCGTCTGTGCAGTATTGACACTTTGCCTTTCAAAGTCAGCTTTTAATAAATGTTGACCAAGCCCAGTCAAATTCTACTGTTGTCCATGCTTCCTACTGACAGATCCTCTAATTGCATCTTCTTCTCCTCCTCTTAATTGAAACACAGCTTTACAGCTGAAAATGTTATAGGCTCGGCTGTTTAATATGAGTCTGTGATCCCTGTCCTTTCTCTGTAGAGCACCCATGGCTTGCAGACAGCAGTTTAATGGCTATCTTGCTTCCTGTGCTCTGCTTCTGCCAGGCTGAAAGCATTAATTTAACTGCTCTCCTCTTCGCATGAGCGTCAGAAGGCATTTCCACAATGGTGGCATTTCAGGGCTAAGTCTCATGATCACCACTCCTGGTGGTGCGGGGAGATGTGGAGACAAGGAGGCAGGACTTCCAGCTCTTAGCACAAGGCAATTTACCCTTAACGGACAGATATTCAAAAGGGCCCAGTGGGATGGAGTTGAGGATTGGCACAACTTCAGCCCTGAGTGATTTGCTCAGAGTCATCAGTGAATAAGTCTGTGACTGTGTCGTGGTTTAACCCCAGGCAGCAACTGAGCACCTCACAGTTGCTCGATCACTCTCCCCTCCCTGATAGGAAATTGGAAGAGTAAAAGTAAGAAAACTCATGGGCTGAGATAAAGACAGTTTAATAAGTAAAGCAAAACAAGGAATTCATTCCATGCTCCCCACGAGCAGGCAGGTGTTCAGCTGTCTCCAGAAGAGCAGGGCTCCATCGCACCTAATGGTGACTTGGGAAGACAAACTCCGAACCTTCCTTCTTCTTGACCCAGCTTTATATACTGAGCATGAGCTCCCATGGTATGGAATAACCCTTTGGTTGGTTGGGGACAGCTGTCCCTGCTGTGTCCCCTCCCAATTTCTTGTGCCCCCCCAGCCCATCGCTGCTGGGGTGGTGTGAGGAGCAGAAAAGGCCTTGAGTGCCTCTCAGCACTCAGTGCTGCCCAGCAATAACTAAAACATCTCTGGGTTATCAACACTTTTTTCAGCACAAATCCAAAACATTGCTCCACACCAGCTACTATGAAGAAAATTAACTGTATCCCATGCAAAACCAGCCCAGACTGTCAGGTTAAATCTGCTGACTTGAAGAGAGAGTAGATGCCTTGCACAGTGTTCCACACCAGTTCTGTGGTTCTAACATTACACACTTCACTATCACAAACCCAGGTTGAGTTAAAGCTACTGATTTCGTGACGCTTTCCAAGTCTGGATCCAGAATCCAATTTGTGGATTTCTGCCCTCAGACTTTTTGCCTGTTGGTCTTTCAGATCTGAAAGTACTCTACGGGCTCGGGCCATATACAGTGCATATGTTGATATACACTGTTTTATATGGCATAAATACATGTGGAGTCAGGTGATGTCCATCACAGTGAAGTTCTAATGAAGTCCACAGAACAGTGGGGCTGACTGTACTCAGCTTTGTTTGGGAACAGAGATCAACGCAATTTAAATTTGTTCTCACAATAGCAGTGGGATCCCTGGGAAAGCAGAGAGAAACTGGAAAAGGGCATTTTAGAAAAGACGTTACAAAGTGATTTACAGCAGATTAAAGGATGACGTGAAATGCTAGTAACCATAAGAAAGCCTAGAGGCTACTCTGTAATATTTTGAAGCGGGGAAATTTACTCTTGGGAAGGGAAAGAGGAAAATAGAAACAGAGGAATCAATCCGTACTTAGAGGCGGCTGGACTGTAAATCCATTGCAATCAGCAGTGATTTTCCCACAATGGGTCAGGCCCATATAGCTGTGTTGGAACTGTTCTGCAGGAACCTTAACGGTGCAGAAAATGGTGTAGGGAATTTGTGCGGTTCCTTTTAGAGAGGCAGAATATACTGTGCTTTGTTTTTGCAGACAGGATCAGGAGCAATGGATCTCACCTGTCCCTTGGGACTGCCAGGTGGCTACAGGGCTCAGGCCAGCAGGCAATGGTAAAGTTAATTAAGTGCAATAATGTAATAAAGGTGAAAAGGGAGTTGGTGAAGAAAGGGTTGAAATTTTATCCCCTATTCAGTAAAATAGCAAAGGTTTTTTAGATTGTTTTCCTCTCTGGTCCTCTCCCCCCCCCTTCTTTTTTTTTTTTTTTTTTTAAATCTCTTTTTTAAAGAGATACCCAGAACACCCTCCACTCCACATTTTCTTCAAGAAGATTCCATGTACGGTACAATATTTTTTTTGTTTTGCAATATTTGACTACACGTATGATCTTCCTGTGATGATCTGTTTGAAAAACTCATCTCCCAGGGGCTGTGTTGCCCAAGGCAGCCATTTCACAGCCTCCTCGGGCCAGCGTGGTGAGTCACGGCAGCGCGGTTCAATCTCCTCACACGTTTCTCCACCCAAGAGCCAGGGATTTGTTTATAATTGACCAGAGCCGTCATCCCACAGGATGATTTTAGCCGCCTCAGCACCGTGCGAGATGGAGGTTCCCCACAGTTCGGTACCCCTGAGGTGTGTTGGAGGGGAGGGTCAACACTCCTGACTCAGCTCCCCAAAATGGCTCATTTTCTTAGTGAGCAGTGCTTCCTCTGAGAGGACTGGAATTTCCCAGCCCCTCCTTTGGGGCTGGCTCCTGTCATGACACCCTTAAGGGCTCCCCGCTGGGACAGCCCACCGGCGGGCACATGGCGGCGTTTCCCGCCCGCCATCGGCGCGGCCGCCGCAAGATGGCGCCGTCCCCATGGCAATGGGCGGCCGCCGCCGCCTTTCCCTGGGCGGGCGGGCGAGCGTCGCCAGGACGAATTTCTTTGTTTTAAGTGTCACTTCTCGTCACCGTGGCCCTGTCCCACCACCCCGGGCAGCGGCTGGCCCAGGTTCCCCCCCCTCGGGCCTACCCCGAACTCCCCGACGGCCTGAACATGGCCGCTGCTGCTGGGCCAGGCCTGCCCCGTAGTGGGACAGGCCTGCCCCATGGTGGGACAGGCCCGGCTGCCCAGGGATCACTCTCCCAGACTCCTGTCTCCTTCCAGCAGGAATAAACGAGCACCAACTGCATTTGGTTCACTGTTGGTAATGGTTTAGTAAGGTACAAGCCCAATTCTGTGCCCACCTGGCGTTACTCATCAAAAGGAGCTATATTGGTGCTAAAGCTTTATGGGGGTGGGGGGAAAGATTTTCCAATTTATTATCTTTTAGCTAACAGATTGGCCCTATCAAGGGAAAGCAAACATAAACTTGAAAACAACCAAACGCCGGGCATAACAGCGCTTTTGAAGAAAAAATGGTTACTTTTGTGGGTTTGACAGAAAATCCCCAGTTAGATGTGTAAGGATGTAAAGATCACCCTTATAAACGCAGCATCAAACTCGCTCTCCTGCTTCCAACAACAGATCATCCTTGTGGCAGGTGCTTTCAGAGGATAATACACATTTCTTGATAGAAGTTGGGTTTTTCAGCACTTACCGATTTCTTGAAGTTTATTGTTCCTCCTGCCTTTTATTCATGGTTAAAAGTAGCTGGATATTCTTATTGATAGGAACAGCTGAATGTTTTTTAGAGTTCTGCTAATTTGGCCTTGTAGTAATTCACAGCAAATGCATCACGAATTAATTATG
The DNA here is from genome assembly GCA_033628505.1 of Tringa tobata. Taxonomy (NCBI): domain Eukaryota; kingdom Metazoa; phylum Chordata; class Aves; order Charadriiformes; family Scolopacidae; genus Tringa; species Tringa tobata. The sequence goes on along the minus strand of JAHREE010000548.1, from coordinate 1,424,802 downwards.
TGTTCTGGGAAACAAGATTTCCTATCATCTCTTCTGCTGGTTGTAGCTATTTAATTTTGTTGGTGCACCTCTTGTTGATATAGAGTGAGACACAGTAAACCTTTACAGTCTCTTTTCCATTTATTTTTCATAAACATCTGTTAATGTCAGTTCTAATTTGCTTCCTCCTTCCACTAAATTTTATTTGATCTGTATCCTCATGAATATCTTTTGCATGTTAATAACTGTTCTTGCCCTTCCTTGAAGCTTCTCCATTCCTGTTTTATGGTTTGGCAAAAAGGGGAGTCTAGTTGAGACTTCAGTATTAAAAACATGAAGGTGGAAAGCAGAAAGGGCTGATGCAGCGCTGAATTCAGGGGTGAGGGAATAATAGTGCCACCATAATAAAAATAATTAAAAAACATAAACAGCCCGTATCTTCTTGTAGCTGTTGTCGAGTCCTACTGGCAGTAGCTCCAAAGGCATGTTGAAAATTTGGAAGTGAAGAGCCATTAAAACACCAAACACCTTAAAAAACCTTGCCCACGGGGATAACTTTCAGGGCAGCTTTATGAATTTAAGGAATATTTGATCAGTCTTAAGACCCTACGGAAAGAATATGAATTTGGTAATAAAGCAATCTTCAGTCTGCTAAAAGAAATGTAAACACATAGCTGAGGGTAGTCAAATGTAGATTTGCAATAAATTGCAAAATGCTAACAGGTTAATTTGCTGTTAGAACAGTTCTCTGGAGGGTTTGGTGGCCATCCGTCCTTGGGAATTTAAATGTGAGCTACCTAAAAATTTAACATGGTTCTGCTGCATTTCCTGAGCGTCTCTGGTAACAAAAGGAACCAGAACTCTAAATATACAGTTTGTTTCTATAAGACTAGACAAGGCAGCCAAGCAAACACTTCCAGGTAATAGGTGCAGAAGAGGAGCAATCTGTCTGATGGAAATAACATTCAGAACAGCTGAGATTAAAGAAGTGACCCTGGTCACTAGGCCCCTGGTCCAAGATAGTGGACGATTCCTCATGCAGCCCAATACCTTGGGGAGGTTGTGAGCAATCTTTAGTGGGCATAAGATGCAATCTCATTTTCCTCTGGATAAAAAAGTACACTTAAAGCTCCCACACTGCGGGATTACAGGTGTGCGTACTGGAAATAAAAGGGGAAGGTATATTTCTCAACCCAGTCAGTACTTTGCTACAATTCCCTGTGGTGATACAAACTCACCCTGGGATTTTATGCCCAAATGTGCGTAATCAAACTAGGGTTCTTGCTGCTTCCCTTCCAACCCTATCTTGGGAAAAAATGGCTCAGCCTTTCTCATAGGCAGTGCCCAGGGCTGTGGGGATGTACTGCTGCTCTGTACAGCTATCTTCTTGGGCAATCCTAGGAATTCCTGCTCTGCTCTCGTCTCTTCATGGAATTTTCATTCCATTTGGTAATGTGGGAAGGAAATGCCGGCAGCTCCAAAGCGGGAGGGAAGCGGTATTGGAGAATGAACAGGCTCCCTTGTTCAAGAAGGACAGGGAACTGCTGGAGAGGGTGGAGCAAATGGCTACAAAGATGATGAGGGGACTAGAACATCTCTCTGATAAGGAAAGGCTGAGGGACTTGGGTCCTTTTAGTCTGGAGAAGAGAAGACTGAGGGGGGATCTGGTCAACGCCTATAAATACTTAAAGGGTAGGTGTCAGGAGGATGGGGCCAGTCTTTTTTCAGTGGTGCCCAGGGACAGGACAAGAGGAAATGGCCACAAAATTGAACATAAGAAGTTCCATCTAAACATGAGGAGGAACTTCTTCACTTGGAGGGTGGCAGAGCCCTGGCAGAGGCTGTCCAGAGAGGTGGTAGAGTCTCCTTCTCTGGAGACATTCAGAACTCACCTGGACATGTTCCTGTGCAACCTGCTCTGGGTGGACCTCCTCTGGCAGGGATTTGGACTGGATGATCTCTAGAGGTCAATTCCAACCCCTAAAATTCTGTGATTCTGTGATTTTGTGATGTCTGTTATTCCAAATTACAGCAATGCCCTAGCAGAGTGTGAGCTCTGGTAATGAGCTCAGGCAGGCAGTGCTGCTGAGGTGAAAAGTAATATAGTGTCCTGATGGCTGATACTCACTCCTTTCATGCAACACTGGCTTGGATAATGGCTACCCGGGTAATTTTTACACCTTGTCTTGCAAACTTTCTTTCAGTGTTGCTGTGCAAAGGTCTCTCCTTGCAGTTTACACCCGAGAAGGGCTGCATTTTAATGCAGGGAGGAAACCGAACTCTGTAACCCAAGCTGTGTGTGATGTGAATGAGTAAACTGTGGGAAAACATGAGAGGCAACACCAGCTCCGATATGAGAACAAACAAACAAACTTGATATTTACCTGCCCAGTCAAACAGGACAGAGTTTAAGATTCTCTTCTTGCTACCAGTGTGGAAAAAACTGACTAGACCTGACCTAAATCCCTTTGAAATGTCTGTATTTTATTGCCCAGTTCCTTCAGGTTTCTCAGCATAAATGCAACTGGGTAGGTGGCTGCTACCAGTGTAACAGTTTGGAAAGGATATAAAAGACTGATTAATCCCTTGAAAAATCCACGTGTGGTTTGCCTTGGGGCTCTACCCTCAGCGTGACCTCAGTTTGGGTCCTTTATTCACACAGAAGCATTCTTGTCTTTAGCCTGGTTGCCAGGAATTCGTTTCTCTGCTGGGTTCAGCTGTTGGGCTCCTGGTAGCCCTCGCCAAGGGCACTTTCATTAAATGTGCTTTCTCTTGGCACCTTGTCTTGGGAACTGGAGATCTGCAGCACACCGAGCGCTAGTCGCATCTTTTTGCAATGGGTTTATTTTTGGTACCTTCTTCCTGCTTTTTTTTTTTCCCTCCATCTGAGGAGTAGAATATCTGTGCAACGTAGGGATGTGGGAGGTAAGGCACAGAGGGCAGCCCCAGGGCTAACGTGGATACATAATAATGTGAATTAATAGAGTTTGTGCTCTGAGTTTCTGCCTTGGTCACTGGGGAATGGCAGTTTCAGTGGCTTAGGTTGGATAACTTCCAGAATTGTTCTTTTGTGGGGCTGGGAATGGCACCGAGAGGTTTCCACATAGCTCCTGCAAATGCCATAAACATTTTAATACAACTAACGCATTGAGAAGACACAGCGACCGTATGGTAGGTCTGAGACATGGGCACTCATCCAAAATAGCAATTCTCTCAGTGCACTTATTCCTTTGGGGCAATGATGATGAGGGATTTCCTCTAACATTTTTAGAGGACACCTGGGCCTGCAATGTTCTTTTCAGAAAGGTTATTTCAACAACAAATAGATATTTTCTTGTCATTACACACAGTACAGTATCTGTTTCCAGAGTCATTGCTTTACTAGAGAACTATTTTATTGAAGTATTATTCATTGATAATGGTCATACTCTTGCCATGTATTGCCAAATAAATATAGTAATAAATGAGCAAATATTACCACGTGCACATGGCTGAGAACTTACAGTCACTGAAGGTTATCAGTGGAGACAAACTGTAAAACAACCAGAAAAGGGCTTAATCCTGCAAAGTGCTTCACTCGCTGCAAGGGGTCTGTGTCCCAGGGGGTCCCAGCAGAAAAAAAACTTGGTTCAGCTATCTTTATTTATATATTTATCTACAGTATGTAGATCTGGTGGTTTTGGACTTGGATAAAAACACATAAACCACTATTTAGGGTCAGGGTTTCTCTCGGGCGGCTGTTTCACGTTGTGGCCAGTGGAGCCACGATGTGTGGCCCAGTCTCAGCTGCATGTTGCTGCTTGTTGAGCATCCCAAACCCCTTGGCATCGCTGGTTGTGTGAGCTCAGGGTCTCCTGGCCATGGTTGGTACCTCGGCTGAGTTCTGAGTTACAAAAGACAGGCTCCAGACTGCGGGGTCTTTCCCTCTTCTTTAGGTGCTGTAAATACATTTTTTTCTCCACGTCCCGGTGCTGTCTACAGAAGTTACAGGTGCTTTCTGTAAATCACTGCCCTTGCAGTTAGGAGATGGGTAAAATACAATGTTTGTTTGTGTTTCAGAGCAGCCTGAACATTGTTATAGGCAGTTACAATTTCCAATCTGTTGAACTCATATTGTGCTGTAAAACACTTCCCTAAAAAGATAGCACTTCTTTGCTTTGTTTTCTATGAACGGGCCATTTAGGATGAAATGCTGCATGAACTCTTGTGTGGCAATGCTGTAAATTGCTTAAAAAGTGTATTCCCAAAGTATCCTGCGATACCTCAGATGGCTGCATACCTCAGTAGGTTGCTGGAACAGGTTGCCCAGAGGAGCTGTGGTCATCCCCATCCCTGGAGGTGTTCAAGGCCAGGCTGGATAGGACTTTGAGCAACCTGGTCTGGTGGGAGGTGTCCCTGCCCATGGCAGGGGGGTTGGAATGCGATGATCTTTAAGGTCCCTTCCAACCCAAACCATTCTATGATTCTGTGTGGTCTTTCTGCTCTTACTGCCACCCGAAGATCTGGTGTGTGGAGGTCACAGTTACTACTGGGCAAGAGATTCCTCACCACATGGAGGTGAACCAGCCCTGGGGAAATGTTGTTTCCTTTAATGTCCTTGGTCAGTAGCCAGATGAGCAAACTTTATGTTCACAAAACATTGCTCCTTACTTCTGAGCTTTTCTGACAATTTTCTACCTCGCTTGTTTGGTGACGAACTGGGCAAAGGCTCACTTGGCAGCCTGGAGAATGTTTTCTCTGTCAGGGACAGGAGGAACTTGTGTATTAATTATTAAGGCAAAAGAAAGATTCATACACCACTCAGCCACCCCAGCCTGGCTGATGAATAACAATGTCACCTATATTAGCTCCATGGCTGCAGGGAGCCTTCCTGCTATTAACACCATGTGCAAATAAAGATTTGCAATTAGATTCAGATTTTATGCTTTGACACAAGTCTGTCTGTATTGTCAAGGTCAAGATTCTCTCCTACCCACTCCTGCCTTGGATTTGAGTCATCAGGCTCTTGGAGGTGTGTTTTGCTGCCCTTGCCAAGGTCGGTTGCTGGCATTATCGATACTGAGGTTGAAGCAGGTTCTAGAGTGCTCTACTGAGGCCAGTTCTGGGGCATTTCCAGATCCATCATGAAAGAGGGATCCTGCCCAAACAAGGCAGGCTCACACACAGACACATCAGATTATGGATCTTGTAGACTTGAAATACTTGATGGTTACAAAAGCTCATACTTCTTGAATGGTGTTTGCTCTCCTCTTTCATAAGTGTTTCCCAAGTGAAGAGAAACTTACTAATTCTGAAAAAGGGACAGCTGGAAAGATCAAAGTCTTTCAACTGGCAACTCTTTTTTTTTCCCTATAAGAAACTAGTAAGAACAACACAAGCAGATTTTGGAAAATGTTATTAGGCTTCTACCTTAAGAAAAAAAAAAATATTATTTTGGCAATTACTTATTTCCAAAGGATTAGAAGGTAAGAAAAGATAGTCTGTTCCATTTTGTAATTAGAACAAATTAGAAAGGCCCAATTTTGCAAAATTCTGAACTCTAGTAAGGACTTTGGTATTGAGTGTCCCTCTGGGGTTTACACATTTGTCCCAGTTTTCTTTGTGAAATTGCAGGATTTGTAACCATAGCTTTCCTCTTCTGCTACTGCTCTCCTCAAATCTGCCATGTTGGTTATTTCAAGGTGTTCCCATTGACTTTCTAGACAGTGACACAGACCCTCATGAGGAATTGGTGAATGACACTGACTTGAGCTCTTCTCCCTTGTCCAGCTTTCTGCTGACTGAAGAGGAGGAAGGAAAACCAGAACACACAACAGCAATCCCAATTCAAGCCTTTGGCAGTTCTAGGAAGGGGACAGGAGCTCTGCTTGATACCATTTACCTTGACGGTCGGGGTGAGCCTGCAAGGAAGAAGGGAGTCTCCAACTTATTTCATTGACCCCCACAACATGCCAGGTTAGTACTAGTTTAATTCCAGTAAATTCAATACGGTTACACCAGGGATCAATTTGTTCTCAAGCTTTTTGGTGCATTCCTACATAGAAGTGTCAGGTATTATTAGCAACAGAAGTTTATCTTGTGAGATAGCATTAAGAACCTGATAGAAGTGTGATTTTGTTTTGCACTGGCAGAGAATATCGGAAATGCTGTTTGACTCCCCTCACAGCATGGATTAGGAAAATTAGACTTGTCTCCTTTGCACTAACAAGCCCCAGAACAGAATGTGAGCCATTAAATGAAGGAAACTCCTTTCAGACACACACAGACACACACAAAGCTGTGGGAAAATAAATCACCTAGGCTTCCAGGAGGATAGATGATTGCAGAGTTCATATCTGTAGGGCATCTACTCTGCGGGATTTTTTGTGCACAATGACATGGCTTTATGGTTTTATTTACATTTTCTGAAGAATTCACATGACTTGTTGCTATGGGGAACACTGCAGTTGTCTGGGATACCCTTTTATATTTACATCACACACACGCAACTCTGCCTATATACTGACTTGATGCTGCTTGTCAGATCAGTAACTAACTGTGATGGGCCTGTTAATTTAACAGTTTGAGTCAGGTTTTAATATAGCAAGAGTATTGTTGGGTCTTTATTTTATTTTGCCATTTGTTTGTTTTTCCTTTCTTTGAATTTTTCATGAGTAATGCCTTTGGAACCCAGACAAATCTGGAAGCTGGTAAATCCTGTTCTCTGAGGTTGCACACAACACCGCTTGCTCTAGGCAAGGTTTGCAGAGAAGCTCATTCGTGTATAGGCACCCAAATAAGACACCAGCTGTAGGGGCAGTCAGAGCGTGGGTTCCAGTTGTCCCCTTGTTGAGTGGTTGGGCTTTTCTGGTAACATAGCCCTGGATATTGAACACTTGACATTTTCCGTGAATTCTTTTGAAAATCTGCCCTGAAGGCTAAACCCGGAGCTGATGTAGTAGAACAGAGAGACTTCCTTCATTTTCATGGGCTTTGAATCTGGCCCAAACTAGTTTCACTTACAAATAAAGCTCAACTTCGAGTAGAAGTTAGGGGAAGACAATAAGCAGGAGCTAAAATAAATAGATATTCTGAAGTCTGCAGTTTCAAAGCATGTCTCTGTGGAAGTTCAACTAAGATACTCTCTTTTCACACAGAGAGGAGTAAACAGTAATGTTTCAAAGTATTCCTGGAAATTTCCTCCCACGGCTGTCACCTTAAGTGCATATCGTCATCCTCTGCTTGCTGTTACAGAGGATGGTGCTAGGAAAGTCTTGGATTCAGAGCTTGCACCTCAGGCAGCAAGGCCTCAGGATGTCATGAGAAAATTGGCATTTTTTCCTCAATAGATTCTTTTGAGCTGGAAAGAAGTGTACCTACCATGACATTTCCCCCTCTTCACTGCCTCCTTTCTTTTTTTTTCTGCCCTTTAAACTTTTCAAGACACCTGGCTTCCAAATGTCAGAAAGGAGCCTGACACTACAAAGCTGCAGAGCTTCATAAAATCCTCAGCGAACTGGTTGAATGCCACAAAAGCATTGCTCACGTCCAAGTGACGTTATTTCAGTTCTGAATGACTCTGCATTTTGACCACATTCCTGTTCTTCATTATTAACTAATCTCAGATGTTCACACTGGACTGCTTTTGCTCACATGCATGTTTAACGAATTACTGTCTGTCAGAGGAACTGAATAATTAGACGTTTGTTCCCAGAAAGAGTACTAACTGCATGTCATGTATTAGCTGCTATTTCATTAATTATTTATCACTTGTAATGCGTATTTCGGAAGTTCTAGTTACCCAACCATCCAAGAATGGTATCATGCAACTTGTGCAATAATGTCGTAATCATATAAAGTCATGAAAAACTGTCACTGCTTCTGGAAGATGGTGCTGCTGCCTGCCCAGTCTTGTCCCTCATCCTACACTATCCCTTCTTCCATCCCAAGAGCTCACTTGCTCCATCAGAGAAGGAGGCCAAGAAGCTGATCTGGGTTAAAACAAACACTACAAAGGAGAATCTTGGCCAGACAAATGCTTGTGTTGGTGCACAAAGGAGCTGGCAGCCCAGGGGGTGGGCATGATTTTCTGGAAGAGAGCTTGGCTTTGTCTTCTGCATAAACTGGTTTAAACAGATTGAGAAACGACGTTGTAAAATGACTGTAACCCTTTCCTGAGGAGGAGCTGGTGTGTAGCCAAAGCAACAAGTTTGGATGCCCTAGGTGGCAAACATGTTTTAACTTCTCCTAGATGTGGCTGCTTTCTCTTGTAAGGGTGAAGGGACCTCCTGGGTGCCCTCGGAGGGCCTGTGTCACCAGCAGTCCCCGTTGTGGCACCGTGTGCTAAATTTTCAGGTGGGATTGAGAGTGTGGCCTCGTGTAATGACATTGGCCAGTGGTTCTCTGTCCCCGCTGGAAAAGTTTGCCTAGCTTTATCAACAGAAAAAAAGATTTAAATTAATCAAATAAATGACTTCGTGTCATGTTAAGCTTTCTGTTTGGTCCAAGTCAGGACATTTCTGCCCACAAAAGGGCTTTCTCCTGCCCCACCCCTGTGTCCCCAGTGCTGTCACCCGCTGTGTTTCCTCATAGATTCATAACACAGTGCAATCAGGCTGGCAGCCAAGTGTGTGCCCCTGCAGAGAGAGGAACACCATTGGTTTTAAAATGCAAGTTATTGGATAAAGAGCACCATGGCAGAGCATAGGTACAAACCCTCACATTTTGAGGCTTTTACAAACTCTAATAAAGAACAATGTAAAACGCATCACCCTTTTTACCTATATTTATAAAGGCTTGCTGGAGTTTCCCCCAGCTTGGCCTTCAGGCCTTCAGTCATTGCCCTCTGCTCCTCAATCAAGAGCCAAGTACTTATTAAATGAGAAAGAGAGCAGATAATGAATAACAACAACAGGGTTAATTCTTTTTATTTCTAGGTCAGGAAGAGGCTGAAACACAATCAGAGATGTAAAAAAAAAATAATCATAGAATCATAGAATGGTTAGAGTTGGAAGGGACCTTAAAGCTCATTGACTTCCAACCCCCTGCCATGGGCAGGGACACCTCCCACCAGACCAAGTTGCTCAAAACCCCATCCAGCCTGGTCTTGAACACCTCCAGAGATGGAAGTAGATATTAGATATAATATCTAAATATAAATATTAGAAATAGTGTAGTGGGTAGGAGGAAAACAAAGCAAGCCCAGCATAGTGCCAATTTCTAAACAGCCTGAAGAGGAAGAACTTTGGTGACAATGACTGCTGACCAGTCATGGTCAGCAGAATAACTGATTGAAACAGGGAACTGCATCCTTGCTTTTCACATGACAGTAAGAATGAAGATTAACCCTTGACCCGTGTATTTGCCCTTTGCAGAGTATTTCCTTCAGCTCCTAATGAAACCGGGCCCCAGTCTGGCTCATTTTGCAGGCACAGCTCAGCTACTGGAAGAGCTGGGCTCCCCTTCTTGGTACGCCTTGTCCTCTCACTCTCCCTTTTGCTTTTCTTATTGTCTTATGGCTTGTTGACTTTTGGTTACTCATCTACTTCTCCCCCTCCCGATCCTGCTCTGGAGAACACACACAACGAGTCTGGTCTTCTTTTTGTCTTCAGGCTAGGATTAAGAAACAAAGCAGCACATCTCAACAATGCACATTGTTTTTTGACCTTGAGCAGTTTGTTTGTGGATTTCATTTTGCTGTTTCCTCCTCCAGTGTCTCTAGTAACCTCAAGTGTCTTTTGAGCCCCTCTAGCCTCCTCTCCAAGGTCTCTTCCTACTTGGTGTTCACAGAACTGCTTATCATGCAGGTGAGGGGAAGCATCAGTTTACTAGAAAGGGAATTATACACTTAAACATCACCAGTCTGACACATATCGATTTTTGTTTCAGGAGGTAACATGTAAAACATAAATATCATGCAGGCTTTGGTGGCTTCCTTCTAGGTCAGGCTGCAGCCACTCCATCACTGATACCTGATCACAACGACATCCACAGGCAGTGCACCCCTCCTCCCCGTGCTGACCCAGCTGCAGACTTTCTGGGAAGATTTAATTCCTGCTGGGTGATTTGCTTGTGTGTGCGTGTTTTTAACTCCAGAGTGGTACAACAACACACCTCCAGCCTTCTGTACTGCTTTGTGTCCAAATCAGACGCTTTCCCTCTGCGTCTTCTGCCTTGGGTGGCTTTACGGACAACATACCATGTCACTGCTGAAGTCCTCTTTGAATCTACGTGCTGAGAATGACTGTACTACTGGTACCCCTACCTGGAGCTAGTTGTCCTGTACCATGACCATTCATTAGCCTGAATGTACATGAAGGCTTGGGAAATCTCTGCACCCAGCTCTGGAGATACCTTGGGACTGGTGGGAGGCTCACCCAGTGCTTTAGAGCGAGACCAAAAGTAGGTTCAGAGAAGAGCTGTAGGTTCTGCTTCAGTGTGGCCCCCTTAAGAAAAGAAGATGCAGTTTAAGGCCCATCAGCTGGAGGCCCCTCCCGGCTGAAGACCCATTGCAAAGTCTTTAGGTTTAACCCAAATCACCTGTAGCCCCCCTGCAGTGGGTTAAAGAGAGTTTTGCGTTGTCTTTGAGCTCAGTTTCCACCTGTAGCACAAGGGCAGCGTTACCTTTAGCTGCCCAATGAGTTCTGGGAGGGGATGATGATTTATAGCTCTGAACAGGGTTTTCTTGGGCATATGGTCAGTGCTAAGGAGAACATTAGTCCTTGTGGGATCAGATGCCTCTTGCTGCCCTCTTCTTCTGCCTCTGAGGACAGTCGAGCTGCCAGCAGAGCTGCAGAGGGGGTGAGTACCTGCTTTTGCCTCTGTTGTGACTGCAGTTTGTGCTCGGTGGGTGCTGTGTTTTTCTAGTCCCTCAGTGCAGTGCGGTCTCAGGTTGAGCCAGGTGAGCCCCTTCCTGGCTTCTGCTTGTCCTGGTAGCCATGGGCTTCCATCCATGTCATTGGTGTATAATTTCTCTGGAAAAAAATAGCTCCTTTCTGCAGAAACCTGTTGTATTCTTTATTGCTCTAACTCTGCACCCTGTGTTTTAATACCATGTTGGTTTTGGCCCCTGCCATTTCATTTGCTGTTTGTGCTCAGCTCTTGACTGCTCAGGAAAAAACCTTTATGCTGACCTGTATTTATTGACAACTGAGCTTTTCATGGTTTTGTGAAAAAGTACATGCTGCTTTTGATCGCGCAAGGAATTAATGCAGAAAATCAGCACAAGTTGTCTACCTTTTGAAACCTTAAGCATGAGGCTTTCTTTTCATTTAGTGTCTTACTGGGAGTTGCAATTTTTGAAAGTCACAGAAAAAGGTTTTGTAGTGCAATGTGCATCTCGGAAGGGCTTTTTGAGTATGAATGTAATTCTTAGAGGACTTTTTTTAACAAAAAAACTTTTACCAGTGCTGTTCTTAAATTTATTGTGAGCTGTCCTGAAGTAATACAGAAAATCAAAGAAAGTGACTTGCTGGCTTCCAGTCAGAATTTCCTTGGTCTTGCCTGTGATCGTACCTGTTTGTTACAGATTGGCCTGGCTTCACCTGAGGCAAAGAGTGAACAGAAATAGCTGACTTCTACTGAAAAAGAAAGGAAAACCATTGTTGTTGGGTATGAGGCACTCCCATCTTTTGTTAAAGACAATCGCTGTGTAAAAAAAACCATTACCCCCAAACGTCTCTGATTCCAAGGCAGCTTCAGAGGTCCAGAGAACTTTGTACTTGCAGTGTAAAATGAAATTTGTAGGCACTTGGCTGACAGTGGGACTTAACTAGTTAATTGCATTGGTAGTTCTGGAAACTGGCAGGGATTGTACCTGGGGCTCCTGGGGGCTGGCTGGGGCCTGAATAGGAGAAACGCTCTCTTAATGGATTCTCTTACCCTTAGTAACATGTTCTTAGGTATTTTTATTTCTTGACTATACCAAAGAGATGGCTCAGTCAACATGGTGTAAAGCAATTGTCTTCTGCTGTCATTCCGTGAGTGTTTTATTTTATTATTCCATGGCTGTATTTTAGTAATTCACCAGTAAGAGGCTGTAGGGATTTCCTGGAGAAATGTGGGTGATGACAAGTAAAGCATACTCTCAAGCTGAGTCTTTTTGGAACGTGCTTTTGAAACCTTGAGAAGTTTTCCTGGAAAAATCACACTCATACTTAGGATATATTTACATCAATATTTTAGTTAAGTGTTCAGACAAAGGAGAAGCAAAACCAAAGGAAATTGATGTCATTAAAGAAAACTGTGGACATACTGTATATTGCTATGTGAATGCTTTCAGCAGAGGATGTAGCTCAGAATGTGTTCAGATCTTAAAATACTATTATTTTGCAAAGTGGATGTTAGAGAAGATATTTGATGCTGTGTGAACTGTTGCCAGTCTATATAAGCTTTAATTTTTCTAGTCCTTGGGGTGTGAATCACAATGTAAGGTGGTGCATGGGGTTGTTGGGAGGCTGTTGGGACAACATCCGAGGGCAATGGCGTGGCCAGATCCTTATTCTGAGTTCTCAGCTGACCCAGATCTGTCTCAGCCTTGAGGTCTGGGACCTTTCCTGAGAGCAGGTACTTCCTGGTAGTCCTCATCTTACTTTCTGCTTCTCTCTTATTTCTCCAGCTGATTTATCAGGTGTGCAGCACTTCTCACTCTAGAGGTCAGTATAATGTTAAGAATGGAAATAGTGCATATCCAGCTCGTTTTCCCTGATGAGGTGTTCCAGGGTGAACTCTAAATTATACTCCTTCCCATATAAGATGGAAGAGAAATTTCATACTGGGGAAATGTACTTGTAAAAGCACAACAGCCAATATGGGAAGCTCAGAGGGCGTTAAAGAAAACAATCATTGAGCCTCTTTGTTGAATGGAAGTTATGAATGCACTCGTAGTAATTTTCTGAAGCCATAGACAATAACATAATGTGAGTGGGTGATAGAAGAAATTACATAGGGTGAAATTTAGAGAGCTGACAGCAGCCTATGCATCACTTAAGACCTATTTCTGAGGGCTTAATTGCAGCTTAAATAGCACGCGGGCCTTGTGCTCATCTCCTGCATAGGAACGAATTCCATCTAGAATGAGCACCACGAGCAGAACATGGAAAATGTAGTTTGATCAGCTGTAAAACTCCCGCTTTGGGGAAGGGCTGTTCTCTACTCAGAACAGATGTGGGCAATGTAGATTTATGTTGTAGCATGCACACTATAAAGGTCTAATGCGATGTTTCGCCATAGGATGCACTGATGTTAGTCCAAAGAGATGCCAGGAGAATATCAATCTTTAAACAAATGGGAAAACTGCATAACGAGCACACCCCAGGCACTGGGTAATCTGCTCCATTTGTGTGTGAGCTCTATGGCTGATAACACTAAAAGCAATCCCACTTCGGAGGCTTTTTTTTTTTTTTTTTTTTTTTTTTTACTTTTGGGCTTGCTTTCTACAAATATTTGGACTTAGTGGTACGAATGCTTACGGAAGTAAATTTTCAGCTTTGTTGTGTGACTGTGTAAGACTGTGTAAACCAGAACTGGATGGTCACATATTTCTGCTACAAAACGTTTGCGTATTTCAGTAGGAGAAGAGAAAGATCTCTCTGAGAGAGATCGAGCTCACGAGCCACTCTGCATAGTGCATATTGGACACTTGAGTTTCTCAGTCAATTCTCAGAATATTTTTAAAAAAAGGTATGATGGGTGGAATTAAAGCTTGAACCCATTGAACTCGTTCTTATCTTTACATGCTTGGATTTTTTGTAATATTTAACTTTTTTTTTGCGTTTCCTGGACTTGGGATTCTTAGTTCTGAGATAATCAATATTCCCTTGTAATGTATTTTGACATACGTTCCTGATAAGCGTTTTCAGTTTGAAGTCCTAACAAATGTTATTTTTGTCAGAACAGAAAATGTAAATTGAAGTAGTCTCCTGATAGCCACTTTGAAAGCAGAAATAGAGATGAAATATTAGGACTAGACTAATGGCACTTCTCAAAACACAAAGCCTGATGGATTTAACTGTTTTCTTTTTAATTGAGAAGCAACCTGCAAGTCATTGCTGTTCTCTGGAAAGAGATCTGTTATTCAGATGTCTGCTAAATGCTTTGCATGAATTCTATTCTGGTTCTGGGTTTGTTCACAAACCATTCGCAAATTGTCTACTTTTATTATTCACAGAATGCGATTGGGCATGTGGTATATTTTCTGCTCTCTGGTTTAATGACTGAAACATTTTGACAGGGAATAGCAAATGGTGAATGACAACTAGTAAACAACGTGCAACTTGGGGCATTTGCAAAACGCTTTGAAGAATATTAACAGTCAGAAAAACATTGCTGAAGCCTGGGTAGCCTGACCTCTATGAATGATAATGATTCACATCTCAGGCATTCACTTACAGATGTATTTAAGTCCCTTTTGTCACTTGTCCAGCTCTGTTAAGTTTGCAAGCAAAATCATCGCCCAAGAATGATGCGTCTTTCAATCAATTCGAGCCGTGAATTACTTGCAAATAAAGTCTAATTCTGAAACTTGGCCACAGGGGAACAAGTTCTCTGATTTCCGCATCAGAACGATCAGCTAAAATAAGGTACTTCAGTCCTCTAGGACTGTTGACACAGAGGCTGGTACTGTATTCTTGTTCAATAAGGTTCTGAATGTGGTGCTAAAGTCAGTTTGCCTGTACGTTAGCATTAGAAATGCTGCAACTCTGAGATAAAAGATTGAGTTATGGTCATTTAAAGAAATCCTGTTACTGTTATTTGAGTATAAGAATTAGTCTAATTTTATTTAATAAATCTCAGTCTCTGGTTCCATGCAAAACTTGTTGAGTTTCATCACGTCTTCAGCTTGGCAATTGAAAAACACCCCTATTCCAGTTCAGAAGGTTTTGAAATGGTGGATAGTGTGATTCTCACACAAAATATGTGCAACTTTTTTTTTGCTGCAGCCTGGGGTTTTTGAGCTGTGTGAACGATGAAGATTTCGTAACACTGCAGGCAAAATTCTTCCCCTTGATCCACGCTGTAGATATCTTTTGCATTTTCTGCACACATGGTACTTTCATTTCCATCAATGGGAATTCCACATGCTGAATAAGGAAGAAATATTTGCATTCTGGATAAGTGCCTTATTTAGGCACTTATTAATACTTTCTCACTTGGGCAAAGCTCCTGCTGACTTTGATCCCATTGGCGAGCTGCCCGCTGGGTTTGAATCCTTGGCTTGAAGAGTTGGTAAATGGCATTTTAATGGCAAGGGTCAGGAATGACAGCCATACAGTTTTTCTTGCTTTTCCCCGCCACAAAGCTATCATCTGAAGTAAGGCATTGCCATTCTTTTTGGAAGATTAATAGTTCTCTGCTGGTAACAGATTTTTCCACTAGGCAGAAAGCAGCACACCCACTGATGAGTTTATCATTTGAACTTTGAATCCAGTCGGGAAGTTGAGGCGTAAACTCTTCCATGATGGTGATTTGTGGTATATTTCCAGTTTTCAGGGTCAGGTTATTAACCAGCCTAAGAGTGATATAAGCACATGTTGTAGAGAACATGAATCAGAGGAAGCGTCTGACAAAGACCTCACCTTCCTCGGAGTCTGTGAAAGTCTGACACGTGTCATGAAGCTCCAGGTGTCAGGTTTGAAAATATCACGAGTATTAACAACCTGCGTATGTGTGTATAAAACTCTTTCTTGGAGGATTTTGTCCTGTGCCCTGTCTAAGGAAGGATTTTAATTTTGCTCAAAGATGTGCAATTCTTAGTGGTTTTTTTTTTTTTTTTTCTTTTCCCTATCAATTTGAGGGAGAAAAATAGCGACTAGAAACCAACCCAACCAGCTGTATTGGCTAGCCTGTATTTTTTTAGATAGGAGGAATGTTTCTCACCGTATATTTGGTAACAATTCTCTTGGTTCCTGTTAAAATTAAGATATTGAAAGACCATAATTGTCTGCAAATTTCTTATGCTTGTCCTGTCACCCTGAAAATACAGAAACGTAAAACATTCTGGGAGAAAACCTGTGGTGTAAAAGATAAATATTATTTGAGCTGTGCTAAGACTGGAAATCATTACCCATAGAAAATCCTGATATACTGACAAGTTTCTGTCTTGAACTGGAATAAATATTGAAAAACTTTGAGCAGGGAGTTCTGGAGAGCAATGTAGTGTAGAAATATTTAACTTTTTGTTTAGAGCCAGTCTAATGTTACTCGCCTTGGGAACATGTTGTGGAAATTGTAGTTCAGGTGTCTCTTGCCTCTGTTCAGCTGCAGGGGTTAGATGTTTTTTTGCAGGGTGGTGTATTCCGTGCTTCGCTCTCTTATGGCTTCCACAAAATACTAAACACGGAGAGGAAATCAGAAAGTAATTCCTGTGGCAAATCCCAGTCTGGCAAAACCTGCTTTTGTTGAGTGGTGGCTTTTTTTTTTTTTCCTATTACAAATTGCTTTGAGGAAAAAACCTCCCAATTATATATATATTTAATATGGAATTCAACCTCTCATTTAATAGTTGGAGTTATGGTATGGCAAGGTCTCTTTCTATCTGTGCTGTAACAATCTGTTCAGATCTACTGTTTTAGGGGTGGAAAAAAGCCTGTCCTTTAACTGTATTCAAAATAACGCTACATCCCCCTTCTGTGGGGACTCCTACTCAGGTTAATGGAGGCTGCAGATTCAGGAGTGATTCATATGTGGTGAAGTCACACAATTTTTGCGGACTGCGTAAATAGCATGTGAGACTTAGCAGGACTTTAGGTTGGGCTTGCGAGAAGAAGCACTTCTCTTCTGTTCCCGTGGCTTAAGCCGTGCCTGGGGGTCAGGAGGGAAAGGCTTTAATTACAGGTCTGCAAATGACCTTCCTCTCTGCACTTCTTTGTGGTGGCTTCTGCTTTCCACCTGGGAAGAGAAGGCTCCTCTCCCATCGAGGAGCTAATTGTCATATATTTACATATTAGAGCGCTAGTTCACTAAATAAAATATGCACGATAAAATTTCTGCATGCGCTTAATTCTGTGGATTGTAAATGTGGGAGACTGAAGCCCTGGGAGGAGCAGCCCCTTCTCACCACTCTCCTTGCTCCTCTGAAGACTTTGCTTTTGCCACTGGGTGATGCAGCAGCTTCTCTGTGTGTCCTGGGAAGTTGGAGGAGTCTGGCATATAAATTAAAAATGAGTAATTGGAGAAGATCCTCGCTCCTCTAGAAGCAATACACAGCCTAGATAATAGGCCTTGGAAAACTAACAAGATGATAGGGTTTCCAACCCCATGTTTTCTAATTGCATCAAGTGAAACCCTGTTAGAAGCAGCTGGTCTGATTCTCAACCGATACCAATTGTCATATATCTTTAGATTTAAATAGCACTCAGCTGGTCTACCCCAGATGTAAACTCTGGCCTAGATTATGTGACAGCGATCAGCTTGGAATGGAAACTTTAGCACTACTTTTACAGGCAAATTTATTTTAATGCATTATCAGGAAAATCCAGCATATTTCCAGGTATTGTGTATCTGAAAAAATAATCACCAATACAGGATTGCTGAGAAGACAGAGTTAAAGCCATGTGTGTATCCACATCATCACTGCTCAGGGCAGCTGGATGAAACCGGAGTCCAAACCCCGTGTAACGTAGGGCTGGATGCTCAGAGCCAAAAGCCTCTTCAGCTTCCTGAATCCAAAGCAAGAGGAAGGTATCATATTTTTCCCTGGCTGCTGAGACCCACACAGAACTGGAAATATGTTAAGTAAGATGACTGAAAACAGCTTTTTAGTAAGAGTAAAACAAATCAGATTTAAACAGATTTATCCCTGGAGATATTGTGATTCTTATTTGAAAGAAAATTAATGAATGATTTGTTGTTTATTTTAGGGCAGAGTCTCATCTACCTTAAATTCAGAAGAAATCCCTGAATATTTTGTCTTAATTGGAGTTTGGATGAATGTTGACCAGTCCATTGCTATAGTCCTTTGCAACAGCATTGTTTTTGTAGATTTTTATTTTTTTTTGAGCTGTGTTGGAAGAATTGTTGTGCTCCTGGATCTAAAACCCAAGGGAGTTGGGTCATGGTATCTGTAGTTTACAGTGATGCAAAATGATGGCACTACTTTTCTGTTGTGCCTTTATTTTCTAAAGTAGGAAAAAAACAGAGTTGGATTAAAGCAGGAGGGAGAAATGTTTTCCAATAACTGTGAGCTAACCACCGATGTATAGAAGATAAGATTTTTATAGGCAATAGGTCTATTTCTGACCGAATTTAAACTAATTTCAGAGCAGTTGATACCAATATAAGTTGCTTTAAAAGAAAGACTTTGAATTATTCACTTGGGGAATTAAGCAAACTGAAGTTCTTAGTTGAAGTGGTGGGACTCATTTTTGGGGAATAAATTGTCTGAAAGAATTGGATTCCGGATTACTTTCCAAATTAATGACAACCTTCCTGCATGTTTGTAGTTTTACAGAATTCCATAATCAAGCAATATAGAGCCGTGTGACTAATTAAGGGCTGTAAATCTGAAGCCCTGTAGTACAGACATCAATACAAATATACTCAACGCTAAAGGGTTGTTATGTTAATCTGTATATATTGATCAGTTAAAAATTATTAAAAAGGCCTTATTCAAAACCACATTGTTTGTAATGGGACATTAGTTGATTAAAATTCTCACATGACAGATGACAAATCTCCTTTCTCTGATAATGAAACAGTAAGTTAAAGCTAGGAAAATTCTAGAAATATAAGGAACTTGTCTTGTTGCTTACATTTCTCTCGATGCAGATGGTGTAAATCACCGTTCACGTTATTGCTCTTTACGTAGGACTATTCCCTATCATCTGTTTTGCGTTAGCCTTGCCACAGCCCGGTGTCTGAATTGCAGCCACGGCTGGAGGCTGTTTTGCCACAATTGTTTCCACTGCAGTTAAAGCACACGAGGTATTTTTAAAATTGATCTTGGAGGGTTTTTTTTTTTTTTAAATGAGTTGTTCTATCAAAATTTTGGTTTGGGGATGCATTTTATTTGGCAGTGCCCTGATGGAAAATTTGGAGGTGGCGAATACTGGCAATCAAGACTGGTCAGAAAAATATGAAACAGGGGAGTGGTTTGAAGGCTGTGTAAATTAAAAGCCCTCGGTGAAGCTGGACTTCATTTCAGTACCTTAGAGGTCGTGTTCCCATGCTTTTCTGTCCAACCTTAATGACTAAAATTCATTTTCTTCAAATACGAAAGCCAAGGATTTCACATCATAACGTGCTTCCAAGAGGAGTTCCAAGAAGTCATTAGTACTGTAGAACCTGCTTGTAAAGTTGAGAGGGTGCCCAAATGGTGGGACAACAAACGTGCATGAATTGATAAGATCCCATTCCAGGAAAGAAAATAATCCAAAACTGATATCACCTGGCCATCTGTCCCAGTAAGGACTGCATTATATTCCAGGTTAAGTGAATCTAGAGGGGACTGACCCTTTTCTGGATGTATTTAGTGAGACTAAAATACTTTTTCACCTGCAGCTTATGTTAATCTACTGATAACCATATTTCTGAAACCAGACAAATTGAACGTGGATATGCTTAAAGATTCAGAAGTACTTGGTCTCATTTGCTCCTCAATTTTATTTTTTTTGCCACTGGTGAACATTGATGCTTTTAGAGGAGTTTGTTCAGATAGTTGCTGCTGTAGCTAAGATGTTTCTTTGTGAGATTACGTTTATGTTCATTCAATTAAGACACTTCAGCTGATAGAAACTGGCCTTCACTGTGCTGAAGGATGCCAGGCTTTGTGGGACTGGAGATACCAAATGGGTCTTGTGCATATGCACATCATCATTTTTGTGTGAAAGCAGGGAACGTGGAGAGGAAGGAAAAACAAACGCAATGCAGAGCATCATTCCCTACTCTGTATTTTTGTTTCCTTCTACTGTTCTCAGTAGACTATTTTCTCTGTCATGGATGAGAAAGACAAGTACTCTTCACACCGAAATCTGGCAGTAAATCTCCTGCTTGCTTATATGGCTGCTTCTAGCTCTTTTTCTGCATACTTTTTCAGATGTCACTTATCAGTGAGTAGGTCTGAGGAGTGAGAATTTGAATGAGATGCCTGCGTCGAGGCAAGCATGGAGCCTTTTAAATCACAAGCCTTGTGCTGTTCTTTATTTTGGGACCCAAACTGAAACATGCATCTTTCAGTATTTGCTGGCTTTCTGTTAGGGGAGAGGATGTTTGCAGTGGTTCACGGATTTTATTCTCTTTAATCATACCAGATTTTAATGATTTGGGCTGAAAATTGAAGGTACACTCAAGATCTCAAACAGCCAAGATCTTGGCTGTTCACTCAGAGCAGCCCTGAGGAAAAGGGCTTGGGGGTGTTGGTGGACAAGAAGCTCAACATGAGCTGGCAACGTGCACTCACAGCTGGCAACGTGCACTCACTGCCATATCCTGGGCTGCATCAAAAGAAGCATGGCCAGAAGGTCAAGGGAGATGGTTCTACCCTTTTTCTCTGCTCTGGTGAGACCCCACCTGGAGTACTGTGTCCAGCTTTGGAGTCCTCAGCATAAGAAGGACATGGACCTGCTGGAGAGAGTCCAGAGGAGGCCACAAAGATGCTCCCAGGGATGGAACATCTCTGCTGTGGGGAAAGATGCCTGCAGATCTCATTTTAATTAGTACTTAAAGCCCAGAATCACAGAAAGTTGTCACCGCTTTCACTCCATCCTCCTATGCATGGGAATGTAAATTTTGTCCTTTCATGATACACCAGGTTTCTTCAAGATTCCCTGCTTGTCCAGTGAAAAGGGTGGAAATCATGTGCAGAAAGAACAACTACTGGGCATTTCCTTAGATATCCTCACTCGGAAAAAGCTCTCAGCCTTTTCCCTCCTGCCTCTGTCGGGGCTGAGCTCTGACAATAGCATTGTTTGTTTCCTTGTACGCTTTACTAGAATATGGGACAACGCACAGCATTTGCATGATTCATGAGGAACACAACACACTTCACTTTTATGAGCATCAGTATATTGTTCTCGTTTTACCGATGCAAAACTGAGATGCAAAGGGATTAAAAGGAAAAAAATATCCCTTTGTTGCTTTGCATTTTTAGGATAATTACTTTCCGCACATATAAAATTGTGACAGGGCCTTGAAAACAGAGCTTTTTGGTGCCTGGTGGCAGAAGGCTCAGCATCTTAACAGCTTGTGACCTCAGCAGCCCAAGTCTTCCTGAAACCTTCTCCTAATACCTCATCTAAATCTTCCCTCTTTCAGTTTAAAACTATCCCCCCTCATCCTACAGCTCCACTGCCTGATGAAGAGCCCCTCTCCATCTCTCCTGGAGCCCTTTAGGGACTGGAAGGGGCTCTAAGGTCTCCNGCCCCTCTCCATCTCTCCTGGAGCCCTTTAGGGACTGGAAGGGGCTCTAAGGTCTCCCTCGAGCCTTCTCTTCTCCAGGCTGAACGCCCCCAAATCTCTCAGCCTGTCCTCGCAGCAGAGGGGCTCCAGCCCTCGGAGCATCTTCGTGGTCCTCCTCAGCCTCCCAGTGAGCCCCATGATGGGTTTGTAGGGCAGGAAGGGCTCCTTCTGTTTGGCAGACTTGGTCCTGTGCTCTACCAGGCTCCTGCAGCACATAATCCGTTTTATAAACGCAGAAATTTAGGATGCTCAACGGATGAGTTCCCAGATCCATTGCCTGTCTGATGCTGAAATATTTTAATTTCATTTCCCTCTCGAATGTTCTGCTCACACAATGGAAAGTTGTGACAGTGGACATGTCCTTGAGTCTGCTTGAGTGAGGACGTTCCCGTTGTGTTGAGATGAAGGCCACAGATGAGGAGAGGTGGTATGACTCAGGCTTATTAGAAGGTATTAAACCACTTCATCTTTTCTCCCTACAAGCATAACCTGAGGAAGGCTGTGGGTGGCTGTAATGTTGCCAGCTCATTTTTCTTTGTATTTCTGTTGCTCAATAAACATTAACGCACTGTAGGAGAGTTAAAGATCTTATTTAGCTGGAGCTGTAAAAGTGCTTGTTCCCCTCAAATTTCATCTCATTTTTGCTTTTGTTCCACTGATGACTGGCATCATCTGTTCATCTCCTGGAGGGTTTTGAACTCAATTATTACGAATGTCTCTTGCTGCCCTTGTTTTCTGTGCACAATTTCTATATTCCTGTTGTCTTAGATTAAATTAGCACAAATCCAATCTCTAGCTTTAGCGAATTTAAGCCTCAATATGGGAAAGAACACTCCAAATTTTTATTATGGGAATTGTCTAGCTGGCTCGGGAACTTTGTAAGCTTTTGAAAAGCGGTGATCTTGTTTCTTGTAGGACCTCAGTAAACATTCTTGCCCTTTCTGCTCTTCTCCTCACGTTCTCATCTGCCCAAGACACACAGTTCATGGTTTAGCACCTTGGTTTCATACTTTATAAAAATTGGCCTAGCCTTGCAGTTTTCACTTGAGCAAATCTCTTTTTATCCTTACCTAAATTAGGACCAGGTTCTAAAGCGGTGTGGTCTTATAATTGCTGAACACAACAACTGCCTCTTTCAATGTAGGTGACTCACCACAAATGCCTGAAATTAATTTTGTGTGAAATTAAACTTTGGCCCAAAATGCAGGGGAGGAGGAGTTCTGCTCACAGAGATTTTTCTGATGGAATGTCTATTCATGCCAAGTGCAAAAGAAATGATTTTGAAACAAAACAGAAACATGAGACTTGTTTCAAACTACCAGATCAAAATATGCAGAGATTTTTTTTTAAGCTTGTTTTTCCCTTCTTTTAATAAAACTCTGAGGCGATTCGGTGAATTTGATCTGCGTTTGCAAATTATTTCAGTTGAGAAGTCAGTCCTTTTTTGTGAATAAAATATTTGCTGGAAAAATATTTGCTTGGCTCTAGCGATGCAGCATATGGGCCTGTGTAATTCCTCTCCGTGGGACGTGTTTAACCCTGGGTGACAAGCACTGTCAGCGCTTAATAATCCTCGGCGGAGAATGTGTCAGGAATAATGTTGTGGTTCTTGGGATCTCAGCTTCTTTTATACTCGCCTGTCCAAGGAAGATGGGTTGCCTCGTGGGCGAGTTCCCAGGGGCATATTGCTCTTGTATCTGGAACTTCCCTTTTCACCTTCTCCAACTGCCAGCCCACGATTCACACCTAGAAAGGAGCTTGATGCTCTTCAAACCTTGGGCTATCATCAACTGAGCAATAAACTTGCTTTTTGTTGCTCAAGCAGGCTTCTTTTAAAATTCCTTGCTGCCTCCTTGTTGCTTATTGCCCTCCTGTAGAGAAGGGGGGAAAATGACACAACATTTGGTAGTTAACTGGAGAAATGATGACCACAGGGTTCCACGTCCCTTAAGAATGTTTCTGCTATGCTGGAAACTAAACCATAGGTCCACCCCTACTTCCAAGTATGCTAATCTATTAATTTTAATGACTGAAGAAACGAAGGATACTCAAATAGCTGAAGTTCTAATACAGTATGTAAGACTGAATGAAAAATAAATTAATTTAAAATGGTTTGCAGACATACAAAAGGTTCATTTGCTGCATAGAACATGCTCAGTAAAATAATATCCTTTAATGTGCTGAACTCTTCATGCTTTCCATGAAGCTGCATCTAATTGTACTACTCGGAGTTGAATAATTCTGCCACTGCCTGCCTTTGAGAAAAATAGCATTTCAAGACATGACTAACACTCTAAGTAGTCATTAATTCTTAATTAATTCAGAATGAAAATTAAACTTCCGTACTGTATATATCAACCTGAATGCCATACAGAGTACATACAGTCAGGTTACTTATTTTTGAAATGAATGGTAGTTAATACTACATGATTTTTAAAAAACAGAAAACAACCAAAACCAACCACAATCCCTTAAAATATTACCAAAACCCAAACCATTTACTAATATAAATATTGGGTTTATTGTCATATCCAAGTTAACCTATTATCATAAGGCTTTCTTTATGTTTATACTGCATGATGAAGCTCAGCTTCCAGGAACACTTTTTTTTGAACGTTCAGTATGAGCTTACAATCATACCAGTGTGGGATTCCCTACTATTTTTATTAAGAATATTTAATCTAGCATTCCTTGTTGTTTTCAGTTTGCCATAATTAATGGAGATGGGGTGATGGGTCTTTCTGTCATTCTCCAAGTAGACATTTCCCTTGACAATTCCTGGGGAGCTGAACTGAAGCTTTCTGGGGTGAAGCTCACCTTTTCTTCACGGTGCAAGAGATTTTGTTTCTGAAGAGAACCCTTCAGGTGTGGTCCCGCAATCTTCTTTTGTTCCAGTTGTGGTTGAGAAAAAGGTCATAATAACCCGGGTTAGCAGAGACATGTATTTAGAGTGGGTCAGCTTGATGTTGTACCCTCTTGCACTGACACAGCTGGATCCAGATGAGGACTTCAGTGCTTAGGGACACAGTGGGTGAGAGCATCAAGGGGTTTTCCTTTATGCAAGGGCAACAATTTCAATGACTCATGTTTCTGATTGTCATCCCTTGACCCACTTGCTGAATAAAACTCTTTGGCCACATTTAGACTTGTGCAACCTTTTGGCAGCACTCAAGTGTCTGTGGTGACCACGAGGCATTTGGACACTGTACAAGCACACTGGTGCCTTCCTCCAGTGAATTTGATTTGAAATGGTATCTATTTTTTTAATTCAGAAGGATGGCTATACAGAGCAGAAACACAAGGTGAATACTAATATGTGTGTGTATATATATATGTACCTGAATGTCCATGCCAGAACCATTGATTGGGACATCTTGATGTCTACTTCTGAAGCAGATTCAGCTTTATCAGTCCTGTGTGCCTTTGATCTTTGCATCAGAAGTGATAAATAATGAATTCTGGAAGAGGCTCTGTGGGCTTTTTAGGTACAGTGGAATATGAAAAGAAATAGTGTCTTTGAAGGAAGCCATGATTTCACTAAAAATTGTTTGTTAACATAAAAAGGGGGTAAATTAGTTTAATCCATTTGCAATGCAGTATAGTGAGAATTTACATGAAAACCAAATGAAAGTGACTGTGACAAACTGTCCAGGCTGATGGTGGGGATAGTGCCAGAGGTGATGGAGCGCGGGATGTTCAGCAAGGGGCCAGCCTCTCTGGAAGGTGAGAATAAACAAACCATTTAGGGAGTAGGCTAATAAGGAGTTTCAAGACTCTGCAAAGATGTGACTGAAAATGTTCCTTTTGAAGGTCTGGAGCTCAACCCAAGGTCTGTTTGGACATTTTAGAACGTGGTGGGTTGCGTTCATTTTACAACCCATCCCTTTGCAGCCTCTGAGCATCAGACCAAGCAACTATTTCTCTCTTTTTTTCCTTTCTCTTTTTGCCAGGATTTGGTATTATTTATCTCTTGGGCAGCAGTCACTGGAAATAGGTTTCCTGATCCCTTGTGATAACTGGAGGAGAGTAGTGTCCTGAAATTTAAACCTTCTAATGAAGAGCTTAGGAGGGGAATCTGTGCCTGTTCAAAGGCCTTTCCACCTATTTATTAGACACAGTGCTACGCAGAAATCAGCAGCTGTCAGACTGCCAGCCAGAAGACAATACAATTCTTTCTGAGAGAAAAGAATGACCAATTTTTGTTCATCTCGGGAATTGGTTGTTCCTGCCTCTTGTATTCAGGTCCTTGGAATAAAGACGGCTGAATTTAAAACTGTAATTTCAATGCAGCTCGAGCTTGTGCGCTGGTAATCAGGACACAATGTACTGCTGAGGATGCACGCTGTATTATGCAACTCATTCAAGCTGTAATTATCCTCAATTCCCCTCCCGTTGTAGCAGAACAGCTACAGACACTTACGTGACTGTTCCAGGCTGTGCTGCTCCCGCTGTTCGTTAACTGTGGAGATAACAAACTATGCTGCTGGTGGTGAGCTGGCCGTCAGGGGTACAGAGGCTTTCAAAAATCAAGTTAGTTTATTTTTAGGGTTCTTGTGAACGTGTCACATACCCAGTGTGTACAGCTCAGAAGCAGGGTTTGTACTGTCAAGGTTCTTACAATGTTCTCTGGTGCTAATTGCTGAAACATTTTAAACCTCCTCCTCCTTCCTCTCGGTTCTTCAGCAGAAGTTGGTCAGGGCGGTTGTGTGGCTTGAAACATTAAGTGGTTCCAATACCTTTTTCAATTCAGGGTTGTTCAGAGGTCAACTGAGTGATGGATTAAAGGGGGAAAAAAGTGTTAGTAGATAGTTTCAGTCAATATAACAGTAGGGAGAAGTAAGTGCAGTAGGAGATATGGGCAGAATGACTTGTTTGACTTACAGGAGCAGAGCTGCTTTTGAGAGCAGCCCAGGGGAGAAGGACTTGGAGATGTTGGTTGATGAGAAGCTCAACATAAGCTTAAAGTGTGTGCTCGCAGCCCACAGAGCTCCCTGCACCCTGAGCTGCAAGAAAGGCGTGTGGCCAGCAGGGCAAGAGAGATGATTCTACCCTTTTACTCTGTTCTGGTGAGACCCCATCTGGAGTACTGTCCCCAGCTCTGGAGTCCTCAGCACAGGAAGGACATGGACCTGTTGGAATGGATCCAGAGGGCTCCGAGGGCTGGAGCCCCTCTGCTGTGAGGACAGGCTGAGGGAGCTGGGGTTCTTCAGCCTGGAGAAGAGAAGGCTCTGGGGAAACCTTAGAGCCCCTTCCGGTACCTAAAGGTGGCCTGTAGGAGAGATGGGGAGGGACTCTGTCAGGGAGTGTAGCGACAGGACAAGGGGTAATGGTTTTAAGCTGAAAGAGGGGAGATTTAGATGAGATACTAGGAAGAAAGTCTTTCCTGTGAGGGTGGTGATACCCTGGCCCAGGTTGCCCAGAGAAGCTGTGGCTGCCCCATCCCTGGAGGGGTTCAAGGCCAGGCTGGATGGGGCTTTGAGCAACCTGGTCTGGTGGGAGGTGTCCCTGCCCAGGGCAGGGGGTGCGACTGGATGATCTTTAAGGTCCCTTCCAACCCAAACCATTCTGTTCCCAGCTCAGAGTTGTGCTTCCACTTTAACCTGATGTGTGACACTGTCCCTTGGAAAGGTTGAGGGTGGAACCTAGCCTCACTGCCTGGGGGAAGGTGATGGGTGGGTGAGCAAAAGCTTGCTCTAGCAGTGGTACCCACCACCAGTACTGTTTCTGCAGCTGGTGGCACAGCCAGATGGGGACAAAAGACCAGAGACCTTCTTTGTCCTCCTGTGTCTATCCTGGTACAGTTACCCTATCCTTTACTCTCCTGCTGGATTTCATGTTATAAACATGCCAAGCTCATCAGCCAATTTCTTTGGAAAAAAAAAACCCCACAAACGCTTCCTTTCAACTACATCCAAAGGTGCTGACGTCAGTGGAAGCCTTGCTTTCCTTGAGGGGCTTTGGATCAGGTCATCATTGTGGGATGTGGTATGTGGGACTTCCTGTAACTTGTTAAATAGACAAAATTGGTGCAGCCTTACAGAGGAGAGGGTGGGGAAAAAAGTGCTCATAGAGACAAACACTCCCCTGTGTAATTTAGGATCCTTTAAATTCAGAAGTCTTTCTTTCAGGATTCTGAAATAATCAGCTTTATTGATTTCCATTTTCTCCTGCGGGATTTCCAAATTGTAAAATAGGAACCGTTCTGTTACTTCAGTCCGTGGCTCATCCTGGATTTCTTGCTGTATGATGCCTGTGCCCCTCAGAGAGTGTGGTTCCACAGGCAGGAGGACACCCTCCTAGGAGCCACAAAGACATTGCTTTATGCCTGAAGGTGTTTGCCCACTGGCATCCGATGACATTTTTCCTTATTCAACACATGACTCCCTAATGCAGAGCAATGGGGAGCTGAACTGGTGTGTGAGACATCCACAAGCAATGGCTTTCTGATATTTCCAGTTGAAAATGTTGGGGATGGATTTTAAGCCTTGAAGGTGTGGCTATATGCCATTTGGGCCACGGCGTCTCCTCACAGGTCATGAGAGTTGTCATGAGTCAGGTTCTGCTTTCACTTAACGCTTGTTTAAATTTAATGTAATGACCCCTCAGCTCCCAGCTAATTCTCTGCTGGTCAAAACTGAAGTTACTCCATGAGCCAGCATGTTCTCAATGAGCTTTTTGCCTTATTTGATACTTACTGAATCAGTTTCACATTGGAGAAATAATTATTTTTGAGAAAGAAATTATTTAGCAAATGATTGTACCGTGAAATCATGATCAACACCAATAAAACGCCACTTGGAAATTGTTAAGTGACAGGAGGAAACAGTAAGCATTCTAACCTACCAAAAGAGGTGTACTTCTTGGGTTTAGAAGTAATGAAGTGCTGGGATCAGGCTTTGGCCAGAACTCCTGGTCATGGAAGATGAGCAGAAATTACTTACTTGCTTTTGTATCTCAGGTACAACCCATGCCTTTGGCACCATTAGGCTTAACTTTGCACAAACACAACCTTATGCAAAACTTCAGGAATTCTGTGAAACTATTTCATGGATTTACTACAACTTCTTGACCTGACTTTTCACCCAAAAATAGCGGGTGAATTGTAACCTGTGGTACTTGACTGGTAATAGAAAAATGTGAGTTTCTCCCTTCGCCGCCCTGGACTTGAGTCTCTGTAAGATTACTGTCAAAGTGGACTGTTTTTAGAATTTCCTACAATAAATGAGGCAGGAGAAAACAACCTTAGAATTGAAGGTATTGCTTTGAATATTTAGAAGGGGAAAATGGAATGGAAATCTGAATGCCTGAAGTGTTGCTGCAGTGCCTTAAAAAAAATTAATTACCATATAGAAACCAAACCTGCCAAGAGTATGTACCTATGAACCCAGCAAGGACTCCCCTCCACACACTTCTCCTGTGGGCATAATTATGGTATTTGACTTTTAAATCTCTACATGTTCCAGCACAATGAGGACTGGAATAATAATAATTGAAAAATCTGATGTTACCTGGCAATGGCGCAGTTTATGCCTTACCAGTGTGTTCTAATGTTATGCCTAATAAAAAATGACAAGACTTGCTTTAAGTCTTAATCCATCAGCAACACTATAATCTACTCAGGTAAACTGTATTTTCCTTCTTGCACAGATAAATAGCATAAAAATTGGATCATGCGGAGAAACTTTTAAGCATTTGGAGAAACTTTGAAGCAATGTTCTGGGAACAGTTACTGTGTATGCCGGTTTCCTTTTGTTCTCTGTATCTGGCCCAGCTTCAGAAAGTGCCTCTTCACTGAGGACTTTCAGATTATCGTAGCTGGGGATGATTTTTCTTTGAAGAGAGTTCACCTTTTCCCCTCTGCTGAGAGAGATGTTCACATCATGGACTAGGAGACCAGATGTGACTTCCACGGATTTGTTTGACCTCTGTGTGGCCCCATGGCCAAGGGTGAGGTGCAAGATATTTATGCTTTTTCATCCCCGTTCCTTGCTATTTAGTTGGTCAACCCTTCGGGGCAAGGGTTGACCAACTCCCATGTGCAAGATGAAAATGTAGCAGCAGCCAGAGCTTCATCAATGATGGTTGGTTGTTTATGATTGATGGTGAGAAGGTACTGAATACCCTGAAGAGCCCAGCAACTTCACACAAGAGGTGGCTCCACAGCAGAGCCAATAATGCTGAATGTTGTGGTTTGAAAGTAAGAGGGGGAGAATGGAAGGGAAGAGGGACAGTGAAGGGATGGGCATGGTGTGTTTCTTCTTCCCCCATCATAAACGATGGGTTCAGATGCACTGGACTTTTCCTCAGCAGTGCAGCAGAGGTGTGAAACTTGGTTTCGTGCACAGAGGTATAAACCCAGAGCTTGCAAATCCAATGCAGGACATGGTGCCTTCCTTTCTCTCCTCCAAAATCTGATTCACTGGGTGGAAAATATGCTGTAACAGAGCATGTTATGCCTGTTGATGGCATCACTCCTTAAATTGAAGCTGTAGACAGTAACTCCACATGTCACCAATGTCCTCTAGTCACTGTAGAGCTCCAGCTCCTGTTATTGGCTCCCACAACTATAGATGTAATTTGAGAGAAGCATATGAAAGGTCAATTAACTTTCCCAAATCTTAAGCTTGAAATATCTATCTTTATTTGACCTTCCAGTTCAGTCAGAGTTGGCATGGGTTCAACCTTCTGCCAAGTGAATAGCGCCTATTGATTCCACACAGACTTTCACCAGTTCAGATATATTTAAAAGGCATTCCTTCAGCTTTCTGAGGCTTATAAATTGCAGTATTGTAAGGCTGCCAGGTGTGGGTCACCTGGACATGATATCCACACAAAGGACTTCTACTTGTGATGTTTCTTGATAAATAATATATTTCACGTGGTAAGGTGGGATTCTGGGTTAAGGGTCTAATACCTGTTACAGGCTGGGCAATCAGTCAACATCTTTGTCTTAATTTTAATTTCTGTGTTTCTGTTAGAGCAGAACTGGTAAAAATATTTTAGCTAATATTGAAATATTGAAAAATTTCAGAACAGCTTCAGTCTCCTGGTGCCCCCCCCTCAACACTGTCCTCACTGTTTTTCCCATTTAAAAAATATAAATGAGGATTTTCTTCTTGGGTTTTACTTATGGAGAAGATGTTGGTTTTCTGGCATGCTCCTTTGAGTGTAGGATCTTTGCATGGCATCTTTGCTCTGGTAAAAAGATATACGAAGCATTTAGGATGCTCTGGGTTGTACCTGTCCTTGTATATGGTGAGTGGAGCCGACTGGTTAGAGTAAAATGAGTGGTGTTAAGGTCGGCGTGTAGTAACTGATAATGTGATTCAACAGTCCTGAAATACATCATCTTTCTCTCTTTTTTTTTTTCTTTTTTTTTTTTTTAAACTATTGAGTTCAATGAGGTCTCTAAATGTGATGTTACAGCAGTAGTTATATACTCAGCCTACTTAATCTTCTTGTATTTTTAGTATAATTCTCCCTTCTTGAACACAACTATAAAAATCTACTTATTCTCTTTCTCCATTTCAATGTGTGGCTTTAACTTTTAATCTTTTCTCCAATTACATACTTTTAAGCTGGAGCGAGACATTATTGTGTGTATTTATTTCATTCCTTTGAATTTTGAAGCCTCAGTAAGAATTACGTTTTGTGCTTCTAATAATTATAGACTTATTTTCCTCTTATTTTAATCTATTGTACTATGGCTTGGTCAGTCATTCTTTACATGTATTACCACAACCCTTCTTCATCAATTTGTCCTGAGAACAAGGTGGTTTGCTCAATTATCCATCTTCCAGTTTGAGCTTTCTTGTCCACATAATCAAGACATTTTTAAGCTTCTGAAGTCTTTTATGAAGACATTTATTTTTTTTTTAAGCTTCTGAGGTCTCTTACTCACTCTGGGGTTTTTTCATATCTTATAATAAAATATATGATGATACAGGATCACCCATAGGGTTACATATCTTATAGAAGGACTTAAAATTAAATCTAATAGGGTCTTATTGAACAGTATGTTTGCTGTATGCTACAAAATGATTAAGCAAAACTTAATGATGTTTGTTGGCCAAGTAATTTGTACCTTATTTCATAGGACCTCAGTAAGGTTTTCAGCAGTGTTATGCAATATATGGTCTGCAACCATTGTTTTAATTGTATCAAGCTGCTGGGTTTTCTACTCCTTGGAGGCCAGCAAAGGCTGTGAGACTAGAGATGTGGCACGCACAGTTTAGTGTATTTAATGAGGCATTGGAAGAGTTCAGAGATGTCACTGAACACCTATCTGCAACGTAGGAGTAGGCTTGGTCAGCTTGGAGAGGTGTGAATTGGCTCCAGAGTTAGGACTTCACAGTGCAAAAGACCCTGTGAAAATGGTACCACCTTATTTTTGTTGAATAGCACCACTGTGGAGGGAGAGAATCTGGTGTTTATGTTCTTGGAAGAGCCACGTAGTAGTGATAAAACATGATTTTAAGAAATCAGCAAAAGATTAGATGATCTAATTAAAAACTAGCCAGGTAACAGTAGATCTGTTTTGCTCCATTGTGAGTAGTAGCATCTTGTAAGCTTTAAATGTTTATAAGAAATATCTTTAAATTTGAAGTGTGGCCTGGAAGAACAAAGAGGAGGGTGTGATTGGTATGGTTTTGGTAAGGTATTGTGTTTGCACACAAACTTCATCCAACAGCTTCCTCAGGGCCTGTGTATGAATCTCATCAGGTCTCATGGAGTTGTGCATCTTCAGGTCCCTTAGCCTCAAAAAAGAACATAAAACCCAAAATAGCCCTTAGATTGTCTCTTTGGAGTTCCTTACTTTTTTTTAATCTGTACATTTTAAGATTCACAAAGAGTATAAGATACTTAAAAGTCCTCGTTATTCTGTGTTTGTCAGCTTTGAACTGTCTTTGCCATTAGCTTCTAAATGATCTAAATCTTTCTTTAACTGACTGGAGTATTCCTCATTTACCGTTCCCCAGGCTTTAACACCATCAATTTATAAGCACTTCTTAATTTATTTCCTGTTCTAATGCTTTTTGTGTTCTGGGCCAGCTTTCTCCCTCTGTTCTGCCACTTGAGTATTGCAGATATTTACTATTGACCTTGAATTGGTGTTTTAGTTTTAAAAAACCAAACAGATGCCCTAATTTTCCATGAAGAGAACCTGTGGTGATACTCAAGTAGAACTTGCTTGGTGTTATATATGCAACGTCTCCCTGCCTTTCTGCATCCCTTCTTGTGTCTTCACAGGAGTAAATACTCCTCTCTGGGAAAGAAAGCTCTCCTTGGGTCAACATATTTATACTCAACCAAGATGAACAATATTTTCCTCCATCCTTGGCTGGATTCTGGGATGGAAGAAAGATCTTGCCAACAGAAGGAAGATAAAGGCAAGATTCAGGAAGTACCTTAGTGAAGGATCAGTGGCTTTTATCCCCCATGAAAGTGGGCTGTCAATGAACCCCACAGACCCTGTTGGGGTTGATACAGGGGGGTTCTGGGTTAAAGAGGGGAAAAGGACATTGTGAAGTAGGATCCCCGTTCTCCTCTTGCACCTGATGGGAAGAGCAGCTTTTCTGGAGGCTGGATATGAGCCTATTGGGGTAAAGTTGGTCTTTATCTGCCGGGTGACACCATCATCTCTTCTAATTTGAGCTCTTAAGTCTCCATAGACTGTGAACATAATAGTGAATGTTTACACTGCCACCAAGTTGGGCAGCATCAGAGGCTCTGCATTGCCGTGGCATTACTGTTAATTGCATGCATTAGGAATGAGAGATGTTACAGGAGCTAAACGAAGAGCCGAGTCCTTGCTTTGCAGAGCTCCTGATGAAAATCAAGGGCTGAGAGTACCGAGGGATCACAGCAGGGGAGAGGGTGGGAAGTGCTAAGGACACTGAAGCCACAAGGCAAAGCTGACAGCTCTTCAGCTGCCTAATTAATGGGGTGGCAGTGGTTTGTACCTATTAGAGCAGAAGGTGTAGTTTTCCGTCTCCCAGTCAGCGTAACTTTTTCTAACAGCTAACCGTGAGTCTCACAGCACTGAGAAAATTGCATGATAATTAGGATAAATGCTACAGTAAATACGATTTTGTGCCAGTTTAAGGTTTTGACTTCTTGCGAAGATATGTCAGCAATGAA
The DNA here is from genome assembly GCA_033628505.1 of Tringa tobata. Classification (NCBI taxonomy): domain Eukaryota; kingdom Metazoa; phylum Chordata; class Aves; order Charadriiformes; family Scolopacidae; genus Tringa; species Tringa tobata. Next base: position 1,391,310 of record JAHREE010000548.1, on the reverse strand, counting down.
AAAATTCCAATCAACTTTTTTCCGAAACAAAGTAAAAAAAATTAAATATGGTGATTTTTTTTTTTTTTTTTTTCTTTTGCCTGTTGGTTTTCTCCCTCCGAGATTGGCCCCAGAACAATTTATCTGTAGGGAAGATATATGGTATACCAACCTGTGAGTAGAGACTCTGTCCACTAATTTTTAAGTGAGCTCAGTTTGTTGACAACCTTCTGATTAAACTTTCTTCATTCCTCCCCTTCAGCCCAATTTAAATCAAAATATCGACAGAAACAATTTCTGTGAGGAAAATGGAAAAGTTCACAGGGTAGTTGAAGTTCCATAGCCTTTCCCATTAATGTGCCTGGGTGTTCATTCAATTTATGTATTATTTATCTTGCCCCTGAGGTGTAACCTGAATAACATTTGTAAGGGATTCTTACTAGACTTCTTGCATATTGTGAAGAAGTAATATTCCAAATAGGACCGAGTTTCACGCGGCGATTTACCATGACATCTTCACAATTATAGTTGGACACAAATAAAATACTGTCAGAATGAGCCTGTATTCCACTTAGGGGAGAGCTCCTGGAGGATCGGCAGAGCTCTGCGGATGGACTCATGAGAGCTGTGTTTCCAGCTCTGGCAAAGAGCTTTTCTTTGACCTTCAGCCAATCACTTTGCCTCTCTCTGTCTTCATTTTTACTCCCACCTTTCTCTGCTTTGATATTTTGGCTAAATGCGCTTGTGCTTACACCCACGCTGTGATCCTGCTCCCTCCAGCCTCTGCCCTGACCTCTTGGCACGAAGTTAATGGAAGCAGTGAAAAGTCACACCTTCCCTTCCTGTGGGGCTAATAACCTGCATCCATCGGCATGTCAGGATCCCTGTGAGATATAAACCAGCATCCCTAAGGTGCAAAGTGCTGTGCCCCCGCTGCTGTTATCACCTCCAGGCTGGGGTGTGTAAGACAGAAGTGTGCTGGCAGCACGGGAATTAAACCTCCCATCTTTCAGAGAGGAGTCTGTCCTGCCTGGGAGCGCAGGTCAGCTCCTGAGAGGTAGAGCAAGCAGTGATTTGCCTCCTTGAAACCATTGCTTTTATTTTTAAAATTAAAAAAATAAATAATAATTAAAAAAAATTAAAGGCAATAGAATAGGCAGGGCTATAACTGGTAAAAGCAAAGCCACTGGTAGGTGAAGCGTGTGTTTACTCGGTGAACTCCCTGCTGGGGAATGGCTGTGAAAGGACGTGCATTCACTCTCCCGTGAAGCCAGCGGATGGGAGCAAGGCTGCATTGGATGCAGTGCAAGCCAGCAATGCCCAGGGCAAGGGCAATAAAGATTGCTGCTGCTTTTGGTCGTCCTGCTGCCCTCGCTCTGACTGGTGGCCCAGCCAGGAGCGGGTTTATTTGTTGGTCCATCCTCTGGGAGGGCAGAAAACGCTCCTTGTGAGCCAGTGCTGGAAGAAAGTATTGCACACCACTGGCATCACAGCTGTAGAGGGGAAAATGCTTGTTTTTGGTAAACAAGCCAATGATTTCAAAAGGAAAGGATAAGGACACGTAGCAAAGAAAGTAGCTATATATTTCCTTACTGGTAACTGCAGGTATGGCACAGTCCCTGGGCCAAATTGCACTCCCAATAATGCATAAGTATCGCCACCAGAAGCAGCAAGGTTACACCAGATTTATGCCAGTGTTCCCAGGAGATGACTATGTTTTTCAATCGTCCCTCAGAATGATCACTGCAATGCCACTGAACCCATAAAAAGGATAAAATGTAAATATTATTGAAGCTTAACATGGGCCAGACATCAGGGTGATATTACAGGGTGGGTTTTTTATCAGTAGCCTCCCCAGAGATTTATATCTGTTTATCAATGCCTTTGCTAAATTAAATACATAAAATCTTTACATGAGACATAACGAAAAGTCATGAGCAATATCAGTATTCAGACAGTATTAGTGACATTCAGCATGATGAACTGCGTAGGAAGCTGGTTGTCAAAGCCCTGTGATAGTGAAAATGGTTTTGCTCACAGCACAAAGATATTACTTATCTCGCTTAAAGTCTGAAAAGCTGCTAAAAAAAATCCCTTAATGTATTTTGTGTTTACATTAGAGGCACTGGCATACGTTTAAGGTGCCTGATGTTTTGTTTCGGTTGCACCAGCCTCTGCCTTCCACCCTGTTCCCCTGAGAAACCAAAACCCAAGTGACTGCAACTGGTTTTTTGGGGGTTATTTTTTGGTGGTTTTGTGGTTGGTTTTTTTTTTTTGGTGCTAAGCAGAAAGCAGCGTTCAGCATCTTCTAAGAGGAATGTGACGACACCGATTAATAAATTCAGAATCTATTTGAGAATTACTACAAATGACTTATTTCCACACACAAAAGCACACTCCGGCTGGGAGTCCAGACCTGAATCTGCACATCTTCTTTCCCAAATTAGCTTTAAAAGGGGAAAGCCTGAGCATTTTGAGATGATGTGTACTAGGAGCAACAGACCCATAAAGGTTTATCTTTTTGCTTACATTAGTACGGTTGGAGATTAGAAAGCTCCCAAAAGCACAGGAACCAATACAGCAGATTAGGGAAGGTATCCGGGTGTTTAAATTCTGCTGGTTTTTAGTGGGATATTGATACTTTGGCATCTTTGTATATCAGGACTAGGGCACTATAAAATGCGTACCTTGCCGGAGCAGTGCAGCAGAGGCACAGGGCAGGTATGAACCTCACCTGAGGTGTCCACATGGTACTGGAGAAGCGAGGGGACAAGGCCAGCAGCATTCAGCTCATCTGTGGTAGGACCTGCACTGGATCTGGGCTTGACAAATGACTCTACACCTGAGTTAGGGCTAAGCCTGAGTGTAGAAAGCTGAGGGTCCTGGTTTCCGTATCAACGTGGAGGTTATCTCCACACCAGAGTTGGTGCAGGAGAAGCTATAAATACAGCTGGTACTGAACTGTGATTCAGGAGTATTAAGCAAAGTTGCAGCATGAAAGATGCTTGAAACCAGCTTCATCCTGCAGTCCCTCTGGGTTCTTAGCAGTATCATGGCTATTTTTTCATATTTATCCAGCGTTGTTGCTCAAGGTCTGTGGAACATGCCCATTGAATCAGAAAGAGACAGAAGAGAATAACAGGGGAAACAACACTGTGCTCAGCCAACCTGCAGCTGTGACCTTCCTGTTTACTATATATATATATTATTTTTTTTTAACATTTGTTAAAGGAACGAAGCAGCAAATCACCAACAATAACAGAAAAATCAATACCCGCCTCTGCTTCTTTTGTGAGATCTGGAACGTGGCCTCAATCTGTCAGACTGAATTACAGAGACTGCGGGTGTCAGCAAGGGCTCAAACAAATAGACCTGCCAAGCTGCTCATTGATAAAAGGCTTAGGTCTGTGCCAGTGTCACCATCACTGCTGCCTCCAAAAGGCGTGGAGGGAACACTAACCTTTCAGAGGGAAGGCAAGTTGTGGAGCAGTGAATGTGTTCGCTGGCGCTCTGCATTTGGATTGCACTAATCTCCGGAATAAAAAGGGTAAACAAACAGTTTGACAAATCCGAGGCTCTGGGGCATTGCCTTGCTAATGGATGTTAAATCAAATGGATGTATTTGAATGGAAGGTGATATATCAACGCAGGAATGTCATCCGAAAATTGGCCATTGATCCACTAACTGAGAATCCAGTCTTTGACAAAGGTCAATGCATCAGAGAGAAGAACAACCTCTTCCCAACTCATCATTTTCCCAGGCAACAGTAAAAGGCTGTATCGGTATAAAGAGGGAAGCTTCCTCTTGACTCCAGATGGTAATTAGTTTATACCCTGGAGCATGAAGATTAACATCCTCTATCACTTTTAATTTTGCCAGCGGATCTTAAGCTATAGCAATGAGCTTTTGAATCTGAGTAGTACACCATGTGATTTTCATCTTGCAAAAAGGAGCTGGTGGGCAAGTCCAGCATGGTCTTTGTGTTGTCCCATTGCCTCTTCTGCAAATGGACCAGCGGATCTGCTCGTGCCGGTGGAGGAAGAGGACTGTGACCAGCAGTGCTGTCAGGAGTAGCTCCAGAGAAATAAAAAAGTTAGCATCGGGGATTTATAGGCATAGAAACAAGTTTACAAGAGGAGCTGAACTTAAATTTACTATTATGTTTACAATGAGAGAGGATTAGGCCACCTTTGGTTTTCTTATTTAAAGATGCTTGACACCATGAAATGTGGCACAGAGCAGTTTTCTGAGTAATAAAGGCTGCACGATGGGTTTGTATGACAAACTGCAACCTGCAGAGCAGTCGGAACTTGGGCTGTCTGGCTTTGGTACTCAGCCCCTCTGTGCCATGACACAAGGTTTCCCTGCCCGTCTTGCCCCAGTCAGAGCCAGTTCAGCAGCCCCTCTGCCCAATGTTCCTGATGTGCCCCAGTTCAGCAAGGACTTGCTGACTTGCCATAAGCATCATTCCTGCTGTGGGATAGACAGAACTGCCCATCTTACTCCAGAAGTCCACCCAGACTTCTGAAGGTCTTCTTCTTGTTCACCCGTCCTTCCTTGGTCTCTTCTTCGTTAGCTTTCTTGCCCCCATCCACTTTTGAAGCATCTTATTATAAGCCCACTTCTTTTAAGAGCATTGTTAAGGCTAATCCAGACAGACAGCAAATAACAGCTCCCATAAGGGCTTCGGCAGACCGATACCTCCTGTTTCATCTTTTATTTTAACTAAGATGTCCCCTTGTTACTTTATTTCAAAAGGTGCATTGAGGGTATGGCTATTGCTAGATCCCACACTAAAAAAAAATAATAAAAGAAACCCAGAAAATATGATCTCATTCTTCTCCAGCTCTGAGTAGGCAGCAGTTAATTTCACAGGCTGGTTATAAACTATGTTCGAAGAGGAAAAGTCTTTCCTTTAATCCGTATCAGCCTCTGCAGCCTTTCTAATTTCATGAAATGTTTCCTTATTCTTGTTCTGGACTGTGGGGAGAATAGGAAAATCCAAGGGGCTTTCATTGCGTTGTTCATTATTTCATGCACCTTTGTCATTCTACATCTTATCTATGTGGGGATGGAATATTGTTAATAAGGGAGCGGAAGCCTTTTGTTGAGGAGAGGAGCTGATCGCAATAGACACGTAACTAATAATGTGTGTGGGTAAGATCGTCATTTGGACCAAGGCTGGCAACTGAGAAAGCAGTGGGAAGCACACTGTTTCCCCAGATGAAAAGAACCAATGCCATAAAGAAAGGGAAATAAAGATGTGCATCCAGGAATAGAGAAAAAAAAAAAGGTAAAATCCCCCCTTTTAAGACAGTATTTGCTTCTATAGCAAATGCCCCCTTTTTTGCCTTTCTTGTTTCAATTCTCAGTATAGCAGTGATGCCCTGTGAAGGTTTAGTCTTGCAATATCCTCATTTTCAAGACTCTACGGTAGCATTTTGTGCTTCCAAAGTGCAAAAGTCTTGGCGATTTCACATATCCAACAGATCTAGACAAGTCTCTGAACTTCTGTGCTGCTGAACCTGAATTTGCCACCTTTGTTACTGACCTGATTCAGCTTCCCATGAAGTCAGCTGGAGCCTTTCCATTGGAGTCAGTGTGACCACTTAGAGGCTAATGGGCTTGTGTAGGTCTGTACTAACTTGCCTTTTTGGGGAGCATCATTAGAAATATTTATAGACAGACCCAAGAGATGAAATGACAAGCAGCAGATATTTAAAGTAATATGTGACAAACGGTCACACGGTCTTTGAGTGCTTGCATTTCCATGGAAAGCTATGGTTTACAGGCAAGCACCGTATCAAAGGAAATGTGAATGTGTAGTTTCTACCCCAAAATCCTGGTGCGGCTGGAGCTGAAGCGGAACTCTGATCACACCACTCCCTGAAACCCAACCTGGTACAGGTGTTAACCTTGTTTTCTATGAGGATTATAGAATGGTTAGAGTTGGAAGGGACCTTAAAGATCATCCAGTTCCAACCCCCCTGCCCTGGGCAGGGACATCTCCCACCAGACCAGGTTGCTCAAAGCCCCATCCAGCCTGGCCTTGGACACTTCCAGGGATGGGGCAGCCACAACTATGGATATAGATAACTAAGGATGTAGACATCTGTAGCAAATGAGGATCTGGCTTTTATTGTTAGGAATAAACCTGGCTAGAAGCTGAAATTCCTGTTTGAAACCAGCCTGTAGGAACAAAAATAAGTCTGAAACCAGACTGCTGGGAGGCGTTGGGGAAACTCCAGTGCATAACCAGAGACCAGGTAGCGTTCAGTGCCCGGGAGCTATGGCCTAATTTGCAAAGAAATGAAAGAAAACAGGATTTTGGAAGGTAGGATTAGTGGCCAGGCAGCCTGGCGGGTGGGTTGCTGGCATCTAGCTGCTGAGATGCTCCCTGTTTCTGCTTTCCTGATTTGCCTTATTATCGTGACCGATATCTTTCTGCACAGGGTTTTGTTTTGGTGAACGGTGTTCTCTGTTGGTACGATGCTCTCCCCACCTCTGGGTCTGAGGTTGCTGCGGGGCTGCTTCCAGGCAGTGAAGTTTCCCCACCAAGGTTATATAAGATGCAGCCGGAGCCCTTTTTTGGGCATGGCCAAAGGAGGCAAAAATCTTCTTCCCTCGCTCGTTTGCCTAAGTGTTATCAGCCATTACAATGTCAGCAGAGAGCCAGGCATGTACTTAGCCTGTCATCTCAGAGATTCACTCAGGATCGGCTTTGGGAAAGGATTACGCTTGAATTTTCTTTTCATCTGTATTTATGAATTTTTTGGCTTGGTTTTGCACCCGTGCCAATCTTGTGCTTGCCCCAGGGGGAATGTTGAACCGCAGCGTTCTTCTTGCCAGCTATTTCCCGGATACCTGTGGTAACAGTTTCCAAGGGGCTCTGCGACTTATTTGTTCATCTAAATGGAAAAGTGTTGCAGCGGCAGCGCTCGCAGCAAACTGGAGGGAACTGAAGGCGAGTGAAGTTGGTACAAATTGAAGGGCTGGGAAAACATGACTTTCCTTTGCCTGGAAAATAAGCCACAAAACATAGCAGACCCTTTTTAAGTGAAGTATGCAAATATGCAAATGCCAGTGCGGCTGCATGCCTTATGGAATTGTTTTGTGAGCATGGTTTCCATTGGCAAAGAAACCCCCGTTTCGTGAGCCCCAATCAATCGGTTTTAGAAGAGCACATGGTTTTGCGGAACGATGGCAAGGCATAGACGGGCACTGGGCACGTGGCCGTGGCCGTTTCCTGCACGGCGCTGAGGTAGGAACTCGGTAGCTCAAAAACAGCAAACAAAACTCACATTCCCCACATACAGCACTCTGGATAATTCACAATCCAAACTATTTGTCCGGCGCATCGGGTGCGGTGGTAAACAGGCAATCAGAGGTATCCTGTGCGGGAAAGCCAGCTAAGGGACAGGACGTGTCACGGATGTGAGAGAGATATCGGGATTATCTCGCACAGCAAAAGGGAGCTACAAGGAGTTGCTGCTCTCGTTCCCCCACCCAGGCTTTTGAAGTCAGGCTAATTCTTAGTGCTGTGGTCTGTGGCTCTGAGAATAAATCTGTGGCACAGAGCTTGGGAGAGCTGTGGTTTTACTTGTGCCTCTGCTTGACTTTAAAGAGGTTACTTCGTCTGTTTCCTTTTCCACCTTTTGTACTTTAGGTAGGAGACCTCCATAGACTGGACCTTGTCCTGCTGATTGTCAGTGTCACTAAGGGGCTCCTCAGGAGACCGGTACAGGACCATTTAGGCCAACCCCTCCATTTCAAGCTTGACTGGCAAATGAAGTTCAACCCCTGAGAGCCACAGCTGGGCCCTGGGCAGGAGTCCCTCCACCTGGCTGCAGGTGGCCAGTGGAGAAGATGCACCAGCAGATGTTCTTCAGAGAAAGCCGAGAGGGCAGTGTGGCAATGGGAATACCTCCCAGTGAGTGGCACAGGCCGAGTGCTGCCCTCGCTGTAGATGTTTGCTGTGTAGAGTCATAAAAAGGCACGGGCTGTGTGTGTTGGGCAAGTTCAGGACAGCAGTTTATTTTCACTAGTGTAGAAGTAGATTATATGGCTGCAATGTCAGCCCGGTATGAAAATTTGTAGTTCAGGGAGCTATAGAACCCTATGTCCCCTTTGGTCCCCAGAAAAATAAAAACACGACGGCACGAGTAATAACTTTTTGCTGGCAATTGACTGCTGTCTGGCTTTTCATGTGGTTCTGTCCTACCTTCAGCTGCTGTGCCTTTGGTAACACTGTGCCAGCAATTAGGTTCCTGCAGAATAATCACATCCAGCAATGTTTTGGAGCATTGTTTTCTCTCCTTCTGGTTGTTATTTTAAAAGCAACAAATAGTTTTGCTCTCAGGGCAGCTTAAAAAAAAAATAAAAATAATCCCAGTCACCCAGCAATCCACCGTTTGGCAGGTGAAGCCCTGGGCACAACAGAAGTGCAGGGAGAAATCCTCCAAGCCATCACAGAAGTTGTGGTTTTCTTGGGATCAGCAGAGCCTGGAGAGAACTGGTGACCCACGGTGAGAGTTCTGCTGCCCGGCGGAAGGGAATGGGGTCCAGGCTGTCTCCTGCCACTTGCTGTGACATGTTTCTGATAGCGGGTACCTGGAGTGAATATAAGTCAAACGGGGAGCTAATGCATGCACAAAAAACCCCAGGAACATATTTTAGCAATTAGTTGGTTCTCTCTGGGAGCGGATTCACTCAGGGGCTCAGTAAGGCTTGGAGTGGTTTGAGGTGATGCAGAGAGACAACCACTTCCTTGTGCTGACTCAGGCCTCCCCACCCAGCACGTGAAAACCACGTTAGTTCTCCTTTAATACTCTTGAGAAAAGGCTTCTTTTCATTTTGGTGGTTTGGTTTGCCTTTTTTTTTTTCTTTATTTTTCCTGAGGCTCTGCAGGCACAGGCATGTTTTACAGCTGGTTTAGCAAGGATGCCTTTAAATTAGAGGATATCGAGGGTTCCCACAAAATGGAGTGACACTGATCACAGGGGCAAAGCAGAGCTCTTGAAGTGGCTGCCCAGTACGGTGATGCTGAAACCAAGAGGGAGGTAAAGCACTGAGAAGCCTCAGAGAAGCTCCTGCTGTGATGACTCGGACATGGGAGAAGGTGAATACCCCGCTGCCTGGTGAATACTCTTTCTTCTGCCTCTCATCCAAAGCTTTCTACCTTTAATCTCCCTTATTACAGAATCAGAATCACAGAATGATATGGGGTTGGAAGGGACCTCTGGAGATCATCTACTCCAACCCCCCTGCCAAAGCAGGTCCACCCAGAGCAGGTTGCACAGGAACGTGTCCAGGCGGATTTTGAATGTCTCCAGAGAAGGAGACTCCACCACCTCTCTGGGCAGCCTCTTCCAGGGCTCTGCCACCCTCCTCATGTTTAGGTGGAACTTCTTATGTACAAGTTCGTGCTCATTTCCTCTTGTCCTGTCCCTGCCCTGGGCACCACTGAGAAAAGACTGGCCTCATCCTCCTGACACCCACCCTTTAAGTATTTATAGGTGTTGATCAGATCCCCCCTCAGCCTTCTCTTCTCCAGACTAAAAAGGCCTAAGCCCCTCAGCCTCTCCTCCTACGAGAGGTGCTCCAGGCCCCTAATCATTATTCACCCTATTTTCTTCAAAGCCACTCCACGCACTCATAACTTTAGTCTGTTGGTGTCTGGCCTTGCACAGTCTTGTGAGATTGACTGCACCTTCCATTGACCAGGCTCATTTGTGGTGGTGGGAAGGGACATCTGAAGCTCACGTGGGGAAATTCAGCCCCTACCATGCCCAGCAAGATAAGTGTCTCCTGTGCTATCAGAGCTTGGAAGAATTTGTCTTAGGTGTTAGGCTATGAAATGTAAATGGTGAAAAAACCACTGATGTACGCGATCAACAAATCCAAACAAAGCACCAAGTATGTAATTTGCTTTATGAGGAGCTGATGGCAGGGCTGGATGTCATGCCCCTGAGCACAGGCCTGGCTTGAGCAGCCCTTGCTTTGGTAAATTCCTAAATCCTTCAAATAGAAATAGCTGCCGGGTAGGTACAAGATGTACACAGTACTGCTGGTTAATTTTTTCTTTTCTGTTTTGCAAGAAGGATGTGGTTTCTTGTGCCGGTTCTGGTAGTGCTGGGTTGAAGCCTTGGGGAGATCAGGAGGAGCTAGAGGCTTCCCACACAGTTAAATCTCTCACTTGTGGTGCTTACTTCATTTTTGTCTTATTTAGAGAGTAGAAGTGTAATATCTGCCTCATCTGGTTTTCATGTTGAACCAAGACTTCCAGATGGTGCTGGTTTTAGTCCTGGGTGATGAGATCCCAGCTGTGACGGTAGGACAGCCTCCTAGATCTTCCTACTGCCACGTGAGAGGAGGTCTGGGGGTTCAAAGCAGATGAGGAACATGTGATATGAAAAGGCCTTTGTGGCACGGAGTCACACTAGAATAGCTCTGTGCTCAACAACAGGTTGTGGTTCGAAGAAATATTACTTCTGTCAGCCTTGCATAATGGAAACAGTAATCAGCATCCATTAGGTCAGAATGTATTGTCAATCCACAGTGAAGCAGAAAGGAATACATCTCGGAAAACCTTTTCATTAAGCAAAGAAAATTGATACCAGCCCTTGGCTCAGCCTCACACTTTGTTCATGGAGCCGAGTGGATAATGGCTGGGTTTGTTTTCTTTTCATTCCTTTCTCTATGCACAGTTATTTTGATTAGGAAACATCCACCTTTCATTCTAGATGAACAATTCTACAAACTTTCTCCCAACATTTATTATCTTGTGTACACAATCGATGCTTGTGTAATGAACAACGGTAGAACACAGCTCAGGAAAAAGTATTTTTGGCTTACATGATTGGAGTCATGAAATCTCATTTTAGTGGAATTTTTTTTTTTTTATCCGCGAAGTAACTACAATCTCTTTTTTTTTTTTTTTTTTCTTTCATGGATTGTGTCAAAATAGGTGTAGGCCATGTTCATGAGTAATGCTGTGCCTCTGAGTAGCTCATTATATGTGTGCATTAACGATGTGGTACTGGCTACATGGGGGCCTGTTGGTCAACTGGCCACCCTGTGAAAGGTCTAAGGGTTGAAGGGAGCAGGATGGTGATTTGACAGAAGGGATAATGAAATATCTTTGTAGTGGCATTCTGTGAGGATAACAGAAAGTAATTAATGCTATGTCTCAAAAATCATTACTGTCTGTCAGCCTTGCAAATACCCCTATCCCATTACTGTGAGGGACTGATGATGTGGAGGAAAAAGACCTGATGGATGGGTGGGCTCTTGCATTCCATCGTCAAATCTAATAGATGCAGAATGAGGGGTGAGTCACTGCTACGCCTCTTGCTAGAGGTTTTTCTCTCTCTTCACATTTTTCCTATTACCATTAAGCTTCTCTTAGTAAAGAGGACAATCCTTCCCAAATCTTTCTATCCCTTCTAATTCCATGTATTTTTCCTGCTCACCCTAAACCTCCTAGGGATGTAATTAGGAGTCGTTCTTTTTCTCATGCTTCTGCTATCAATAAACCTTCTCCATTAAAAAATACCTCATTTCAGGAGACAGAGAAGAGAAAGCATTTTACTTGTACCCTGATGCAGGTGGCTTTGGGCTGCCTTGATACTGTGGGTAATGAAACATAAAAGAAGAGGTCAAGGGCTGGGATAGCAATGCTGCATGTTAGGTGCAATAACACTTCATTCTCTTCCCTTGTATGATTGATGAGGGGTTGTGGAGAAGGAGTTTGTTGTTGGGCTCTTGTGTGCTCTTTTCACACGGGGGGGCTACAGATAGGCCGAAGAACTGGCCAGCTGTGGCTTGTGGCTGTCTCCTTTCCTGTGATCAGTGTATCTTGACTCCATGATGGCATTAACTCAGCTGCAGGGTGGACTCCACAACAGGTCCACATGTTCTCCCACTCCTACTGAACCGTCTTGTTCTCCAGGGCTGGTCTGGGGATGAAGCGTTCCGTGGTCTGGTGGTGTTGGTGTCCTCTGGTTTGGGGTATAGATACCCACAGTCCTGCATTGCTGTGGAAGTTGCCACCCCCTGGCTCAGGCTTGATCCAATGTGTATGAATATGAGTGAGTATGAGCATGAAGAATATGCATAGGAGGGATTTATGCTGATTTCAAGCATAAAGCGACATGTCATCACCACAAAGTAACTGCTCTGTGTGGCTGGAGAAAGTAATCCCAAACTTCTTGGTGAATTAACACCCTTGGATCCTGATTTTTGGCTTTTTTTTTTTTTCTTGCACTGCGTTTCCCTGTTGTTTGCTACTCAACTGCTTGTCTGTCTCTAGATATAAATGGCTCTTTTCACCACAGTAACTGAACATCACGAATAAAATGAGATTATAAATTCCTACAGGGGACATCTAGCCCACATCCAAGTGCTGTATAAATAACGATCCATCTAGAAGGAAGGTGCAAGAGAAATATGAAGCTGTTATCGTGGTTACTTGCAGAGTATGTACACCTGATATTGGTGTAACTGCCACAAAACTGTTTAACAAGTCCCTTTTCACAGAGCTCTAGAACAATTCCTCCCCAGACTAACTTTCTTCTTTCCTTGTGCATTTATCTCCCAGTCTTTTGGACCACAATCGTATATTAAGCTGTCACCTTTATGGTTCTTTTCTACTATCACTCATAAGAAATGTTATGCTTAGTCATAAAACTGCAGCTAAGAAAAAAATTAGTGCATCTAGTATTATTAGGAAGCATTCATAATGTCATTGTCTATCTGTTTGGTGTGTTCTTTGATTCCTCATTTTTGACCTACCACAAATCTAGGTTGCTGAGGAAAGTGGGGGTTTTTTTGGTGCAGCAAAGATTTTCATCCTTATCTGGTGTATTCCTTCCAGGAAAGAATTCTATTCTCTATGTTATTTTCTTCTTCTATATAAAGCATGAATCTGACTGACTGAAAAACTGATGCAGCAGTTTTGAGTAGGGGACTTCACAGTCAATTTGGCACTGGGATGTAGAAAACGAAGGTCAATATTAGTGAAATTCGTGTGGGTACTTTTGTCCCAAGAAAACTAATCGAAAATGAGTACCAAGGGTGTTGCTTTGGCTTTAAGTTGTTTTGGGGCTTTTCTTTAAGACTTGCAGGTTGTAATGACATTGTTCTAGGAACATGAGTGGGGACTCAATTTCTCTGTGAATTTTCTAAAATTTTCTTACTAGAATTATTTTTTAATTGCATCAAAACTTCTTTGATTTCACTTTTATTAAAATGCTGGATAAGAGAAAAACGAAAAAAATAAAATTCAATAAGATCATTACTCTGTTTCAATAATTTAATTGTGATTTTTTTCTTCTGAGAGTGATCATCTCAAAAGCTCATTTCAATTATTATTTAAGAAAAAAAATAAAGCAGAATGTTAGAAAATACTAGTTTCATTTCCCTGCTAATTGAAGTTATGTTTTCCATTTTACAATTGAAATGAACTTCTAAATTTATGGACTTTTCAACAAATGAGGGATTTATACCACCTCTTTGGAGATTCTCCCGTAGGAAATATACTCTTAGGCTGGACAGCCTCGCTGGTGAAATTGGTGTGAAAATGGTATCCAGTTCTGGTCAAAGACTGGTAAGATCATAAAGGGTCTATGCAAGACCCAAAAAGAAGGTGCAATCCCAAAGGATCCCCTTTACTCTTCTTTTTCACCTCATCTTGAAGCTATTTGTGCTGGAGAAGATGACGTTCTCCACCCAGTTCTCTGTACCCTGCAGGAGTGTTGGAAAGGGGGAGACTGGCCATAGGGAGAAAATTTAGCTTTTCCTCCTTGGGTCCAAGAAAAGCAGCTTTTGTGGTTGACGTCCCAGCTCTGAAATTGTGCTGGAGACAAAGCAGCTTTTTGTAAGGCTGACTTGAAGGAAGAAAAAAAAAAGAAAAAAAAAAAGAGTGAATGGGGAACAAAAGAGATGTAAAAATGTAGAAAATGTCACGTTTGCGGACTACCTCATACTTGAGGAACGCTACTTTCCTGCTTTCCTTTTGTGTGTTGGCCATTATAGCATCAAAGTCTGGCATGTTTTCCACCGCCGGCGGGAATTACCAGTACAACAAGCCCCTACCTGGAGGCCTGAACCTTGCCTTAACTATTTAATGTTGTGCAATGATTAGGCCATGTCTCTGGGCCCATTTACTCCATCAGATTAACACATCAGGCAAGAAGACATACTTAGAGAGAAGTATATCCTGACAGATATAATCAAACGCCGTTTAAATCAAGGGAGACGGCTGTGACATTAATCTACCCTGGTATAACAGCCCATTTAAATGAGTAGGAGGAGGGAGGTGGTACAAGTGAGGATGGATGGTGTGTTTAAGTAGAGAAATGAAATCTGTAGAATGACTTCAGTGGAGATAGTTTTGATTGAAGTCAAGTAGTAAAGCGAACAAGTGAGAGAGATAAATTTCTTTAAGCTGGGGACACCTCAGGGTAAGAAACGTGTGTGCACACCGGGGATCTGTCAGCTGCTCAGACCCACAGAGACCCACGGTCTTGATGCAGATAAATTAACAAACTGGAACAAAACGGCTCATATTCCTTGCGGAAGCCTAAAAATTGTTTTCCTCTTTTTTTTTTTTTTTGCAGAACAAATCATTCAGCGTGAGCTTGAGTGAGTAGATTAAGGCCAACCGGATTATAAATAAGAGGATTTTTTTTTTTTTTTTTCAGACTAGGGACATAGTGTTGGTTCCCACTTGTGAAGTAAGAGGAGGGGGGGAAAAAAGGCAAGGCATGTTCATAGAGTGAATTACTGAGGGTCTGTGCAGAAGGTGAGACTGAAAGAGGGTGCTGTCACTAATTGGAACAGTAATGCAAATAAATGCAATAGGAAATGCAGACGTGCAGAGGCTTTGGTAACTTGCTTTGTGCTGTTGGTTGTGTTTGAAAAAGGCAACGGTTCCTAGTGAAGAAAGGGAATTTCTGGGGTATCAGACAAAATCACAGCCTGATGTACGTTCTCTGAAGGTCCTGCTCGAGACTGTGGGGAGCAAAATCTCAAAAAATTGGTAGGGAGCACTCTCACTTCTACGTGTATCTATGGGCACGTTGCCTTAGCTTGGACGTGGGGAAAGTCTCCCTTATTTCTCTCTTATTCTTGGTGTGCAAATAGTTGCTTAATTCATCTTAGAAGTGCGCTTGGCTCACTGTGAATGACTTAAGTGGGAGAACAACCAGAGAGAGAAATAAGAATGAACGGAGAGAGCAGATGAGCTGCATCTCTGCCCTTTCCTTGAGCTAAAACTCAACAATGTTCTTGAAATGATGGCACTTTTATTTATGGTACATCTGACGTCGCATTACGAGTTTCTAACTATGCTTACTCAGGAGGCTTGATGTGGTGTGTGCCCCCCTCCTGCCAGTACCCCGCAGCAAAGAACCCGGGTAAATCAGGCTTTTAAGATGCCACACGGAGCATGAGTATCTCTTCAAAGTTGCGTGGGAAGCTGGGAATTCCAAAGAAATGCTGCTATGGGTTACACAAAACGAGATTAGGATTGGAAGGTACTTGCTGTGCTGCTCCGGAATGGCTAATTAGCTGATGCAAATCCAGTCCAAAGTACTGTCAAGGAAATCCCAGGAGGGGATATGAGTATTGTGTAAGTCTCACCAGGAAGAATGCTATGACTAGACTGAACTTGCTAGACAGAAATACTAGAATTTTTTATCATGGGGTGACATAAATAATCCTGGGACTACAGCCTTTCTATTAAAACCTTTCCTTTTCAAACTCAAAAAATATATCATGAAGATATAGCTGCAAACCACTGTTACACCTCAAAGCTAATTTCTTGGATCATCCAGAAATCAGCCAAAGAAAAGCTTTTTTAATAAAGCCCTTTACAAATACAGATTTTTGGGTTCTTGGTCTCCAACACTTCTTTCCTTTAAAGGTCATTTTATCTACCACCTTCCTTTGACATCCAAGAAGTTGGGGCATGAAGTTTATAGAGCCGAGGGCAGAGTGTTGAGGAGCAGCAGATGAACTAGGTTTCCTGTCACGTACCTCCAGCCCTGTTCAATGGGATTCCTTAAAGCTGGACACGGATGGGCCTTTCCTTTCTACATAGCTCTTCGGTTTCCTTTTTCCCTGTTTTAGGGCAAGAGCACTGTGTTAGGACAAAACCACATCTCGGTAGGTCTACCCTCTTTATTAGGAGTTTCTTTCACTTAGATACATGCTACTTTTTTCCAGCACAATGCCTGTTTTGTCATGCTGAGTAAGTTTTCTTACTTCTCATCTGTTTTGGAATGTGGGCTAAACCTCAGAAGAAAGGAGATGATGGAAGACAGGCGTAGCACTTTCATTAGGAGGATGGGGAGCTTTTGAAGTACGCTCCCCAAGTCAGCAAACAAAAACTAGGCGGCAGAGAGAGCTGCCTGCTACAATGTGCTGCAGAGATGAGACTGAGCCCAAATGAAATATTACGCTTTTCAGTCACTGGTCCCGCTCCCGAGTGATGAAAGGGAGCGGATGACTTTCTCCTGAGTCAGAGCTTTCATTGCCCCTGAGAAAGGGACGCATTGGTTATATAAATGGCAATTAATTGAAGTACCTCGGAGCCTGGGAAACTCCAGAGCAGAGAAACACAAGCCTTTGTAGGTGGCACACAGAAGCTATCAATCAGGAAAAAAGTAACTTCTTTTTTTTTTTTTTTTTTTGTTCTTCTAAGCGGCAATTTTTCCTGCTAATATATTTATTTCTGAAATCCTACATCCAGCCCCTGGAGGCTCGGAGATGATGTGCAATATCATTACAAAACCCAACTCTCACATTGGAAATGCGCAGAACATAATGAGGAAAACCCTCATCAAACCAGAGCCCCTGCTCCTGCTATTTTGCCTGGAACTGTCTCCGTCTCCCAGATGAGAGCTCTTCCCCACGCTCTGCTCCTATGGATGGAAGACCTACTTTAGAGAATGATGTTTCCCCCTGTGGAGGGCAGAGCTGGGAGAAGCCCTCGGGATATTGGAGTGGCTTCAGATTCCTCCCTCCGCTGAGTTTGTTCAACTGTGCTCTATCTGCCGTCTACACGACTAATTAATATGTGATAGATTAGGAACTCCCAAATAGGAAATCATCGTGTTCTTGCCGTGGGCTGTAGCAGGAGTGCACGGGGTCTTATTCTGACGTCGGAAAAGAAGCAGCCCTTGCTCTTCCTCCGTGTTACCAAAATCACAGCAGCGGGAAACGCAGCCCCACGTGCTAATAAAGACTTTCACACAAACCAGCTAGCCCTTCCTTGCTTTTTAAAAAAGTGGAAAAAGCTGTTACTTTGCAAAAAGCAGTTCGCAAATTAGTAGAAAAATACAAACTAGTGATGTGGTTGCCTCTTAAAGCCCTTCTGCCCAGGTTGTTAGAAGAGATGAGTTGTACTGAGGACGGGAGAAGCTCAACTGCTTTCTGAAAGCAGAATTACCATACCAAAAGAAGGAGCTCCCTTTGTTGCTTATAAATATTAGTGTTTTGTTTAAGATCTTGGGAAAAGCAACCCTAATTGCAAATCCACCCACTATTAGTATCCCATAAACATAAAAGAACTGTAGATGAGCAATCCTTTGAGACACATCTTTAAGTGCTATGCTTAACCCAATCACTCCAAAGCAAGCAGATTTATTTGTACCAAATCTGCAGGTTGGAATCAAGTACAGTGTGTTGGTTGTTTTTTTCTTCTGGTGAGGGCTTTGACAAAAGGTCAAATTCCGTGGATAGCATAGCTGTGGTCTGCAGCACAGTCAGCCTGTAATTTTGTCTTCCTTGGTAAAAATCTCAGTAGGTTTGGGTTTCTGCACACCCAATCTTGAAATTGTATCTTTCCCAGAGGGTGGAAACCCATTGATTTTGGTGGGGTACCAAGAGTGTGTGTGTGGGTTTGTTACATTTGTGTTTGTGTTAGCTCCTATAAATTCTAAGGGTCATATGCTCTTTATCAGCTAAATTCGTATGTCATTTTTTCCCCCCTCTGTCTCGATCTCACCTCGTTAATCTGTGCCTTGCAGTGATTTTTATCTGGCTGTATTAACGTTGCTGGATGCAGCGGGTTGATATTTTGCTAACAGACCACCCAGCTACACCAGGGTATCGTCTTCCCGGTCTACGCTCCAGTTTGTGCTCACGGTACCCAATGGGACTGTGTTCCACTTTGCTTGGGTCATACCAGCACCTCTGAGGAGAAAGACCTAGGAGTCCTGGTGGACAACAGGATGACCATGGGCCAACAATGTGCCCTTGTGGCCAAGAAGGCCAATGGCATCCTGGGGTGCATCAAGAAGAGCGTGATAAGCAGGTCGAGGAAGGTCATCCTGCCCCTCTGTTCTGCCCTGGTGAGGCCCCATCTGGAGCACTGGGACCAGTTCTGGGCTCCCCAGTTCAAGAAGGACAGGGAACTGCTGGAGAGGGGACAGCAGAGGACCACAAAGATGATGAGGGGGGATCTGATCAACGCCTGTAAATACTCAAAGGGTGGGTGTCAGGAGGATGAGGCCAGTCTTTTCTCAGTGGTGCCCAGTGACAGGACAAGAGGAAATGGGCACAAACTTGAACTTCAACAAGTTCCACCTAAACATGGGGAGGAACTTTTTTACTTTGAGGGTGGCAGAGCCCTGGAAGAGGCTGCCCAGAGAGGTGGTGGAGTCTCCTTCTCTGGAGACATTCGAAACCTGCCTGGACACGTTCCTGTGGGACCTGCTCTGGGTGGACCTGCTTTGGCAGGGAGTTGGACTAGATGATCTCCAGAGGTTGCTTCCAACCCCATAGCATTCTGTGATACGTTCTTCTCTTCTATTTCGTCATGTCATTTTTTTTATTTTTTTTTTTTGTTCTTCATGATTTTGTGAAGCTGGCTGCACAGAATCTCTCTGTATCCACCTTCTTAACATGAGAGGGCTCCTGGCTGACTAGCGTGTATTTAAGGTTCGCTTTTCCATAAATGTTCCTCAGGATTCTTTGGCAACCTGCGCAGTCAAAAAACAATTATGCCAACAAACCTGTTTTGAGAATAGCCGTAGAAATTTGCATTCTGTCCCAGTTTCTGACACAGGCTTCCCTTCTAAGGATGGAAAATTGCTCAGTTCTTATCTGTCTCAATTCTTCAACTCCAAGGCAGGAATAATAACATTTTCTTTCCCCAGTGCTTTCTCTGTATATTTAGATTAGGAGCATAAAAGCACAATGGCTGCTTGATTATGTTCTAGGGTAGCTGCTAACATACAGAATTGCTTCTCTTGGTTATTATTAATATACATAAAGATAATGCTTTCAAATGCAAAAGCAAATTAGTTTAAAATTTGAACCGATATTGATTTTTTTTTTTTTTTTTTAGTATTTTCCAAAGTCTAAATAGTAATAAATGAGGGGAGTTCTTCCTTCCTGGTGTTTGTATCCTGGTGCTGCTTTGCTGTGTCATGTTAGCCCTGGTGCTAAATGACTGCGATGTCATTCATGTCCTCAAAGAGTTTTTTCCCAGGCTCCTCCTGATGCGCTGCAGTTCTGGGTAGCCCTCAAGCCCGCAAATGAGCAAGACCTTTCTGGTTTGTCAGCACATCTTTTATATCATTTCATGATTCTGTAGAAAGAGGATTTCGCTGTAACTTACAATTATAGTTGCAGAGTAGGCTGCTAGGTAGCCTCTTGTTCCTCGAGAGTTTTTCCATACTGCTCATGTTTCTGTTTTGCTTTGATATTTATGCATTCTGAATAGTGAAAACAGCTGGTTGGGAGGCTGTATTTCCTCCTGGCAGAGAAGAAAAAAATAGGAAAAAAAAAAAAAGTGAACTCTTCATTTAAAATTAAAAAAAAAAAAAAAAAAATCTTCATCAGCAAGTTCTCTGAAAAAAAGTCTCAATTTTTATATTCCAAAAAGTTATTGGTCATTTGAAGCTGAATGCTTTCCAACTTAAACATGGTTTTTTGTTGAGTTTTTTTTTTTTTTTAAATGTCTGCTTTGGTAAAGAAGTCCTTTTCCTTCAGAAAGACACTATGACCATTTCTGTGAACACATTGCACATCTGTGATTATTTTTGTCACGTATCCCTAGTGCTGTTGGTACGGACGGGGCTCTGGGTCGCTTGGAATCGCTCTGCTGCCAAGTATTGTACGGGGAGTGCGGGGAAGTAGGAACATCTATTTCTCAGGTAGTTCTCAGTACTTTTTCATCTCGAGAAATACGTGAGGTGTTGGTAATTTTAAAATTGGTCAGCAAGACTCTTACCCTGAGATTCATACTTTTATTTTCGGCATTATTGGGAGGAGAGTGTTTTGTGTCTGAAGCAGCTCAGGCGAGTACTAAATTCTCCTCTGGTTTTGAAAGCGTGACTAGTGGCCACTTAATCTCATTTATTCCTGTTAACTGGCTGCAGTATATCTAATTTGCTGGCTTTCTAAGATACTTGCTTTGTTTTTAACAAGCTTTGAGGTATAGGTTAACTGATGTCTTTATAGAGTAGCTGACTGCAATCTACTGAGCTAAAATTTGTGGCTCAGCTGTCTCTTTTCTCTTCATATCATAAGCAATTCACCATTTTTATGATTTTACCCCTACCCTGACCCCGGGGGGGGGGCGGAAAAAAAGCCTGTAGATCACCTTGCAGTCTGATCCTTGTGCCTGGCAAGGGACTTTTCCTGCTAATTACCAGAGCTGTTAATTCTGATGACAGGTTTGACAGTTGAGGGATGGTGGCTATAAATGTCCATTTCCTACTGGTGGAGTGAAGAGGTAAGAGCAGGGCTGTAAAAGGATGAAAAGCAATTTCAAAAGTGTTTCTGCTTTTCTCACTCTAAGATTGGAAGATTTCAGCAATATTCTGTTTCCAAAGGAGGGATCAGCTCCTATTTACTGAGTACCCCTGCAGGGACGGTGACCTGCGTGGTGAGGGGCTTGCTGCAGTTTTGACAGGTCATTTACTGAGATATTACTTTAAAAACACTCTACAATAGCTTACAACGGATGGATGGTGACAACCCAGCAGCTCCTTGCAAACAAGAGTCACTGCATGGTTATCTTGTGGCAGTACTACTGCTTTATCTTGTGGTAACATGACAAATTTAGCTATGCAAGTGGTGAGTTTAATCCAAGGCTACCTTTGTGCTAGACATTAAATTCTAGATTTGGCTGAAATACCTTTCTCCTGTAGATTGCTCAGCAGAAATGTGAATGTCCATCTTGGTACCCAGATACACTGGAGTATTTCATACTGGAAATCAGTGGCATGAACAAAGTCTTCTTCTATTGCTATGGTCTCTGTTGTCGTACTCTGAGCCCCTTTTCATGGTTTCCAAATCTGGTATTGATATCTTACTTTACATCTCACACACATGAAGAGATAATGGCACAGCAGGATTAAGAAATAAGTAGAATTCCTTAACTCAAGACCAGCCTGGATGGGGCTTTGAGCAACCTGGTCTGGTGGGAGGTGTCCCTGCCCATGGCAGAGGGGTTCCAACTCAATGATCTTTAAGGTCCCTTCCAACCCAAACCATTCTATGAACTGTTCGTCTGTGTGTCATAAGCATCGATCTGTTAAAGAAAAAAGGAAATCCTGTCTTACTTCTTCCAAAACCCTGGAACCTTGATCTAAAGAAGTTTGTAAACACAGTTTGCCTGGGGATAGCACTGAAACTCTGGTCACGAGAGGGTTTTAGGGTGTACTCAGTAGCATCTCTGCTCTTCTTTTTGTAAGAAAATAGAGAAGCGTTAACATATACACACACATATGTTCCCTACAAGTGATCTGTGTTGGGAAGCTATGGATTTCTGCTGTGCCAAGACCTGGCACAGCTTTGGATGTACTTTGCAAGGTCCAAGGGTATCTACTGGTTTCCCTGTTCCCAGTTCTGCAGGAGGTTGGTTACTCCTTTCTGTTCTAAATGCGTTATAACTTACAAACGTGGCTGCTGTGGTTCAGCTCCCAGGTCAACACAGGTATGCATCAAAGTCTTTCTGATTGTGTTTAGATTATTTTTTTTAAACAAATTATTTCTTTCACTGCCCCTCAAGTGCGTCAATCTTTGAAGTTAGAAGTCCTCTCAAGCAGTTAGTAAGCTTGCTTCAAGCATAGTACTGATCTGGCGCTTGATCATCAAAAAGCCTCTGAAAAGCTTAATTTAGCCTTCCTAAAGGATCTGGATGTCTTCAAGTACTTTAGAGTACATTATTTATTTGGGTTTTTTGCATATAGAAAAAGTGGAGATGATGTGTATCTTACAGAAGCCCGTGGCTTTTAGTACTTGTCTGGGAAGTTTAAAATGTTTCAATAAGGTCTGGTTCAACCTCCCTGGGGCAGGTGTTCTCGCCACAATTATTTTCTCCTGATAATTTGTTATTCTCTGAGTATACCTGCCTTAGCTTTCAGTAGGCGGCACGCTGTTGATGGAGCAGAGGGATGCAAACAAGAAAATCTCGAAAAACCTTGTCAGTAGGGCTGGAGCTTCCTGTCCATATGGGACAAGTATTTATGGGGAAAATAGTCCACTCTTGTTAGATTATTTTTGTTTGTATAAGGCTGGATGAGATTATTATGGAAAAACATGGTCTCTGAGCTTCAAAAATGGGAATTTAACATGAAAATTTTTTTTCCTCAGGGATATGCTTTAAGAAACTTTTTTTTTTTTTTTTTAGTTTCCTTTTACATCCTCAGCTAACCCCTGCCCTGAGGGATCTGTGTGGCCATTGCTGACCATGACAGCTCTCTGCTCCTCTTTCTTTCTCGCTTTCAGTGTCTTGCCAAACTACAGGAGTTACTTCTCTGGGGAGGGGAATGTCTCTTGCTCTTCAAAACAGTCTCTTCTGAGGCTTGAAAGAGCTGCTATAACTCAAAATAGTGCTATTATGTGGACGTCCTCAAACCTGCGAGGGTTCTTTGCATTTTTCCAGGAAAAGACGATTAAAAGCTTGATATTTTTCCCTCGGTTATATTCTGCTTTGAAGATGTATGTATCTGAATATCGACTGAGAAGCGGAGCACAGGATCTCCGAATCAAGCTGCTCTGAACAGCAAAGCTCCCGTGAACCCACTGGGAGCTAAACCCATGGTGTTTTCTTAACCTTTCCCCAGAGGCTGAGGAGAGGTGGGAACGCTCCTGCTGCCTCTGGGCAAAGACGTGTTTTGCCTGAGCTGTCAGCTTATCTTTGTAAAACAGAGATACTGCAGATTTTTTTCTTTTTTTTTTTTTTTTTTAAAATTAATGTTGTTCATATTTTTAAGTCTTCTATCCTCCCTCCTGATATCTGGGATAACGACTCTGCCAATGTTGTCTCTCTCAATATATACTTTAAAACATCTGACCCGCTTGTCATATTCTTGGCGTGGCACCCCCTGTGTTTTATTTAACGAGGCTGCTTTGGAAATGAGCTAATGACACACATGGGGGGATTTGCATGGATGCAGTGGACTTCCATGGCTGCGTGGCCTGAAAGCTTTGGGAGGGCAGCTCCGTTATCTATTGCTTGAAATGCACATCGCGGCAGGGCCGGACCTATTGAAAAAAAATCATCAGAGGTCTTGCTAGCTAACTTCCCTTTCATGTAATAGGGGGAGAAAAAAAAAAAAAAAACACCAAAGGTTGAATGAGTCATGTGAAGCCAGCCATGAGATTAATATAGACAAAGATGTCATATCCTCATGCAGGCAGCTGTGAATGGCATATCTGCTTTGCCATCTGCGGGTTCAATGGACACAGTGTCTCAGCGGCTGCTGCGGGGCTGGGTACGACTGGGTTATCATCAGGCAGATTTCCTCTTGCCCAGTCCCCAAACACAATAGTTGTTTAGCGTCAGACTTGGGTTTCTGGAGCGGTTTCAAAACCCGCCAGCCACAGTATGTAGTTTTATAACAACACCAGCCTTAACTAATTGCACTCGCTCGCAGAATTATGAAACCCGAGAGGATAATTTGGTGCATCATGAGTATATCTTTGTGAATTTTTCATAGGCAGTTTATATTTTAGCTGATACTTAAAATGAGAATATTTTCCTGCAGATCTGTTTGCTCTAATTTCTTTCCTCCTGGTAATTTGGGGCTTTCTTTTCTAACAATTAGAAAAACAACATTCTGTTTAATTACAATATTTACAGAAACAGCTTTTTTTTTTTTCCGTATTGCAAGTTGTAACAAGTTTTATATCACTTAACCTCTATATTTGCAAAAGCACATCTGGATTGACCTTTAAGTACCGTTGATTCCATTTGAAAATTGGACAGTTGAATGTGAGTGCTTGATTTATAAAAAGCATTTAAGGACATATTATGTTAAGCACACAATTAATCTTCATAGGAAAATACCGTAACTCCCTCCAATCGTTCTGGTATTCCCGTCATGGCTGGTATCACTGAGTCAGTTTATCTCTATCTAAAATCTTCATCAAAATTTATTTCTGAGTTCAATCCAAAAGGCCAAAGCTGGGAGAAAAAAATCTCTGCTTTTCATACTTTGATGCAGTCACGTAATTCCCATTTAATTCAGTGAGTCACCCGTGTGCACAGAGATGAGAATTCTCCCTTGTTTAGGGCTTTAAAGATTTTTATGGGAGTTTTCTTCCTTGAATATTTTTTTTTCAGCTTTGTTATGGTAAGATGATTTTTTCTGACATTTCGCTGATCGCAGAGCAGCTGGCCCCATAGAAAATAAAGCACACGCACAAGGAAACAAATGACTGGGTGTCTGGGGGAAAATGTGAGGTTTATGTCTGAGCTGCAACAGATTGTCATCATTAAAACAAAGCATCAGCAAACGCTGGAATAATGGGCATTAAAGAGTGGAAGCATTTTCCCTGATTGAAAGACAAAAGGAAGGTGACACTTTAATTAAGCCGTTGTTCATTTGGGGTATATCACCTATCTCTGATCATTTTTGAAATTATAAAATAATGGTGTTAAATGCAAAGAAGATAAGTAGAAATGCTGTAAGGTGCATTTGATTTAATGGTACAAATCACACCATCCCTTATTGCAGGTCTAGATGTACCGTTGCACGGACCTGCCAAGACTGGAGCACCATCAAATCCAAAAATACAGATGCTTGTCCATGTCGGGGGCTCTCTGACAGAGAAGAGTTGAAATCCAAATTTAAAATTGCAATAGAACCAACCCCAGATGTAACCATTTTTTACTGTGATCTCTCTTCCATCCCCATAGTGTATATATATAGCAGAAGATGATACTTATTCTGCATCCCCACAGCATCCCTTTGCCAGTTCCTACTGGGCTCTTTGCTTCTAAGAGCCCAGTCCGGTGAGTGATGGAGGGGTCTATAGGTGGGTGCTGGAAGGAGACATGGGAAGGACCTGTCCTCCTTGTCGTACCAACTCCATGACTGGAGGAAGAGAGTGAGATCTACCAACTCCAGACTTTTCCTGTGAGGGAAAAGACATAGGCAAAAGAAATGGCCCATGAAGTTCAAAAACCCCAAGCCAGTGGTATCAAGTGGGGAACTAGTTCATTCCTTCCCACTTCCCCAAATTTTAATGAAATGCTTTCTCTTCTGAGTTTTCCATTTATTTTCTATTTAATGTCTTGATTTATTTGTTTCTGCGTATCTATATAGCATGAGTCATCATGCTGCCAATGACGCTTGTTGAGGAAAATGAATAATCTCCTTGAAGTTACTTATATCTGTCTCTGTTGCTTCTACTTATGGTTGGTTTCTCCCTGGTTATTGGAAATTAAAGGCCAGAAAATGGGTTTGGAGTGGAATTTTCGTAGGATTTTTTTTTTCTTGGAGGTTTTCCCTTAAAAGCTTTTTAATCAAAAGCTGGAACTGAAACCCAAGTGACTTCTACGTTTTCAAAAGGAGTAGGTCAAGACTCTGGGTTTATATCAAATGTTACATTTTTGGAAACAAAGACTTGTAACCTCAAGTTGAATAAAAATGTTCTTAGGCCGACAGCATCCTGGCCACTAGCCCAGGCAGCTGCATTGTTTCTCCCGGGGTTGGGTTTCTGGGCAGTCAGAAGTGATGCAGAATCTGAAAACAAAGACTTCAGAGCAGAACAATGATGGAAATGAACACGCTGTCTTGCGGGGATGATTTTCTTGGTCCTTTTTCAGCAGCTTTCATTCCGCTCCCCTCCTCCCCATTCACTTTTCTTTCCTTATTCTTCCCTTTTCCCTTGTCTCTCGCCACTCACTTCCCTGTCCCCTCCTTGCCTTGTTGCCTTCAGAGTTCTCCTGTCTTTGTCCTTGCAATGATGCACTGAAATGACCCGATACTGGCAAAACTTTGCAGGGGCACATTTACCACAGAAAGTCAAGTTGGGTTTCAAGGCAGACTCAAAGTGTTACTTCTTTTACAACCAAAAAGAGCTGGGTCTGTACCTCAAAAGACGCTTCCTTATTCATCCTGTCATTGTTTAACTGGTGCGTCACAAAGCCAATATGAATTTTAATTCGTAGTGACTTATTGAGAGGGACCTCTCAGGTCTTGGAGTGGTCTCTTGGCCTTTCAGAGCATCTCTCTTTCTCTGTATCCAGCTTTCAGAGAGGGATCTTTGTTTTTCTTCTAAGTTCTTGTTGACTCCTCTCCTCCCTTTTCAGCTGAGGAGAAGAAAAGTGAAGATGTATGTGTCTGATAAGATATTTAGACTTTTAATACCAGCAGCTCACAAGATACATAAACGATAATTTCTTCCTGTTTATAGCGCTTCTGCTGGAAGTATCCTGCTAATCTACCTAATATATGTAAGAAAATGCAGACATGCTAAGATTTTTTTTTTTGTTATGACTATCAATCTTCACTACAATATTATGAAGCAACAAGGAATGGACTTTTCCAGGAACTAGATGTCCTATTTATTAAAGACGATGCCTCATGTTGTCTGTCAGAGCCCTGTACACAGCACCGGGAGACCTTTTTTGAAGAAACTCAGTTGGGTGACATGGTTTTCCTGCCAGTTTTAGGTGTAAGACTTTATCACTTCTCTGGATGAGGTGGCGTTAGGTCCTACACACATTCATCACTGAATGAGACATCCTGTGGCCGATGCTCCTCCTAGGGGCTATAGGGCCAAGGACAGCTGGATGGAGTTGCCTGTGGCCAGTGGAGGAGCAATATTCACCAAACAGTCCTTCCCTCAGGCCTGATGATCAAGGGGGTGTGTCTTGGAGATGAGCCTGGGCACTAAATTTCTTGATTTCCAGGGGGGTAAAAAATCCAGGGTGATTTAGGTCTTTTGGCCTCATGACAGCTACCCACCACGTGCCACCTGGAGGCAAAAATGACCTTCCCCATTGCTTTTCTCTCTCTCCGCCCCCAGTGGTCAGCAAAACTAGAGTTATTTTTTTAGAGCTGTTTTTAGCTTTCAGTTTTTTTCCACTCCAGCCCTGAGCAAAGGATTTATAACCCCAAAGCTGATCAGTGTTTTTTCCCACTTGCAACTCTTGGTTTAAAAAAAAAAAAACCCAACATATTTTCCTTGGAATACTACCTTTTTCTCTGGAGGTTTCTTCCCAGTTGTTATCTCTGGGTGAATGTGGTTTAGCCCTCTCTCTCCCTGTAATATGTTGTCGTTACAGTGGCATTAGCAAGGTATATTTTCGTGCTCACACATTGTTAGCGGACATGGCTCTTTGCAGGATAAAACTGTAGAAAATGAGATATGCTTTTTAAAAATACTTTTATTTAAACCAGTCATTCAAATCTGAGTGGGCTGAGAAGCCATAAGCACCCAGGTTTGCCCCGGATTATCCCTGGCATAAATTATTTGCACATATCAGAGGTACGAGAATATCAAGTGGGTTCATTTAAATTAATGTTATTAAAACAAATAAAAAATTGGTTTTGGTAATAGAGGGCTTGGTTTACCCTGGCTCGTCTCCATTGACTTTGGTGGATTTGCTCCAACTTCACTTGGGTATAAATTAGAGGAACACCAAGTCCAGGGATTGTAAACACTGAGAACAAGTGAAATATTTACTGTCTTGTATCTTGTCACATTCAAAGTGGTAGATAATACATTTCTTCTGACTTATTCTGCTGTAATGCAGACAGTGGCCAGGAACAGCAGCAGTAATGATCAGCTGTTTAT